>VZSR01002515.1:617429-691656 GCA_013398615.1 Brachypodius melanocephalos
AACTAAACCCCAACACACAGCCCGCCTCAAAGTGAGGAGGAAGAAGGGATCATGGACCCCGCATGGCTGGATTGCTCCTGATGGGACAGGATAAAGGCCTGGAGGAGAGCCGGGTGCTTTGGAGTGTGGGTCTGTGATCTCCCTCCTCTGATAGCAAAGCCCAAGTAAGAAATCCAAGCCACTCGCTGGGCTAATACAGCAGGTTTGGGTGCTCTGGAAATGGGATTACTGAAATGACATTGGGTTTAAGCACAGTAAAATCATCCTCCCCCACCATTTAGAGATTTTAGAGGACTCAGCTGACAAATTGTTTTCTGTAGCTGTTGCTGCAGATAAAATCTGGGAGGGAGATAAAGGCATGTGGTGTGAGCAAGGAGTAGAGTTCCAGCTGCTCATCTCCTGAGCTCTCTAAGCCAGCAGCAGTGTAGGACAAACCTTGCAGCATGTCATAGGGTGGGGTGCAGCATTCCCAAATGCAGTGTTTGTAAGAAAGCCTGGCCAAGCAGGACTCCTGAGGGCATTCTGGGTGCCTGGTTGAGATATGAAGGGATGGGTGGCTCCGTGTAATGCTCAGATGAGCAGCACTGGGGCCAAAACTAGCAAGGGGTGGCATGCTGCATTGTTCTGGACACCTGAGCCCAGGAGTGCCCACACCTTGTAAACAGAGTTCCCATCACATCAAGGGGGGCTGTTGCCTTCCATTGAACAGTCTCTCTGGAGAAGATGAGATGCTTATGTCGTTCCAAGGCTCTCAAAAGTCATGTGTTTCCCTGCCAGCCTCTCACCTGCAGAAGCTCCATGTTGGTCATTATGTGGGTATAGGATCAGGCCCAAGGATGAAAAGGTTGGCAAATGCTGGTACCCTTCATACTGGTGAGGGATGGCAGGGGAGCTTCCAACTGCCTTGGGGAAAAACTATTGGATGTGCTCTCTCCTTTCGCTAGCCCTTGGCTGTCCTAGGTGAGTGCTTTGTCCTGCCTGTGTCCACTGCCAGTGGATTAGGAAACCTGGGCTGGAGAGATGGGGTCTCGAAGTGGGCTGTCTGGGGAGGAGCTCCTCTCTGTGCTCCCTTGGTGCCCTCTGCAGCAGTGCCTCTCTTCCTGTGCAAATTATGATGGGTTGGGGTACAGGACGCTTCCAACTGGCTCACTCGTCTGCGGGGCTATTGTTAGCAAAGGCAGGGGCTGTGTTTCCACAACTCTTCTTCCTTAGGAGTGCACAAAAATCTGGTACATTTGTCACCAAGCTGTGACTAACTCGTGAAAACTGTCACTTGTCTCATGACTTACAAGTTTTCATGCCGAGGTGCCTTTTCTGTTGGTGGAGATGGGACAGGAGTGCCTGCTTACCCCCAAGAGCAATGACAAGTGATGGATTTCTTTTGAAGGCTCAGCACCATCATTCCCTGGGCTGCCTCTCCTGTCTGTATCCTGCTTGTAACTGGGCACTGAAGGGTCTTCTACTCCTTATTTCTGCCAAACTCTGACTTGTTAAATAACCAGAGAAATTATGAACTAAAATAAATGCAGTTTTCCCACAGTGCCTCTAAATCTCCTTATTCTACAACCATAGAAATGCTCCCCTCCTGCATGGACTATGAGGACAGAGCAGAATTGCATTGGAGACAGAGAGATGGAAAGCCCTCTGACCCCTTAGCCTTCTACTGGAGGGGTCTTCTGACTTTTCCAGACTGGGCTTGGAAGTGGCAAGAACGGCTGGATCCCTTGCAGTGTGCGGACAGCAGTGGGAGGCAGTGAGGAATGGCCCAGGGCTGCAAGGCACCATGTGGCTGCTGGGCAGCCTTTGCAAGAGGGAGGCCCCTGGGAGCACCTGGGGGAGCTCTGCTTGCCTTTGCTTCAAGCACTCACTGCATAAAATGAAGGATTTTCCTGATTTTTATGGGTCTGTTTATGTGAAAGTGAGCTTTGCTGTCTCACGTACTGCAAATGCAGTTGGGAGTTTTTACCAGAGTTTTCCGAGGCTGGAGCAGTGGGAGCTAGCACAGGGAGTGGGGCTGTCCAAGCCCATGGGCACTTGTAGCTCTGTCCCGGGCTGTGTCTGTGGACTTTTTTTTGTCATGGTGAGACTGTCAGGTCTGATGACCGCCAGTGCTGGGTGCACGGAGGAGCTTTGGGCACTCGCACTGTAAGGGTGTAGGGTGGGGAGAGCAGTGAGCTGCTAGGGTGCCCTTCTGCACTCACAGCCCATACTATTGGGTCTCCCCCAAGCTCCAAGGGCTGCACAGATTTTCCTCCCTGCCGGAGAGAACTGAGGAGGACAGACAGCCTGGACAGCCCAGGGCAGCAGCATTGCTCTTTGCCCCACCCATTCCCTCTGCTAGAGCGGTGGGAACACACGTGCCCACTGCCAGGGCTGGCCCAGTCACCAGACAGAGCTTCCTAGCTGTAGTTATTGAGAGCTGCATTGTGGTGAAGCATCTTGGGAACAGAGCCAAGCCCCACCTCCATCAAGCACATTCCATGGTGACTGCAGAGAGACCTGCTCGGAGACATGATGGAAAGTGGCACTTGTATATTTTTAGCTTCTTGCTGCATTGGATTAAGAGCTGGAAACAAGGGGTGCAGACACTGAGTACTCAGAGCACAACAGCCCATACTGTGCACACCACTGGTGGGGATGGGGCTGCTGGAGTGTTTGGTTCAGCAGCCTGCCAAAACCCTCTGTGTGAAAGAAACTGTCTGTTCTGATCCTGTTGGGCTCTGCAACCAGCTGTGTGGATGACTGGGCTGGTGATGGCCAGCCTGTCCATCTCAGGGAGGCAGAGCTGTGTCATGGTGCCCATCCCAGGCTGCTGTTGGAGTGGTAGGCTTGCTGGTGGCTTCAGTTAGTGCTGAGGGGGGAAATGGGCAGTGGGGCTGCTGGGCAGACCCCAGGCATCAGTCTCTGCCTTAAAGAGCATGGAAGCCTTTGATGACCCTTATAGTCAGGGTTCCTGTGGACACATAAAAAAACAGATCTCTGTGGGGTTTGATGCATGCCCTAGACCCAAATGCAGGTTTCTGCAGAGCTCTCCTGGTGCGCTGCAAGAAATCTTGGCCAAGCCTGCAGCAAATGGAGCTTGAATGATCCTTGCACTTGGGTGCAAGGTGGTATGTGGCATGGCCACTGTTGCTGGCTGCTGTGACACTGCCTGGCAAGGCTGTGTTGTGTGGATGCTGTCTGAGCCTGGTTGCCAGGGGAGGTGGATCTCCTCTTGATGTTGTGACCATTGGAAGGGCTCCTCTGTGGCCTCCTTGCTGGACAGAGCTGCCATTCAGATCTTGCAGCTGTGGCAGAGGTTTGGCCTGCTGGGAACACTGCTCTTGGAGGGGAAAGCCTGCAGGATGGATTATGGGGTGGGCATGAAACTTTTGGTCTTTTCTCCTTCCCACACCCAAATTCATGGGATAGTGCAGGGTTTGGATATGGATCAGGCTCCAACACCCAGCAGTGTGAATGCAACATCTTCATCCCCATCACATCTCCTGGCAGTTCTGGCGTGTGACTTCTACCATGTGGGTCCAGAGGAGCTTCTCTGCTCCTGCCTCTCACAGTTATTATTATTGCTTTTACTATTATTATTAATTATTATTATTATTAATTATTATTATTATTACTGCTGCTCCTGCTGAAAGTGCATAAGCTGTGTAAATCAGTGCTACCTTTATGGGGCAGCAGATGTTGCTTCTTCCCCTCCCCACCTTCTCTTTGCAGTTTCCTCTTCTCTACTGTTGTTCCCTTTGCAAGTACCTGGCGCAGGCAGGTGAGGCTGCGGATTTTGTCCCTGGCTCACCACGGGCAGTCCCACTGGGCTTGTCCTGAGCAGGTGTGGGAAAAACACTGATGAATTTCACTGCTCCTCAGCTCCCATGCATGTGCCAAAGGGAGTTTGTAAACTGTCCCTTCACATCCCTTGAACCCAGCTTTACTGGAGGGCTTGCAGAGGGTTGGGGGTTCTGTGTGAGCCCTGTGGGCTGGAGGAGCCGGTGCATCCCACAGGCTCAGCGGTTTGGGGAGGGAGCTCTTCAAGTAACAAGAGCATGAGCTGCTTTGCCTCCCATCTCCTGGTGGTGTTTTCTCCCAAATCCTGAATAAAAACTTGGCATTCAAATTGAGACTATAAATGAAACAAAACAATTTTAAGTTAAGGAAACACACCACACTGTTAAGGCCCACCTTGACCTTGGCTTTGCCCTAGAAGGGGGTCGTGTGATTTTAAGTGTTAGCCTCCATAGCTCTCTGGGGATGTTTTAATTTTTTTTTCTCCTGACCTTCTCTTTTACAGTGGTTAGACACATGGAACAAGACTTCAGCTGATGCTGAAGGACTGTATGAAATGTAATTTATAGAAGATTCCTCTATGAATTAAAAAAAAAAAAAAAAATTATAGTGTATTCTGGAAGTGTGAAATCATTACAACCATTACAATCATCCCCCCCAAAAAGCCAGTTTGAAGAGTGCAAAGGCATAGTTCTAGGGATAAAAAGTGTTCTGGGGAAGCAGAGGCTGTTTGGGTTGGGTTACCAGAGGTTCAGAGATGGGCTTCATCTACCAAAATCTGGAAGTCATCATCTTTACTTCTTCCCCACTCCAAAATACCCAGAAGCAACAAATTTGCTTGCTTAGATGGACATTTGTAAAAAGATGTGTAGAATGGGCAGTTGAATAGAAAATTATGTTTCTATTTAGTTTAAAAATGATAGTAAGAGAAAGGACATATACTCTGTGAATTTAAAAGTAACCCTGTAGCAAGGCAGGCCATCACATTAGGAACCACTAAAGACATGGCGTCTAATAACAAACCATTTTCCAGCTCTCTCAGGATTTAAAAAGCCTTTAAGAGGAGTCACAGAATAAATATGGTGAGGTGAAGAGAGGGCTCATGGAAACTGAGCATTGGCAGAACAGCTCTGTCAAATAGGCACTCTACCTAGAGCCATCTCTTGATGCCAGAGGTATCAGAAGGTTGCCCTTGAAGGATGTGGTAAAGACATTTTTGAGCAAAGTAGCATAAACCACCTGTTTTGAGGGTCTTTACTCTGGAATTGTAAAGGAACGCTGTGAGATTTGGGAACTGATAATAAAGTGTTGGGGCCATCACCCATTAGGGCCATGAAAGGAGAGAGGAGAGTAAATGTGAAACTAAAGGTCAATAGATTCACTTAGGTATTGAGTAAATAGTTAGGAACTATAATAAACACTTTGTTTCTGAAAATACTACACTGGTGAATAGTCAACATGACTTCTGCAAAGCAGAGTTAGTCCTTGCAATCTCTTGGGGATTCTAAAGATAATTGGATCACAGGGCTGAAGTTGGGCTGGGCTGCTGCAAGGCTCACGGGCTCCCAACCAGCAGCTGAGGAAGTTTCTCACCGAATGCTTTTAAATACATGAAGAAGCATTGTTCTGATGAAAGGTCTTTCTGTGAATTAGTGAATGGTTAATGGCAAGGAAGCCAAATACAGGGAATATGTTGCTGCTTTCACAGCACAAATTGGGGAAGAAAGGTGCTGACTGATTCCTGCAGTCATCTGAGATGCTGAAATGGAGATGAAGTCTGAAAAGTTGAGGAAAGTCTCAAGATGTGCCCAGTAAAGTATGGGAGAACTAGCCATGCATGTGTCATCACTGGGAGCTATTCCTGCTCCTGGAGGAGACTATAAAGCACTGGCAGAGTTTGGCATCCGCCTACAGGTTGTCCCAAGGTGCATTCCGTGTTTTGGAAAGGGAAAAGGAATAGAGCAGAAACCCTCCTACTACTCTATGGTACCTCTGGTATGTGCTTCCTACTGCCACCCCATAGCCAGTGGGGTTGGAAGAAATGCTGAGCAGGATAAGGCAGGTTGCCTGAGAGCTGGCCCACCTGCAAGGAGAGGATGACTTGTCACCTATGCCTTAGCTTGGCCAAAAGAACTCTGCAGAGGGAGGATGGCAAAACTGAATTGTACAGAGTGTGTGACAAGGAGACCCCCTCACACCCTGAAAAGTAGAAGCCACTTAGGAGGGCAGCTGCATTTAACCAAAATTAGTGATTTTCCCCAATACCTTATAAGTTTGTAGTACTGAATGCCCCCAGGTGCTTTGGCGCCCAGGGTTACAGGTGGGTTCATCGTGGTGTGGGTGCAGCTGTTGCTGGATCAGCCTGAGCTGATGGGGTACAGAGATACTGCCTGCCCTGCCCCACTCCTGCCCCCTCAGGGTCAGCATTGCCTAGAGCTGCTCCTGGCTGCTTCCTTGCCCTGCTGCAGCGTGTCCCAGGGCTATGATTTGCCAGGTGTAGGCTCCTGCAGCTACATGTGTTCCTCCCTTGCGAAGCAGGGTCTGAGTGTGGTGGCATGTCAGTGCTGGCCATGGCTGCAGACACAGTGGCCAGTAGCCCAGTGACAGCAGTGAGCAGCTTGCTGGCTCACGGGCACCTATATCCCAGGCCGAGGTTGCTGCTGGAGCAGAGTTCCTTGCAGTGAGTGCTGTGTCCCCATCAGTGTGACACCAGCCCTTCAGGCTCTCGCCCTTTGGAAGCAGAGGCAATTTCCCTTGCGGCACAGGGGCAGCAGTCAGTGTTCTGGCAGGAGCTACACAGGGACAGTGAACTCCTGCCTGCCATGAAGAACCAGCCGGGCTGCTGCAGGCAAAGCAGCAAGGGTGCTTTGGAGCCATGCAGGAGCACAGGCTGGCACTGCTTTCTTAGGCTTTTTCTGTTGACAAGAAGCCAGGATAAACTGAACCTCATCAAGGAGTAGTAGAAAAAACCCATTCCCTGGCTCATGGCAGTGTGCCAGGCTCTCACTGCAGACTGTACTTGGCAGCACAGTCCTACATGCATGGCCAGAGCTAGCTGTGGGCTTCAGGAGCATAACATGAAGCATTTTCCCCTCAAGATAGACCAAGCAGCTTTGGGAGTATGGTTCTGGGCTGGCAGCAGTTGGTGGGAAGCAGCCTGGTCTCCCTGCCTCTGTCCATGTGCTGCCTGTGTGAGCCTTGGCTGTGTGCCTGGGTCCCACAGGCTGGCATTTGATGGCCTGTTCGTGGCAGGGCCTGCACCAGGGGCTTCTGGTTGCTCCAGATGGAGGCAGTTGCTGCTGACTGGGATCAGCACTGCTCCTGGGACATGGCAGGCTGTGATACCTGATGCCCACAGGGATCCCAGGCCAAGGTGCTGACGCTGAGTGTTAAGGAAACAGACATCCAACTCTTCAGGGAGATATTCAGTGGGATTCCCTGGGAGACTGCCCTCAGGGACAAGGGAGTAGAACAGAGGTGGCAGATCTTTAAGGAAGTGGGGGTCGGATATCAATACCTGTATCGATCCAGACTGGGGCAGGAACAGATGTGGGGGTGCTAGTGGATGAGAGGCTGCACAGGCCCAGCCCTGTGTGTGCTGGCATCCAGAAACCAATCATGTCCTGGGCTGCATCAAAAGAAGAGTGGGCAGCAGGTCAAGGGAGGGGATTCTGCCCCTCTACTCCCCTCAGGTGAGGCCCCACCTGCAGTGCTGCATCCAGCTCTGGAGTCCTCAGCACCAGACAGACACAGACCCGGTGGAACCGGTCCAGAGGAAGTCACCAAGCTGATCAGAGGGATGGAGCACCTCTCTTAGGAGGAAAGGCTGAGAGAATTTGCTTTGTTCAGCCTGGGAAAGAGGAGGTTTAGGGGCGACATATTTGCAGCCCACCAGTTCCTAAAGGGAGCTTACCTAAAAGTGTGATAGCAAAATTGTCTGGATAGAAACTTCATAACATAGTTTTGAGTATTAGAAGCAGGCATTCTTTATTGCAGCGTGGTGGTCACTCAAGGGGTCCTTGCTCTGTTCCAGTGGGATGAGTGTTGGATGAACAGGGATTTTTTCAGACACTGATTACCTACTCATTAGCTATCCCCACTTCCTTGGCTTTATTTTACATAGTTGTATGTCTTATCAGAAGTCCTTATATGGTTCTTTGGGGTCCATCTTCAACTTCTGGTGTCCATTTTAGGTGGCTGTTCCTCGACACCTGCTTTTGAGTAAGCGCAGCATAATTTTTTTGTGTAGCTTCTGCTTTGTCAGCCTTGCAGAGCTGAGCTGGCATCCTGCTTGTGTTTTGCATGACTTCTGTTTGCCTAAGTTAGATCCTTTATCTATTTATATAAGGCTGTGCTGTTGTGTTCTACTGTCCTTGAGAAGAGTAAATGTTATTCTGTTCTACTATCCTTATCAAGTGAGTAAAATGCTGTTCTGTTTTACTGTCCTTAGCAGGGGTACTGCCTAAAGGGGATTTACAAGAAAGAGGGAGAGGGACTTTTTACAACAGCATGTGGTGACAGGACAAGGAGGAGTCAATTCAAACTGAAAGAGAGTAGATTTAGATTAGATATTAGGAGCAAATACAGATATATAGATATATATCTAATATTAGATATTAGGAGGAAATTCTTTGCTGTGAGGGTAATGAGGCACAGGAAGGGGCTGCTCAGAAAAGCTGTGACTACCCCATCCCTGGGGGTTTTCAAGTCAGGGTTGGATGGGGTTCTGAGCAACTTGATCTAGTGAAAGTTGTCCCTGTACACAGCAGGGTGTTGGAAGTAGATAATCTGTAAGGTGCCTTCCAATCCAGGCCATCCTATGATTCTAAATTGTTACAGCTGATCCTCATCTTGTAAGAGTTGAGGAATGCACAGGCTGAGTCCGATCCTGTTGCACAGCCAGTGTCTCAGAAGCAGCATCAATAGTGCTGATTTTCTCCAGGTCCTGAATAGGTTCTCTTTAGTTCTTAGGTGCCCTGTGATGGCTGGTCCATGTGGCAGGATGGCTGCTCCCCTGTCCCAGGCTGCTGGGGCAGGGGCCAGGGCTGGAGGTGGCTGCATGTGGCAGGGATGCTTCCATCTAATCCAAATCAGAAGTCTGAGTGTTAAAGAGCACCCTGTGCCTAGACAACTCTGGATGGGCTCCAGCCCTCAGCCTGTAAGATGTAAAGATTTGTGTTCTCTCCCACAGCTCTGAGGTGTCTTGAGGAACTGGATGGTGTCGAGGTTCTGCAGAGCCAGGGCGTTGCTGCCAGGGGCACTGGCACCTCCACCTCAGCACCAGGGAAGGGGCTTGTGAAGCAAGCTGTGTGTGTGAGGTGGTGGGGCAAACACTGCCCCTGTCCCCACAGGCACAGGAGATGCTGCCTGGCTCTTCCTGGGCCATACTCCAGCTGCCACATAGCTTCCCTACGAGGAGTTGACACCTCTAGGCTGGTAGGAATGGCCTGTGTCTTGTCTCATGGCACAGCCACCAGCCCCCAGTTGCAGGATCAGCTTTCCAGCCTGTTGTGCCACTGGGCTTGGTCTGATGCTCCCCTGTCAGCTCCCTAGCAATGAGCAAGCCCAGCAATGGCCACTGCTTCCCTCTGGTCACGGCTGAGCTGTGCCTTAGGAGGAGCTGGGGTGCTGGGGATGGGAACTGACTGGTAGAGCAGCTGAAGCAGAACCTGACACATTCCTCTCCCCATCCTTGCAGCACACAACTGCGCTTCTGCTTGCTCCTTTGTGCATCCCTTGCTCATTCTGGCTCTGGTAGCTGCTGCAAGGGATGTTTCTGCTTCCCATTGAGAATTGTCACCCACAGCTCCCTTTCTTGGGCTGTCCCCTGCCAGCCCTGCCAGCCTGGGCTGCTCTGCTGGAGTGAAGGTTGCTGCACATTGAGCCTGGACCCTTACCACAGGCACTCCTACTGCTGCTTGAGGAGAGTGGGGCCCTTGAGTGCTGCTGTCTGGTCATGCCTGCTGAGGCCAAGCACACCTAAGAGGCAGCTCAATTCCTTTCAGTGTTCAGTGCTGGAAAGTTCATGGGGAACAAAGAAAGTGCTGAAAAAAAGAAGCTCTTCTCTCCTGGCCTGGAGGGGGCCCCAGCACCCCAGCAGCTCCTGTGAGCAGTGAACCCTTTTCTTCTACCTCAAGCTCTGCCCCAGATGGACCTGGGAGCCCACTTTTTGTTTCTGTAGGCTGCAAGGCATCCCTAATTCCCTCTTCTTTCCCTACTGGTTCTGGGCAACAAGCAGGAAAGTGTTCTGGATCCACAGGTTGCTCTTGTCTTAGCCAAATAGTCTGGAGTGTTTGATCAAAGGCAGAACAATGTTTGGGGCACACAGTGGGGCCAGCCACCTCTGCTTGGAACCTGCTTGGGCTAGGGGGGAGCCAAAAGGCCTGTGTCTGTCAGCTGCTGTTGGGGAGAGAAGCGGGGTCCTCATGGTTTGCTCATGGTGGCTGTCAGCCACAGTCCCCAGATGCTGAGACATGCTGCCATGCTGCACTGGGTGATTGGAGCCTCATGGGGCTGTGGTTCCTGGGGGCACCTGCTGTTTACAACTGTGGCATTTGCTTCACATGTTGCCTTGTGTTTTCTCCGCAGCCGCCAAGCTTAAAAGCGCTGAACCTCTCCCCAATGTCGTCTGCCTGGGAGTGCAAGACACAGGACACCTTTGCCAGCAGTGAAGAGCAGGACAGGGTGCCCCACCAGGTGACAGTGACAGCCACAAACACAGGTGGCCAGTGCCAGTGCTTGAAGGAGGAGCCCAATGGGGCTCCCCAGAAGCGGACAAGCACCCAGAACGGGATGCAGGACAGTGGAGGCACGGGGGTGAAGAAGAAACGGAAGAAAAAGGATCTGGGAGAGCAGGAAGTGGGAGATAAAGCAGCTATGGAGGTGAAACCAAAGAGGAGGAGAGAGCCTAAAGAACCAAAAGAGCCTAAAAAGGTGAAGGAGTCTAAGAAGCCGAAGGAGCCCAAGCAGAGGGAGGTGGCTAAGAAACCCCGGAAACCTCGGGAACCCAAAGCCCTGAAGGAGCCTAAAGACAAGAAGAGTGGTTCTGAGCCAGCCCCCAGATCAAGACCCAAGAAGATCAGGTGGGTGATGGTATGGTCCTGTCCCTGTGCCTGCTGTGGGCTTGCAGGAGCTGCATCTGGGAGAGGGCAGCACTGGGTGTGTAGGTCATTTGGTCTGAAGGCTGGATGTGCTGGTTGGGATGCCAGGATGAGCTCTCTGGCCGTGCAGAGATGGGATGGGCGAGTACTCATTTGGGTATGGGGACCTGCGAGACTCCAGATTCTTAAGAGAACTGGAGAGTCTTGGCCTCTCCTTGGTCTGGCCTTTGTGCCGAGTGTTCTGGGGCAAAAGGGGCTTTAAGGAGGTATTCCACTAGGAGAGTGAGGTGCTGTGTGGCAGAGGGCCTGTCACACATGATTTGGGGCCTGGGCAGAGGGTATGTGAGTAAGAGCAACCTGGCCCTGGACTGTGTGCAAATGAGGGTCTGTGCACACCCAGGGCCAGCAGCCTGCCTCCTCTTGGCTAGGATTTGTGAGGATGGTGGAGCATATCCCATCCCCTCTCCCTCTCCTGGAAGACTTGTGCTTTCTGGCAGCTGTGGAACTGTGCAGGCAGTCAAAGACAGCAGTGGAGGGGGCCCTGAGGACTCCCTTGTACTGCATAGGCCAGCGCTGCCGCCTCTGGTAATTGCTCACCCTTTTAATTAACAGGCTGGTTGGCCAGAAGCTCCGATTTCTTTTTAATGGAGAGTGTGTGCAGGGAGCAGAGCAGGTCTCCAGAGCACCACTGTCATTTGGTCTTCCACAGCCATGCTCCTACAGAGCTCAATGACAGCCAGATCCTGGAGAGGTCATGGCTGTGGAGCTGCCCCTGGGGTGGCCTTTAGTGCCATTGGTATGGGCTCGTTGTGGACAAGAGGAGGTGTGGGTTGCTCAGCAGGATGAGAGCTGGGTGCCATGTCCCCGTGGATCCCTGAGCCATGCAGTCCTGTCACTCGTGTTCTTCCTTGAACGTGGGGCTCTGCAGATGTTCGTCATGGGTTGGTGAGCCAGAGCAGATGAGAATGGGCGGATCAAGTGGACAGTGCTGGGAGGGCGAGGGAAGGGCTCATCCAGGCCCCAAGGAGTGCTGCAACAGAGGGATAGAGGTGGAGAGAGAATGAGAGGGGCTGCAGACAAGGAAGAGAAGGATGAAGCCCGTGTGAATGCAGTACTTGGCCCCAAGAAGGGTCCTGGGATGAGGGATGCAGCTATCAGATTTTCTAATGACACTTCTGCTCCACCAGTAAGGACCTGCCATACAGGCAGTTCGGAGAGATCTGCCCCTGCAGCGGACCTGTGGGACCAGACCAAAGCAGGGAAACCCAGGGGAAGAGCAGGCCATGGAGGCTTGGGCTTTTGGGAGGCATTCATGGCTCTTGTAGGTCCTTTGGCTGTCAGCAGTGCCTTTGCAGAGTGCTGACTATTACACACAGGGCAGCCCATGACTGTGCAACCTGTTGTGAGCAGCTGGTGGACAGATCACCCTGCCAGAGATGAGGCCCATGGCAGGCTAACCCAGCTGCAGATTTGGAAACCCTGGCTCTCTTACCTGGGCAGAGCAGGTTCTGGGCATATCATGGGGGCCTGAAGGGCAACCAACTTGCTGTTCTGGGTACCAGCAGAGCCCTGGTGAAGAGGCCACTTCATGCAAACTAAACAATGTTGTATAACCCTGTAACATGTCATGCAACCAGAAGAAACTGTGTGTGGGGGTCTGGGAGTTCCACAAAGCTCTGTGCATTCCTGATGCTCTATCCCAGTATAGCCTGAGCCTGTGGTGCTTCCTCCCACTCATCTGCACCTTCCAAGTGGACCTAGTTCCAGATCTGCTGCTTGGAAAGTCCTCCTTCCCTGCCTCTGTAGCCCCTCTGAGCCTTTTCTCAGACTTGCCTTGGACTCTGAGACAGCCACCAGCAAACCCCACTGTGTGAGGGATGGCTGTGGGTGTCAGGGTGGGAGCTCTGCAGGGAGCAGGGCTGTGTATTCCCCTGTGCCTCACGGCCACGTGGAGCTGGGGAGGTGCCTGGGGGGCCCTAGCAGCACAGGGAGGGGAGAGGCGAACAGCAGGCTTTAGTTAGTTTGTACTCTGTGCGGATGGAATGATTGCTGGGAGTCCTCTAAGTGGCAGATAATGGTGGCATAATTTCTTCGAAATTATTTCTAATCATAGTCAATGACTGACTCATAAAAGAAGCAGTTGTTAATTGTGACTTACAAATCAATATCTTGGGAGTTATTGCTTGGTGGAAGCACTGCTCACAGAGCATTTTCAGGGCCTCTAATTTAGGCATATATGTGTGTCCAGGGCATTTTTGGCTTGAACAACAGATTTTTAGTTTTATTTTTTGCTAGTCACAGGCAAGCAGAGATTTTTCTCATTAAATGGAGCTAGAACCTTGGCATCGCTTTGAAACTAATGGTTCCTCTGCCACTGTGCAGATCTGGGATGTGGAGGGAATGAATGGTGGGGCTGGAAGTGAGGAAGGAGCCCTGGGACAAGCACCAGCTCTTTGGAGCCATGCCCTTAACGGTGTTCCTTGCAGAGGGTAAAGATGGACTGGCATGCTGGGAACAGTTGTTTTGTATCCATGGTGCTTCCTGATCCCTTTTTCCTTGTGCAGGCAGGGGTGCAGGTGGCCCTTACGTTGAGAACGTGCCATGGGACTGGGCTTGTCTTGCCATGTTTTTCAGGAAGGTGGTGGAATTCATGGAAGCAGAGCCCAAATCCCCTCCATTACCTGAGCATGGAGGACTGTTGCCTGGTGGGACAGAGCTTCCCAATGGGCCCTTGGAGCTTGCAGTGACTGCTGTGATGGGCCATTGTGCCTGTGGGAGTTGGATCTGCATCCGCCTGTGTCTGTGGCAATCACAGGGCTTGACTGCCTCCAACTGGAGGCTCATGCCAGTCTGCTCAACTGCCTCAGGAGGGGGCTCAGTGCTGTGACTCAGGAACCCAAACCATGAACTGGATCAGCTTGTGCTTGGTGTAAAGTTTTACTAGGGTCTGGCCGGGCTCTGGTACATGCAGGAGGTGGCTAGCAGTGTGGCCAATGCTCCTCAGACTGGGCTTGAAGGTTTGTTTCCAGGGTGCCAGGACATGGGTTGCCTCTGGAGCTGCTGAACTTTATTTCTGACTTTGGTCAGCACAGGATGTGTTTGGGAGTGCCGTGATCAGAGCAAGCACCTTGTTGCCCTGGCGTACTGAGTTCGGCGGTGGAGAGATCCTCTTTGTGCCTGTGCTAGACCCTGTGATCTGAACCCCAGCTCCTACAGCCCCTGTGGGGTTGTTCCCCTGGCTGGTGAGAGAACCCAGCCTCCACATCAGGCAGTACAGATGGACCCTTTCATCCCAGTGTTCTGGAATTGGATGGAGAAACACTTGGTGTGTTTAATGAGCATCAGCAACTGGGGATCCTCAGTGCTGGGGGAGGTCCCAGGAGGCTTAACCTGCCTCTGGGTGGAGGCAGTGCTCTGTGTGGGTGCCTGCTGCCTCTCTCCTGGGATCCCCAGGACATGATCTAACTGTTGGTCTGCCTCAGCAGCAAAGACACCCCTGTGGAGAAGAAGAAGAAAGGGAAGAGGAAAAATGAAATATCAGTGAACAGTTTGGATTTGGATCAGGATGTCCTGAGCCCATCTGTACAGAGCCTGGAGGAGTCTGCAGAGTCAGCTGACAGCCAGGTACGTCCAAAGCCCTCAGCTGGCTGCCAGTGAGTGAAATCCTGGCTGCCTCTCAGTGGGACCACAACAAAGGCCTTTGGGTACGGGAATCAGAGAGCACGTTCAGCAGTGTAGTCAGCTTCTATCAGCCTGAAGTCAGCTGTTGGCCCAGGGTTGGGTGCACACTGCTGACCTGGGCCCTGCGTGTTTCAGCCTTGAGTGTCCCTCTCCACCACAGCTCTGGGCATCTCCCTTTCCTGGCACAGCACAGGGGGACACGTTGGCCCTGCAGCCTGAGAGGCTGCATGCCCTGCTTCTCAACAGGGCTCCTCTGCCTCACGTCTTGGGGACTGGTGGGGCTCTGTTGGTCATGATGGAGATCCCAGCACCTCAAGGAGCGCCTGTTCTTCCTAACCGCCCCCATCCTGCTGGGGCAGAGAAGGGAAGGAATTACTGGAAGGAATTCTGGCAGCCCTGGGGCTTTCTCTCTGCCATTCCAGCAAGGAGAAGGTACTTGGTCTCCCTGTGCCTCCGAGCACTGCCTTTTTTCATCCTGTAAACAGAAACGACGCTCAGGACGGCAGGTGAAGAGGAGGAAGTACAACGAGGACCTGGATTTCAAGGTTGTGGATGATGATGGAGAGACCATTGCCGTGCTGGGAGCTGGACGAACCTCCGCGCTCTCCGCCTCCACTCTGGCATGGCAGGCAGAGGTAGTGCTGGGTGTGGGACTGGGAGGAGTGGGGGATCTGCCTCGTGCAGGGTATCCCAAAATGTCAGTGCTGAGGCTTGAGGAAGTGGTGGGTCCCAGCTTAAGGATGGGGTAAGAGAGCGCCTGTCTGGAAGGGTTCAGGTTGCCTTTTCAGGAACCATGAGATGGACGAGAGGTGTCCTGGTCCAACTGTCACCCTCCTGCTTGGAGACTGAGGCCTCTGGAATGTGACATGCGGCTGGACATGTTCTACCCACTGCCCATGCCCACCTTTGCCTTTGGTTTCTGTACCTCCTGTCCATGATCACTCTATTAATTTGTCCCTGCCAGCTGAGGGCTTTGTATGTGCCAGGTCATAATTTTCTGCCTACATTGCTGCTCTCCATCAGTGCCTCAGAGTGTAGTGATGCCAGCCTGACTCTTGCCAGCTGAACTGATCTGCTGGGAAGCATGGCAGGGATCTGGGCAACATGGCAGGGACCACCCGGTGCCACTGCCATTTGGGCCTTGCTGTCCTTCTGCCTCTGCTCACTGGTTCAGTGCTGGCTCCTGGTGGGTTCTGCTTGCTTCTTCCTGCCTGTCTGGGACTGTGTTGGATCCTGCAACTCATTCTGTCTCTCTGGTCACTAACAAAGCTGCCAGATATTAATTATGGTCACTAGTTGTTTTCGTGGTGTTTCTGTTACCCTCTCTAGTTCCCTCTTCCCAAAGTTTTGGGGGGTATTAGCTCTGTTGGTAAGACCTGACCTGATGATCCGTGCCTGGCCTGGGGCTGCCACACACCCACGGGACATGCTGCCAGTGCTGCTTCAGCTCTGCCTGAGGCTGTGTCCCAGCTGGGCTCCTGGCAGTCATTTCTCCATGTGAGATTTTCAAAGCAGCAGGTATGAGCTGCATTTGGCATGTGTCCGTGCTCCCACCCTGCTTTCCTCTCAGTCTTAAACTACCACCTCAGTTTGTCCTGCTCCAGATGGAGGCTGATGTCCAAAGCAGCAAGGCTAGGTGGTTGTTCTGAGGCCTGGCCAGCCTGCCCAGCTGGGCCTGCCCGTGGCTGCTCCCAGGATCGGAACTGACAGACAGGGCAGCATGTGAGTGCTGCAACCTCAGGGCTGCTCTCTCCGTGGTCTGGACTTGCAGCTTTCCCCCTCCATCCTGGACATGGTCCTAAACAGCTCTTTGGGCAGTGCAGGGCTCCTCCAGCAGCCTTCAGGCAGCCAGCAATGAGCCACAGACCATTGGAAGCCTGTATATGGGCTGTGGATCAGCATGGGCGCTCCAAGCGCCAGGACACTGGACTGCTGTGATGGCTGTGTTCACACAAACCCTCCGTGGGAGGGTGGAGCAGAGCCCAGCAGTGCCAGGCTGAATGCCTGGGTGTGGGGCACAGGCACTGCACAGTGACTGTGGCAGGAGCACTGCTGCATGCTCCCTTCAGCTGTCTTAACCCAGTGTAGGGCAGAGTTCCCCAGACAGGGCAGAAATTCTCAGATGGCAGCTAAGGGGCCCAGGCAGACCTGCTGTTCTCTGCTCATTGTGTTGGGGTCCAACATCCTGCCCTGCACTCAAGGACAGTGCCAAGGCAGCAATCACCTCTTGCCTGAGGATGGAAGGGTTGCTGTGGCCCTGGGCATGGTTTTGGCTTTCCCAGACACTTTCAGATGAGTCGTGTGGGATGACCTGTCTGTCTGTCCTTCCCCAGGCTGCCCCATGCCTTTCTTTGAGACTTTCTAGTCTGCAAAGTGACACCTCAGGGCTGCTTTGCCTTGGTCCATACTCTGCATCAAAAGGGAATGAACAGAGTCCTTCGGCTTTCTGCTCTGCACTTTGCTCCTCTTTCTGCTGTACTATCTTCCAGCCAAAGCAGAACTGATATTTCTGATTCACAAGCAGGCTCCATGTTTTTAGTGTCTGTCATCTCCCCTGAATCTTCCTCTGTGTGTCTCCTCTTTAGCACAGACAGGCACAAGCCTGGCTCTCTTGTCCCTTGGCATTTGATGGGGCTGGTCCTGGCACAGCCACAGCCAGGAGAGCTTCCACATCCCCAGGGCTGGCAGCAGGACAGCATTAGGGCCACCTGCAGCAAAGCCTGTGCTCAGCAAGAGGGGCTGTGCTGGGAGTCCCTGGGTGCCAGCAGAGGGATCTATGGATGAGTCTCTAGGGACAGAATGGAAGCCTGTAGAGGAAAGGAGGCAGAACTTCTAGCCTACCAGGTAGAGCTGCATGGAGAGTGGTGGGGTGAGGTGCTGTTGCCCATGTCCTGTGGCCATGGGCAGACGACAATGTGCGGGTGACATGTGGCAGGGCCTGACAGTTCTGCTGCCTGCTTTACTGGGGTGCTTACAGCCATACAGCACAATGGAGCTGTATAACTGCCAAGGCATGACCAGAAAGTGGCGTGAAGAGTGCCTTGGAGCAGGAATGTGCACATTTTGGCATATTTCCTTCCTTGAGTCCATGGGCAAAGGTGCCCAAGCTCCCTCCTCTTTTCTGGGAGACTTTCCACCCTCTCTGGCTGCCCTGGTGTAGCTGGAAGGACCCACACTGCAAACACAACAGTGCTGTGGCCTGACTGACCTGAACAGGACAGGCAGAGGGTGAATGTAGGTGGCAGGACCTACACCCTCGCACCCAGCAAGGGCTTCCCCAAGCATAGCTCTCCCAGCTCCCAATGCCAACTCTGTCTGCCTGGCTAGGGGCCTGGGAGAGGAGCAAGTAGCTGTTTTGTGCTGGGAGAATGCCGGGGCATGTGACGAGCCAGAAAAACAGAGCTCTCTTCTCCTGTTCCCAGGAGCCTCCCGAGGATGATGCCAATATCATTGAGAAGATCCTTGCCTCCAGGATGGTGCAGAAGGAGGTGAGTGGCAAAGATGTCAGTGGGGCTGGAAGTCCCTGAGCAGAGGAGGGATGGGGCCTGGCTGCCCTGTGCAGCAGAGAGATGAGATGTAGCAGCAGTTGGTACTCTTGCTGCTGTGGTGGCACGCTGGAATATGTCCAGACTGGCACCTTTCTGAGTGGTGGATCAGTGTGGTGCGTCTCCTGTCCTGGGCACCAGGAACCCTCTGGAGGGGAGTCAGGCCTGGCTGGTGCCCAGAAGGTGTTGGAGTCCCCCATGCTCAAGAGTGGTTTCACTTCATGTTCCCCAGGGCTACTGTGTCTCCAGAGCAGCAGCACAAGTACCTGCCTATCCTCACTATCCCTGGGGCTCAGTTCCTGAAGCCTGTGGCCAGGCAGGGGATGGCTGAGCATGTCCCCCCAGCTTCTGCACAGCCTCTGACTGTTACTGATTCTCCTTCCCTTGGTTTCAGGCTCATCCCGGAGGCCTGGCATTTGAGACAGAGGAGTTCTACGTCAAGTACAGGAACTTGTACGTGCAGTGTTGTGGTGCTTTTTCCTGTGGGCCCTGTGCATGCAGGAGCAAGGACTGTGCGCTCCCACCTCCATCCCATCCCTAGCTGCATCTGCTGTTTTCCTGCCCCTGTCCTCCTGAGCCAGCTGTGGTGGTGGGAAGCAGGGAAGCTGCTACAGTCTCAGTGCTTGGTCTTGGCCTGATCCTGGGGCATGGCTTTCCCCAGACCAAAGGCCTCTTGGTCACATGTTGTTGATTTTTTTTCCCCTTGCAGCTCTTACCTCCACTGTAAATGGGCAACGCTGGAGGAGCTGGAGAAAGACCCCAGGATCTCGCAGAAGATAAAGCGCTTCCGGAACAAGCAGGCTCAGATGAAACATATTTTTACAGAGGTGAGAGTGGAGCACAGTTAGTATTGGTGCCTGACCCCAGTGTCATGCAGGAGCAGGCCAGGAGCTGCCCTTGACACCTTGCTGCTGAGACCAGTCCATCTCCAGGGCCAAAGGCACCAGGGCTGGAGCTGATGATCCATGACTGTGCCCTGGACACCTGCAGTGTCACTGGTGGAATTATGAGCAGGGTGACAAGTGTCACTTGCCAGGCACTGCCAGCTCTGGAAGAGTTGCTTGGTGGGAGGGAGGGCAGCATATAGGGCTGGAGATGTTTCTGTGGTGGAGCAGAGATGCTGTGGGAGACAAGGAGCTATAAATATCTGCGCTTGAGGCAGCTCCTGCCTGCTCTGTTCTACAAGCAGATTAATCTTGCTTAGTATGAAAGGTGTTCTGTAATTTATCTTGCTGCTTCAGAGATAGTTGTTGGATCTCCTGAAACTGCCCCTTACAAGTGTAAGTCAGGCCAGTAGGCTATGAAAATTTCTCCATTTTGGCTGGAAAGCTGGGGGTGTGTGTCAAATTTCTCACTCACAAGTGTGTTTGGGGTCTTTCTCAGGATGCAAAAAAAAAAAAAGCTTGTGTTGGAACACTCTGTACCACTGACAGTTCAGCAAGGAGGACATGCTCTTTTCTTGTAACTAACTGGGGCTTGGGGAGTTGTGAGCATAGAAGCCTGATTTTTCACTTTCCCAAGCCCTAGGCCATGTCTCTCCAAGGACTATGCTAGGTGGGGCAAGAGGGAGGCAGAGACAAAGACGAAGGTGTCACTCCTTGCAGCCATGGGGTTCATTGGGTGCTGTGCACTGTGGCTGTCACAGCTCTAGATGCTGCATATCAGCTGGAGCAGGCAGCTTAGGACTTGTACCTTGGGGCCAGATAGTCTGGAGAGGACATTCCTGCCTCCCAGCAAGGGCAGCACAGAGCATGTGACTGCTCCAAAGAAAGAGCTTTGCCTTCTGCCAGGCTCCTGCATCCTCCCTGCCCAGAGACAGATGTCTGTACCTGTGTCCAGGGCACTTGGTGTGTTGCACACAGCTAGCAGTATCCTGAGGACAGATGCCCTGCAGCTGTTTATTTGTGCCCATCTGTTTAACCCTGGAATCACCTTGAACTTACCTCCTGCTTTACTGTTTACCATCACAGCCTGATGAGGATTTGTTCAACCCAGACTACGTGGAGGTAGATCGAATTCTGGAGGTGGCTCACACAAAGGACCCTGACACTGGGGAGGTGAGAGGCTGCGTCTCTTACTTGCCCCATGGAGGGAAGGCCAGGCCCCATGGTGTACATTGTGGGTCATCTCTGAGCACCCTGAGCCTTCCCAGCCTTCCCTTGCACAGCTTTCCCTGTCCCTGAGGACCCTTGGCGCAGGGTGAATGGAGGGCTGCTGACCTTCCCTGTCTCTGAGCCTGCCTCTCTCTCTGCTGCAGGAGGTGACTCACTATTTGGTGAAGTGGTGCTCACTGCCCTATGAGGAGAGCACCTGGGAGCTGGAGGAGGATGTTGACCCAGGGAAGATTAAAGAGTTTGAAGCCCTCCAAATCCCTCCAGAAATCAAGCACATGGTAACGTACCCTGAGGTAATGTACCCGGCTGGCAGCTCGCTGCCCTG
Source organism: Brachypodius melanocephalos (assembly GCA_013398615.1). Taxonomy (NCBI): domain Eukaryota; kingdom Metazoa; phylum Chordata; class Aves; order Passeriformes; family Pycnonotidae; genus Brachypodius; species Brachypodius melanocephalos. The sequence goes on from VZSR01002515.1 coordinate 637,975, forward strand.
GGCGCAGGGACTGGCTGTGTCTTGCCACAGTCCAGCATTGTTGACCTTGTCCCTGGTGCTGCAGTGCAGGCCCTGTATTCTCCCCTCTGGAGGTCTGAGGGTAGGTTCCAGAGGCCAAGCCCTTGCTGTGACTCAGCTGTCAGTGACTGCTTTGAAGTATTGTCCCTGATGTGCAGCCCCAGCAGCAGCATCTGGCCTCATTGGGCATTAGCATCTCCCATGGACCTTGCTCCTGCTGTCTCCTCCTAGGAGCGCCCAGCGTCTGAGTCCTGGCAGAAGCTGGAGAAGTCTCGGGAGTACAAGAACAGCAACCAGCTGCGGGAGTATCAGCTAGAGGGAATGAACTGGCTGCTCTTTAACTGGTACAACAGGTGAGGAGGGGCTGGAGCCCAGTGCTGCCATGAGCAGTCCTGCTGGCAGCAGGCCCTGTGTGTGCTGTCATGGGAACAGTGAAGCTGGGGAGCAGAGTGGACAAAGAGGGGCCTGACAGAGCAGCCACTGGGTCCTTCAAGTGCTGGAGCTGGCAGGCAGCTACCAGAAACAGTGGATTTGCTTTAGCTTTGCTACTGAGTCTTTAGCAATGTTTCTCCCTGGTAAATGCTGATGAGTCTTGGACATAATAGGGCTTAGCTATGGTTCTACCTGGTTCTTTGGTATTGACCAAGCTGTTGATGACCCACTGTGTGGCAGGCAGGATGGAATATGCATGATCTCAGCTGCAGCAGGCCATCAGATGTGTCTTTCCCTGGCTCATGTGTACCTGAAAAACAGCATCTTTCATGCTGATTTTGAATCCATGATTTTATAAGAAATTGGCTGGCTTACCCAGACAGATTTGGGCCACTATACCAAAGTCCCCCCATGCTCCATGCTGCAGGGTCAGAGAAGTGTGGACAGAGGTGATGTGCCTGATATCCCATCAAAGAGTTGGTAACAGAGTGTCTTCTGTCCCCAAGAGCCACATTGACCTGACCCTGTCCCTCTCTGCAGGAAGAACTGCATCCTGGCTGATGAGATGGGGTTGGGGAAGACAATCCAGTCAATCACTTTCCTCTCAGAGATATTCCTGATGGGCATCCATGGCCCCTTCCTCATCATCGCACCTCTCTCCACCATCACGAACTGGGAGAGGGAGTTCCGCACCTGGACGGAGATGAACGCCATCGTGTACCATGGCAGCCAGATCAGCCGGCAGATGATCCAGCAGTACGAGATGGTGTACAGGGACACACAGGTGACTGATGCACCCAGCCCTCCCAGGATGCATCTGCCAGCCCTGGCTTCCTTTACTTGGGAAGCACTGAGCTGCTTGTGGAGCTTGTTCATTTGGGGAGGGAAATGTGATCTTTACAGCCCCATTTGCTGGCATGGGCTCAAGTTGCACCGTGTATGAGCGAACAGGCACAACTCGTGCAGAACGGGGAGGGTGCAGCATAGCCCTGGTTCTTGTCCAGGCCTATGTGCCTGCCCTGGGGCAGTGTCTGTTTGGAGATACACAGCCTGTGGCCATCAAGGAGGCTTGCAGAAACCTGCCCAATGCTTGAGAGAGATCTGGGGAAAAGTCAGATTCTCACACTGATACTGTTAGACAGGAGGTCTGACAGTGTGCTGCCACCCTGCAGGACTCAAAGTCTGGTTTCTGTTTCCCTAGGGTAACCCTCTCCCTGGCATCTTCAAGTTCCAGGTGGTTATCACCACCTTTGAGATGATCCTTGCTGACTGCCCAGAGCTGAAGAAGATCCAGTGGCGCTGTGTGGTCATTGATGAGGCACATCGCCTGAAGAACAGGAACTGCAAACTCCTGGAGGGGCTGAAGCTTATGGCCCTGGTGAGCATGTCCTGTCCAGGTTCACCTGGGAGCAGGGTGGGCTGGAGATGGCCATGTTGAGCAGTCAGATGCCACTGTCAGCAGCTCAGGCCCTGTGCTAGGCAGGAGGAAAACCATCCAGGAGGCCCCTTGATGGATGGAGCACTGGTGCCCTGCAACCCTCACAAGCTTCTTTTTGCCAAAGTGGAATATTAACTACCCCTGTGCCTTCCCACCTGGAGTGCTCCCTGCCGGAGTCCTGCCCAGCCTTGCAGCACAGTGTAAGCTGCTGCAGCACATGGGGACAGTTGCTGGCCAGCCCTGAACAGCACCCTGGCCATGATGTGCCTTGTGTCCTACACTGGGCAGAGCTGTGGTGTTTGAGCTGGTTTCTTACTGCTGTGCAAACATGGGACCAGCCCATGCCAGAAGTGGGTTAATGAAGGGATCAGTGGGCTGCTATGAGAAATTATTTGGATGTCCAGCTCTTTTCCAGTCCTGGTAAAAGCAGCACTGCTGTTAGCTGGACCAAGGGCCAACAGGCCTTTTGGATCTTCCAGCTGTACCCAGCTTCCATCACACTCACCTGTAGCTGGGCCAGGCCTCTGAAAATAATCGGTCTTGTGACTCCCACAAGTTCCAAAACATCCTGCTGTTTCCCCCGACTTTGTGTCTTGTGCAGGGCCCTGCTGGGTTGTGAGCTTGGGTCAAAGCAGGGTTGCTACTGGCCCCCCTTCTAAACCATCACCTACCTTTGTACAAGTCCTGTGGGAATCTCCCACCTTACAATGGCCCTTCTTTCCTAACTGGCCACTCCTGAGGACATTTCCTGCACTAGACTGGGCAGGAGGATTATCCTGAGTAGTGAGCCCAAGGCTCTGGCAGTGCTGGGACAGAGGAGCTGGTGCACCCAGAACCTGGTGGTGCCTGAAGCCTGAGTCCATGCTGTCAGGCATGGGAGGGAGAGCATTCTCCTTGAGGGATCATCTGGTTTTCACACCCCCAGGTCTTGGGAGGTTTTTGGACCCCATCTCCTTTTACTGCACATGTACCTACATGGTGAACCTCTAAGGAAAGCTCCTTTTTGTTCCCAGTGCACAGTACTACCTGTCCCTGATTTTGGAGCACTCTGCTGAGACTGGCCTTAGCAGCAGGCCACTGCTGCCGCTCGGTGTCCCGTGGCTCTGCGCAGTGTTCCCTCTTGCTCTGTCTGAGCCCCAAAGACAGACATCCTGCTCGCAGCTGCACAGAAACTTGGGCTCTGTCAGCATCCCTGTCCAGTGCCAGCACAGCCCTACCCAAGGGTCTTGTGCCGGAGCAGGGCTGAAGCCTGGGAGCAGTGTGAGATCTTGGGTTTGGCTGTTGTTCCACACAGCTGGAACATGTGCAGAGGAGTGTCCTGGGAGCCACAAGACAGTGTTGTGTGGCAGTGGCTTGGTCAGGGCTGTCACCATGGCCAGGGAAGCCTCTCAGGGTGTGTGTGTGTGCTCCCAGAGTGCTTCCTAGGCTGGAAGACAAGAAAGATTGTGCTCTTGGGACACCTTCAACCCCATCTAATAGGGTTGAGCCCTCAACCTCTTTCCTGTGTGTTCCCAGGAGCACAAGGTGCTGCTGACAGGGACCCCCCTGCAGAACTCGGTAGAGGAGCTCTTCAGCCTCCTAAATTTTCTGGAGCCACAGCAGTTCCCCTCAGAGACAGCCTTCCTGGAAGAGTTTGGAGATCTGAAGACAGAGGAGCAGGTACCTAGAAGAATGATACCGGTGACTTAGCACAGGCCACTGGGACAACTGGTAACCAAACCAGGCATGCTTTCAGACATGTGCTTAATAGAAATGGATAGGACTCCTCATACCAGGAGAAGCAAAGTTGTGACAGAGCCCCCAACATTGCTATGGGGAGAGGAGACCCATCCCCGCAGTGATCTGCTCCCAGATGACTCTCTGGTGCCCTTGCATGCCTGGGTAGAACAGTTCACTTGCCTCTCCCACTTGGTCTGTCCATGAGACCAGCAAGAGTGCAGGGGGAATGGGGAGGTCAGTAAGTCCATGTGTCTGTCACCCTTGTCAGGTTCCCCTGGAGAGCCTTCCTACAAAGCTCTCCTTGGGTGTGGGTCATGGGAAGCTGCTTAGTTGCTTGGGCTGTCCCACTGCCTTTTGAATGTGGAAATTGCACAAAAGTTGTCATTCTCTAGGAGCAGGCACATGAAGCAACCACCATCTCAGCTACCATCCAAACTCTCAGCTCTCCTCCTTCATTAGACACCTAAGGCTGCTGGCAGCAGAGGCATGTAGAAGCTCGTAGCCTGGGCCTGGTCATGCCTGCCCCAAGGATTCCAGCCCCTGAAGTTGTCCTGGCTGGCTGCTGAGCAGCTGCTCCAGAATCACCTGTAGTGGGTTTGCAGTGTAGGGAGGCTCCAGTCTTGCAGACCCCGCTGCTGGGACCATGTGCTTGCCGTGCAGGGAGGTCAGTGAGTGTCTGCGCTTGCTCTGCAGGTGAAGAAGCTGCAGTCCATCCTGAAGCCCATGATGCTGCGACGGCTGAAGGATGATGTAGAGAAGAATTTGGCACCCAAGCAGGAGACCATCATTGAGGTGGAGCTGACCAATATCCAGAAGAAATACTACCGGGCCATCCTGGAGAAGAATTTCTCCTTCCTCTCCAAGGGTGCCAACCAGCACAACATGCCCAACCTCATCAATACCATGATGGAGCTGCGCAAGTGCTGCAATCACCCATATCTCATCAATGGTGAGGGCTGTGCACAGGAGTTGTAGGGGGGGGACACACAGCTATCACTGTAACATTTACTGTTCTTTCCCAGTAGAACTTGCCCAGTTGGGGAGCAGCTCAGGCCTTGTGCCATCTGCTGGTGGTGTGGCAGTGCTCTGCCCTGTTGCCTTCTCAGGCAGCCCAGCTCCCTCAAAGGGCTGCTTGCTGATGGTCACCTCAGCGTCTCCTGAGGCTCACTGTGTTTGGGGGTGTTCTGACATAGGACCAACATCCCAACCTGACTTGTTCTGCCAAGAGCTGATGTGAGCCCTGAAGAAGTTTAGTCCCAGGAGTCTAGCCAGCCTCCCTAGCTCTGACTGCATGGGTTCTGTTGCTCATGTGGTCCCTTGCTGCTGCCCTGGGCAGCTGCACTGCCAGCCTTGCCAAGAGCTCACATCCCTTTTCACCTGGCAGGGGCAGAAGAGAAGATCCTGGAAGACTTCCGTAAAACACACAGCCCAGAGGCACCAGACTTCCAGCTGCAGGCGATGATCCAGGCAGCTGGGAAGCTGGTTCTCATTGATAAACTGCTTCCCAAGCTGATCGCTGGTGGGCACAAGGTGCTCATCTTCTCACAGATGGTGCGCTGCCTTGACATCTTGGAAGACTATCTCATCCAGAGACGGTTAGTACAGGTCCAGCATTCACCACAGCTCCTCCACAGTACCTCCATGCACTGCACATGGAGTGGCCACAACACAGGCTAGGGATTTGGCCACTCCATGCCCACATACCGATGGATCCGAGTTACCATCTACTGCTGGTGGGTGTGGAGACCCTAGAGCTAAACAGCTCAGACCTTTCATTTTGTGTAGTCTAGGGTTAGTCCTCAGAGTGACCAGGTGGAAATAGATCCTTCCCTTGGTCCTGATTCCTATGAGCCCCATATCCATGCACCATGCATGGGGTTGTGATGATTTTGTCATCATAAGAGGCACAACTTTCGGGAACAACCACAGTGCACTCAGGCTAATGGGGCCTGGGCCTCCACCTGGGCACAGATCCTGCCAGTATGTCCTGGCTGGTGTGCCCACACAGCCTGGGAGAAGCAGCAGAAAGGGATTTGAAAGCCACAGCCTCTTCAGGCCCCGCTGTGATTCTGCTCTGCCCTCTCCCCTTGAGCAGGTACACCTATGAGCGCATCGACGGGCGGGTGCGCGGCAACCTGCGCCAGGCTGCCATCGACCGCTTCTGCAAGCCTGACTCGGATCGCTTTGTCTTTCTCCTGTGCACACGGGCAGGCGGGCTGGGCATCAACCTGACCGCTGCCGACACCTGCATCATCTTTGATTCTGACTGGAACCCACAGAATGACCTGCAGGTAATGGGCCAGGCAGCACCAGGAGGTCCTGAGGCACAGCTCCTAGGAGGCAGGGAGAACAGAGCAGCAGCACCCGCTGTACTGGGCACGAGGTGCCGTGCTGGGATAGCTGGCAGGAATGTGGGCAGAGGGAACAGGACATGGGGGAGATCACAGTGTGGTTTTGAAAGCACAGATGGGCCACAGAGCAGGCAACACTGTGTTCATACCTGGTTTTGGTGTGGGTACAGTGTTGTGTGCCATGTGTGCCACATGTGCAGAGAGCCAAGGCTCCAGCCTAAGCCCTGTGTCCTTGCTTGAGGGTGCTAGGATTTCCCATTCCTGCACTACAGCTGTGCAGGCTGTGCCAGAGCTTTGCCAGGTCAGCCACAGGCAGGGAGTGAGGGTGCTGTGGTGGGTAGGAGGTGACTGTGGGTCAGGTGGCTGAGTGTAGATGCTGATGCAGGGTGCCACAAGTCACACAGTCCTCATCCAGCTGGGCTCCCTGTGCTGACACTGTGCCTGCACTGACAGGCTCAAGCTCGCTGCCACCGGATCGGGCAAAGCAAGGCTGTGAAGGTCTATCGCCTCATCACCAGGAACTCCTATGAGCGGGAGATGTTCGACAAGGCCAGCCTGAAGCTGGGCCTGGATAAAGCCGTGCTGCAGGACATCAATCGCAAGGGCAGCACCAATGGGGTAGGTTGGCTGCTGGAGCGGGGCCAGGTGGGAGCCTCTGCAGGAGATCTCTCCTCCTCCTGCAAGTCACCGCCAGGTCAGAGCAGGGACTGGGCAGGCTTTGGGGAAGGAGAGCCCAGTCCCACACACTAGCACTGCTGCTCTTTGGCCTGCCAGGCTGTTCCTGCAGTGCCATGAGGATAAGGGGGTATGTGATGCTGTGTCCAGGATGGCATGGACTGAAATTCCTCACAGTCCCTCGGGAAGAGTTTTGAAATGACTTCTTTGCTTTAACAGCAGCAAGTCTGGGTTGGCTTGGGGCCCTTTCTCCTGGAGTAGAAGGAAGAGCCTTCTCCTGTTGTGCAGTGGTCATGGTTGCTGGCCAGGTTGGTGATGCCCCTGTGCTTTGGGCAGGTTCAACAGCTCTCTAAGATGGAGGTGGAGGACCTGCTGCGGAAGGGTGCCTACGGTGCACTCATGGATGAGGAGGATGAGGGGTCAAAGTTCTGTGAGGAAGACATTGATCAGATCCTCCAGCGCAGGACACAGACCATCACAATCCAGTCTGAAGGGAAGGGCTCCACATTTGCAAAGGTGTGCTGTGCTCCACTGGGAGGGAAGGGGGATTTCCTTTGGGGGTGAAGGAAGGGGAACATGCAGAGCAGTAGTGGTCAGCCAACCTCCTCACCTGTGTGTAGAGACATGTCCACATGGAGGCCAAGTTCTGCTGTCCCATTGTGCCCAAGAGTGAGACCTTGCTGGGGTGCTGCAGCTGGTGTGGTTTCCTGTCTCTGTAGTGGTTAGCAGAGCGTTGAGGAGGGGCCACCAGCCTGGCAGGTGATTTAAGGCTGCCTAGGAGGGTTCAGCCATGAGGTCTGGCTAGGCATAGGGACCCAAGGATGGTGGCAGGACCCAGCTGCTGGGTTGCATGGTGCCCAAAGCCAGGTGCTGCAGTGCCATGGAAGCTGAGTGCTGTGGGACCTGACAAAACCCCCAGACAGAGCCTGAGGAGCCAGCTCTGTGCTATGCTCTGACTGGTGCCTGCTGGGGCCACTAATGGCCATCTGTCCCTACTCCTCTTGCACAACCCAGGCTCCATTTACAGTGTGTCAGGAATGACTGCAAAACAGAGAGGTTCAGCTCCCTTAGGCAAAGAACCCTCTGACACATATCAGCTTAGGGTGTGACATCCCACAGCAGTGAGACCGTGCACTCAGACAGGCATGTGGGGATCTCTGTATGGGAGAAAGCACACCTGGATGTTGGGTTGCACCCTGTTCACTCCTCTTCTTTCTCTCCTAGGCCAGCTTTGTAGCATCAGGAAACAGAACTGACATTTCCTTAGATGACCCCAACTTCTGGCAGAAGTGGGCCAAGATAGCAGAGCTCGATACAGATGCCAAGAATGAAAAGGTAGGATGCAGTTTGTGGCCTATATGCTCTACAACTGATCTGACACCATGTGGCTTGGTGTCCAAGTGGGAGCTGAATGCTTCCTCTGGGGTCCTGAGGAGGTTTGTGTTGGGCATCAGTTACTGCAAGGGAAGATTGACCCACGAATGCTGACTAAAGCCCTGATTTATTTAGCCACATGGTCTGTGTGTCCCTGATCTTTCAGGGAACTCAGTGCTCCTAGCTACTCCCAACAGTCCCACCCTCTGCTTGAGAGCATTGTCCAAATGCTCCTTGAGGTCTGGCAGCCTTGGGCCCATTCTCTGGGGAGCCTATTCAGTACCCGACCACCATCTGAGGGAAGAACCTTTTCCTGACACAAGTCCAGTCGTTCCTGTGGGTGCTGTCCCTGGTCACAGAGGGCAGAGATTGGAGCTGCCCCTCTGCTGCCTCTCACGAGGGCAGACAGGTGCCTCTGCCTGTCAGGAGGCAGGAGGGGACAGATGGGGTCCCAACGCTCTGCTGGCCCTGCTGAGGTGATGGGCTTGGCTGCAGCTCAGGTGTCTCTTCCCAGGTCCTCCATCAGGCACAGGGTGCTGCCACTGGCTCCAGTGTGGCCCTGGGGCTGCCATAATTTCCGCTAAGGCAGCAGTTCTGTAAGAGATGGTTTTAGACAGTAGCAGGAGGGAGGCTCTGCAGCTCTGCAGAGCTCACTGCTCAAGCTGGAGCAATGGGAGAGAGTGTGTGTGTCTCTCTCTGTGTGTGTGTGTGTGTCTCCTATCTGCCTGAAATCCAGGCAGATTTACATGGCATTAATTTGTCCAACAGGGTGGGGTAAGCAGAGGGGGCAGGTACATGCTATTTAATTTCATATTGCTCCCTCCTGCACCTTCTTGGAAGCTGCTTTTCCTGTTCCAGCCCACCTATCCCCCGACATAGAGATTACACTGCCTTCAGCGCAGCACTTGTCACAGGCAGTGCAGAGAGGGCCAGGAGTGACTCAGAGCTGAGTCAGCTGCTGGCAGTCAGCAGTTTGGACACAGAGGGGCAGGTTTTCAGCCTGCCATCAGTCAGGCTGAATTTTGTGCTGGCCAGGAATTGTCACTTGTGCAGGCAGAACTGCACACAGGTAACTTGAAGCAGGTATCCTAGTGGGAAGGCGATGGTCAGCCAGAGGACTGGCAAGCCAGGAGCCAGAGGCTGAGGAGAGCCTGGGTGGCAGGGGCCAGAAGAGCACATACAAGTGTTTTCGCCTGTACCTGAGAATGCTCTCTGCTCTGTCCGTCACAGGAGAGCCTGGTCATCGACAGACCCCGGGTGCGGAAGCAAACCAAACACTACAACTCCTTCGAAGAGGATGAGCTGATGGAGTTCTCTGAGCTGGACAGTGACTCGGACGAGCGACCCACACGCTCGCGGCGCTTTAACGAGAAGACACGGCGGTACCTGCGGGCTGAGTGCTTCCGTGTGGAGAAGAACCTGCTCATATTTGGGTGAGTCTCACCCCTGTGAGAGCACAGCTACAGCCTTCAGCTGCCCCAGTGCCCATGTAGGCCATTGGCTGGAGCAGCTGCTTCCTGTCTGTCCTGCTTGCTGTGTTGCCTCCTTTCAGCAGTGACCTCCTTGCTGGGCCTGGGCTCTAAGCGAATGTTTGGGATGGAAGAGTCAGGAGGACAAAGCATGAGCTGGCAGTTCGCACTTCCAGAGTCTGCTCCTGCCTCTGCTCTATTCAGTCCTGCAAACCTCTCTCCCTCTCTGCTCCTGTAATGTGTGGGCATAACATCCCTATTAAGGGGATCTGGCAGGGCTGTGCCCCCACAGGAGTTCCTGGAGAGAGGTGTGTCACACTATTGGTGCAGCATATGTTGCTGGAGTTTGGAAAGAACAAGGCAGAACAGGTCCGGGGTCAGCATGAAAGAATTCTCTTTATTCAAATTCCTGACTCCATTTTTATACACTGTACATAAGTGGCCAAATATTGGCCAAAAGCTTGTCACCTCATGATTCGGATTGGTGAACAATTCTATCACTCAAATGCTTCTCTCAGAGCAAAAGAATGCAAACATTTTCTTATTTACATGAAAAAGTGTGGGAACTCAGCTAAGAGTTCTAAAACATCAGAAGGCTAGTCTAAAATATCAGAATGCAAGTTTAAGACATGCAAAAGCAGGGTGACAGAGGTGCAAGCAAGGTCTCTAATTGCACAGGAGTGTTTACTTTGTGTTTGTGCTGTTCCAGCTGGGGACGCTGGAAAGATATCCTGACCCATGGGCGGTTCAAGTGGCACCTGAATGAGAAGGACATGGAGATGATTTGTCGGGCCTTGCTGGTGTATTGCGTTAAACACTACAAGGGGGATGAGAAGATCAAGAGTTTTATCTGGGATCTCATCACGCCGACAAAGGATGGACAGAATCAGGCTCTGCAGAATCACTCAGGTATTGCGTGTTCTCTCTGCCATTGCATCTGTACCTGTTGCCCTGGGCCAGCCTGAAAGACTGAGGCTGCAGAATTCAAACAGAGCTGATGGAAACAGTCTGCAAGTGTTTCTGCACAGAGAAAGGGGCTTCCATGGAGCTGACCTCCACACTGACCCTCAGAGCCAGCAGCAGGGGCTGACTGAGTAAGGGAGGCTGTTTTCTGGCTTTCAGTGCAGAGCGAGCCTTGTGGTGGGAGCAGAGGTGCTGCTAAGTCTTCTCTGGCCTGTGAATACCATCATGATTCCCCTGTGCAGGGACATGCTGGGCAGTGAGCTCGTGAGCACCAGTGACCATATGAACATGTTGGACATGATAGAGATGAGGGTGCTGATTCCACTCAGGGCACAGACACACCTCAGGGCCTCACAGGGTGCAGCATGGACGTGATGCAGGACCCTGCCTGTGCCTCTGGGCTGCATGGGCAGCTGCACCAGGGAAAGCTAGGGGTGCAGCTGAGCATCCATCTCACACACCAGAATTCTGGATTTGATCCCCTTATGGGCCATTCACTTAAGAGTTGGACTCAGTGATCCTTGTGGGTCCCTTCCAACTCAGAATATTCTGTGATTTTGTGATTTTGTTTCCCCTCATCATGGTGCTTGTCCCAGACCTACTGGTCTGCAGTGCCTGCCCTGATGAGCGGTGGTGCACTGTTGGTTTGTCTTGAGACTTATGCAATGCATAGTGCTTCCTAGGTGATGCTGCCTTCTCTCACTCTGTGTAGCAGGACACTTGTCCTGGGCCTTGCTGTGCTTTCTCTACTCAGAGGCAGTGTGTCTGAGGTTCATGTATCACATATCAGATCTGTAATTGCATCTGTTGACTAGAGGTGTCTGTCTTCTGTTGCATAGAAGTTTCCAGTTCCCAGAAGTTTTCAGCTGCAGAGAGGTCACCCAGAGGCTTCTCAGCCCTGCTCTCTCTCTGGCTCTAGCTCTGCCTCAGTGATGGACACTGCAGACTGGCCTCCCCACCTGCAGCACAGTGGCTGCTCTCCGTAGGCTTCCCTGGGGCTGGGGCAGCCATAGAGCCCACCTTGTGAATAAGGCAGCCATGGGGCCTTTGTCTTCATCTGTGAGCACAGAGTGGCTGCTGGCTCCCTGGATCTGGGCTTGTGGCCTGGGACATGTGGTCACTGCCTGCTGTTCCAGAGGGCTCTGGCTGACCTTGCAGCACAGTGCCAGCATCCTGTGGCTCTCAGGACAGGTGAGTGGGGCTGGAGGAGGCTGCAGTGTCCTTCAGGGAGTCAGAGCCCAGCAGCCAGCTTTTTCTGTACTTGCGGTTTGTGGCACAAGGTGAGTAGTGAGGGGCCTGGAACTCTCGAGACTGCTTTTGACATCAGGGAGCTGAGCTGAAACCTGAGACTTCTGTTCCCAGATGGTGGAGTGCAGAGAAGGCTGTTCTGGAGTGATGATGCTGCTGAGTGCCAAGTGCATCATAGTTGGTGCTTAAAACCCAAAATCATAATTTCCTTCTGCTTGGAAGTGTCCACCTAGCTTTCACAGTGTGGGGTCCAAGGATGTGGCTTCTGGTGGCTGCCATAAGTTATTCCAGTCACCTCCTGCAATGGGAGTCACTTTGACAGTGCTGCTTCCTGCTCTTGCATCACAGCCCTGCCCTGAGAGCATCTGGGAGTGGGCTTGAGAATTCTGCTGTGGGGAGCAGAACAAGGGTCAGAAACCAATCAGCTGGTAGGAGTGGGCTTGATTTAAATAATGCCAAGTAACAAGCCATGGTTTCAGCAGAGGGTCAGGATTGCTTTAGTGCAAGAGCATTGAATATTGACCAGCAAAGCAACCAGAAGCTTCTCCATCAACTCTTTAGAATGACTTTTCTCACCCATGAAACCTCCATATTGTCTGGGCCAGAGAAGCAATAATTTCTCAGCCTGACATCAGGAGCTGGAGAAGAGCAGAAGCAGAACACTGCGGTGCAGTGCTCCTTCCTCAGTCAGGAAGTCCTTCAGCAGTAACTGCTGTGGTTCCCCAGGCAGCCTCAGGTACCACTCAAGTCTGCAGAGAGCTGACTGGGCAAGTCATGCCCCATTCCTGATGTGCAGAAAGGAACAGCAACCTTCAGCCCTTGCTGTGGCATTCTGGAGCCCTTCCCAATCCCACATCCATGTGATCAAAAGGGTGAGCATAGCACCCAGACAGTCCCACTCAGAGCTCTGCTCTGATCCAGCACCATCCTGTCTTTCATCCTGGAACAGGCCAAGCTGCTGAGGAAGCAGCATTTGCCCAGAGTTCATCAGGGCAGTTTAGTGCTAGGGACAGGAGGCCTGGTGCTTACTGCAGGCCTCCAGCAGGCAGCTGGGCCACAGCCCTTGTTCTGTCATGCAGCTGCAGACTTTATGTGGGAGTCAATGACAGAGTGACACTCTCTCTTCTTCCCTGGTATCACAAGACCAGACAGATGGGATGAGACTGCTTAGGCATCCTTTCCCCTTCTCTCCTTCATGTTTGCAGTTCTTAACTCAAGAGCAGCTGCCCAGGGAGACAGCTTATCCCTCTCCAGACATTCCAAACAACAGTGACCCCACCAGGGATTGTTTCTATGTTCTGCTGTGAACTCACACCTTATTTCAAGGTTGAAATGTGTTTAATTTTCATCTCCAGACACTGAATCTCATTTTATCTCTGTCAGTCAGATGAGACTGCGTTCCCTTTCTCATTGGTACCTTAGCCCCGTTGCAGCAATCTAGATCCCCCCAGCCCTGCTCCAGATGATGGTATAAGAAACAGCCCTTGCAGATCAGATCAGCAGGTCTGCTGCTCTTTGATCATTTGGGAGCTTCTTGTTTAAACTCTTGTCCCAAATAACTATCCCCATAGAGTGACCTTCAGAGGTGGCTGTAGTGTCTAAGTAAGTCTCCAAGGGCTATGCCCAGGACCAAGGTCCCTTCCATGCTTCATCCCTTCTTTGTGATATTTTTACACGTCAAGGGGCCGTATTATCATTTGGGCTCAGCATTTCACTGAGAACGCACAGCAGTTCAGTTTCTGTGGTGATCCCCAAGTTTTTCCACAGAGATGGACTCCCCCGTGCTCTGCGTTTGCCCTGTGCACCTCCTTTCCTTGGCTCTCCAGGCTGCAGCTGGGAGCTCTGCACGGCCTCCTCCAGCTCCCGGCTCTGCTGCCCCACCTGGGCTCCAGCACCGGCGGTGCCTGGTGGCAGTGCCAGGCCATGCCTGTGGTGCTTGTGTTGCTCACTGGCTGCCACTCGCTGTTACAGGCTTGTCAGCACCGGTGCCCAGAGGCAGGAAGGGGAAGAAGACAAAGAACCAGATGCTGCTTCCTGAGATAAAGAATGCAGACTGGCTTGCCACCTGCAACCCCGAGGTGGTGCTCCATGATGACAGCTACAAGAAGCACCTCAAACAACACTGCAACAAGTGAGTCATGGAAACATGGAGTAGTTTGGGTTGGAAGGAGCCTTAAGGAACATCTCATTACATTACCCTGGCCAAGGGCAGGGATTTCTTCCATTATCCCAACTCCAAGCACTGTCCAACCTGTCCTTGAACACCTCCAGGGATGGGGCAGCCACAGCTTCTCTGGCAACCTGTGCCAGGGCCTCACCACCCTCAGAGTGAAGTATTTATTCTTAACATCTAATCTAAATCTCTTCTCCCTTTAGTTTAAAACCATTCCCCCTTGTGAGAGCCCACATTGGCACATGGAGACAGTGAGCTGAGGGCCTTTAGTGTTGGGAGGGTGGGAGGGAGCTGTGAAGGGCTCACAGCCCACAAAGGATCACCATGCTCCCACTGCTGGACTGCCCTTATTCCCCTCCAGCTCATGGAAGCCATGTCCTGAGCAGCGACCCTCTGGCCAGTAGGTCACAGGGCTGGGCAGCGTGGCATGGCACTGCATAGTCACTGCCCATCCTGCTTTATGGAAGTGGGTTCTTCCTTGTGGGAAAACATGGTGTCAAGCAGGTTTTGCTGGCCTTGCTGACCTCTCTGCCGCCCGGGACAGGGTTCTGCTGCGGGTGCGAATGCTCTACTACCTGAAGGCTGAAGTGCTGGGGGAGGCTGCGGATAAAGCCTTTGAGGGCACCCCTGCCAGGTAGGGACCTTACAGCGAACCCCTGCGAGGCTTCTCGGGCTTGAGCACTGCCACAGGTGTCAGACCCAGCCACATCTGGGCTCTCTGCAACTCTGGATGAATCAGACCCCAGGTCTTCCTCAGGCAAAACTTCACTCTCGGGCAGCCACCCTGCCTGTGCAGAGACTTCAGCCATGGCAGCCCTGCTGAGGCAGCTCTGAGGCTGTAGCACCAGCCTGGGGGCCGTGGGGACTTAGAGGGACACCCTGCAGGAAAATGGTTCTGTGTGGTGCTTGACAAATGGGCCCTTATCCAAAGTGGGAGTCCACAGAGACTGCTGCCAGTCTCATGGCCAGGCCTCAGAGCAGAGCATGCCTCATCACTGTGTCCTGCAGTCCCTCCCAGCACTGGGAACAGTGGGACCCACAGGCTCTGTAATGAGCACTGAGCCTGCAGCCTGCCAGCTCCTTTCTGCAAAGACTCAGCTCTCAGTGCTTCTCAGAGGAATGTGATATGCTGAGCTTAAAAGCTTCATTTCCCCAAGTAGGCACTGCTGCCTTCTGCAGCACAGCTCCATCAGCACCAATGTATGTAGGGAGACACTGTGCTTTTGGGCTTCTGTTTTACCCCTAGAGATGCTGTTCAGCTCAGATGGGATCTTCAGTCCTCTGGTGTTGCTTGGGTGGGAGGGGAGAGAGGCTAGGGGCACCCACTGCCCTGGAGAAAGAGGAGCAGGAGGGCAGCAGGTTGTGTTGGAACCAAGGCTCCAGCTCTTTGACTCCAGGGAGATGTGTACCAATATCATGGCGAGACCCCAGGCCAATGTTCATTAGTGTTCCCAAGCCAG
This sequence comes from Brachypodius melanocephalos, assembly GCA_013398615.1. Taxonomy (NCBI): domain Eukaryota; kingdom Metazoa; phylum Chordata; class Aves; order Passeriformes; family Pycnonotidae; genus Brachypodius; species Brachypodius melanocephalos. The sequence continues at coordinate 653,295 of VZSR01002515.1, forward strand.
CAAGTGGTGGGTGGCTCCTGCCTCTCCCTGTCCCTTCTGAGCAGTGCCCAGTGCACCTCAGTATCTGGTGAGGTTGGGAGAGGGGTGTTCATACCGTGTCTGCCACAGGGAGCTGGATGTGCTGCTGCCAGACATTGATTATGTGGAGATCCCAGTGGACTGGTGGAATGCCGAAGCCGATAAATCCCTGCTCATTGGTGTCTTCAAGCACGGTGTGTACCCAGCTGTCTGGTGGGGGCTGGTGTGTGGGGGAATGAGTACCTCTGGTACTGGAGAGGATGTCATGTCAGTGCGAGGGCCAGAGCCGTGGCCGTGCTCCACAGCAACGCAGGGCCAGGAGAGCTCTCCCCAGGTGCCAGCAGCATGTTTGGGTGGGGAGCAGGCACCCCGTGGGGCCCAGGGTGGCCGTGCCAGATCTCATGGCAGGCTCTGGTTTGCCGGAGCAGTGTGCATTTGCTGTGTGAGGGCAGGGAGAAAGGCACAGATTTTTTCTTGGCCTTGGTCATGGAGTCCCGGTGTGGTTTCCAGGAGACACAGGGCCGTTAGTCCCAGCTGCACCCTTCCTGGTGGCTGTGCTGCTGCTGGCTGGGATGGGAAGGCTGACCTTTCCCTTTGCCTGCTGCCCAGGGGCTGCAGGGCCATTAGCAGCTTATGCGAAAGTGTTGTGAACTTCTGGGGGTGAGAATTGCTCTCATGGCAGCACAAAGGGAGTGAGAGCCAGGTGGGGACCTGTGTCCCAGAAGCAGGAGGTTTTTGTGAACCAGGCTCAGGCCTTGCTCTCTGTGCTGTCTGTCTGTCCTGATGGCATGGCAGGTTACGAGCGGTACAACGCCATGCGGGCAGACCCGGCGCTGTGTTTCCTGGAGAAGGTGGGCATGCCAGATGAGAAGCTGCTCTCTGCCGAGCAGGGCGTCAGCGACGGGGCACAGGATGCTGCCGAAAGGTGGGCAGGGGATGGAGCCGAGCTCTGACAGCAGCCTGGCTCACTCCTGGGGGAGTGCGGTGGAGGGAGGGAGCAGACTGTGCTTCTGAGCACAGAGGGGAGGGCAGAAGGGAGCTGGTCTCCAGTATGAGGTGGAGGGATGGCATGAGCTCCAGTTCTTTGCTTCTTGATGCTGAGAACTGGCACAGCCACAGGGGCTATGCTGCCACTACCAGGGACTGTTCACTCTCTTGCCTAGGGGCAGTGTGGAAAAAGAAGAGGGCAGTGGAGAAAAGCTGGAGGGGCTGTCAAAACAGGAGGTGAGTAGGATTCACAGTGTTAGATACATATCTGATGCTGTCCAGCCTGCCCTGTGGTGCAGGCTTGGCTCTATCAGTTCTGCTGTGGGGTGGTAGGGAGCTAGCATGGCTGGTCTGCCTTGTCTGTGCCCCATCTTGTGTGGATTGCCTCTGCTCCCTGGGGCACAGCTTCTGCTCTGTGTTACCTGTGGAGATGGGCAGCATTTTCCTTGTGGGGAGGTATTGAGGGCTGGGGATACCCGAGAATGCTGGTTCTCAGTCTTGGTTGGCTTCAGGAGCCGCATGGGGCCCTGGCAGAGGAGTCAGGGATGTTCCAAAAGAAATGGCCTTGGGGGAGAGGAAAATCAGGGAATGAGACAGCACAGGAGAGTGCAAGGGTTGTTTGAACAGTGGAAGCAGTCACACTGCTACTGTCCTGAGCAGTGGCACTGCAGCCTCTGTCACTGTGGTGATCCTTCCCTCCAGGCCCAAAATGGCCTCTCTGAGCTGTTAGCTCTGATCCCGTGTGCTGAGCACAGCCACAGCATCTGGAGCCCAAGGGCACTGGACACGCAGCCCTGCCCATCCCACCACCCTGCACCCTGCCAAGGATGTGTGGGTGGGCTGTGGGTGCAGGGGGTTCTGTGTGGGGTTGAGCCCTCTGATCGTTTCCTTTTGCAGGACATCGTGGCTGTTGGGGTGGGTGAAGCCAGTGAGAAGCGGGACGAGCCAGTGGCAGGTGAGGCCATGTCTCCTGCAGTGTGGTCCATGGCTTCTCAGTGTTTGGTGTGGCACAGCCAAGCCTGAGTGCTACCTCAGGCACTTCTTGGTGGGAGGAACACATTGCTGGGCTGGAGGGACAATGCTACTTTGTGTTAGTGGGTGAGGCAACTCAACCTGAGCAGGGGGTTCCATGCACAGACTCACAGGGTTCTGAGTGATTCCAGCCAAGGACCCAGGGTGACTAGAAACTATTAGCCTGCTCTTATCCATACAGTTGCCTGCATGAGATGAGCATGTGAGGTCTCTGCAGTGGGCAGTGTTGGCACATGCCATGGGCTGGCTGGTCCTACTGCTGAGCAGGGAGCTGCAGTCTTCTCCCATGCATGGCCTGGTCTAAAGCCATCATTCCTACCCTGATCTCAGCCCCTGAACTCTCTCTGAAGGAAGCTAAGACATGGTGAGGCTGTGAGCCAGCAGGCCCAGGGATGGTTACACGGCCCCCTACTCATGACTGTGATCGCTGATACTCCCCATGGGAGGCAGAAGGTGGGAGGAAGCTCTTGGAGCTTGCCAGAGGATGTGGGAACCTGTGGCTTTCAGTGTGTGCTAAATACTAATGTCCTTGCTGATGTTTGAAGCCCAGGATGGCTCCGACTCAGACAGATCCTGCTGGCCTGTCTCCTCTGCTCTCACGGCCAGATTGCGGCGACTCGTCACCGTCTACCAGCGCTGCAACCGCAAGGAGCTGCCTCCCCGCACTGAGATGCTGGTGCCTGGTAACCATGGCTACTGGCTGCAGGATGAGATGTTCCGGAGGGCCTCTGAGATGGACTCAGTGAACAAAGAAATGCAGAAAAGGTAAAGCAGCAGAGGCTTTACAAAGCTGATTTAGCCCGCTTGAATTCCTTGGCTCCCAGAACTGATCCAGGTAAATGTCACCAGAGCTGTCTGTGCTGTCAGCTGCCCAGGGTATGGAGTCACATGGCTCCTTGCTGGGCAGGGAATGTGCTCTGAGCCGTGGGAGCCTTGCTGCTCCAGCAGCCACCCCAGCCAGGGAACAGCCTCCACTGCAAACTGGAGTTTGTGGGTAACAGGGTGGTGACACCGAAAGGAAGTGAAGGGGCAGCTTTTCAGGGTGAAATCCAGTGTCTGCTGGGCCAGGGGACAGCCTCAGCAGAGGAGAGTTGTGTCCTTGGGACACACTGTGGATGAGGGTGACAGATGAGCACTGTCACAGCCCGTGAGCAGTGCCCTTCCAACCCTTGTGGCTCTCACACCCCTGGCTTTGCCTCCTGCTCATGGCCTCTGGAGCCCAGTGGTGACATATCCTCGTTGCGCTGTGCTCCCATTTCATTTGTGTCCCAGTAAGTGGGAGGGGGTTGCGATTGTCTCAGTACCCTGAGTGGCTGGCTGTAGTTGTTGGAAGGGTGTGCACAGGGTGATGCTGCTGCCATTGCTGCCAGTCTCCCGTGCCACTCTGGGGCTGGAATTCTCTGTGGTCACCAGCCCTCAATGGTTTTGCCTCCTGTGAACCTATCCCTGCAGCAGGACACCACGTAACCATGTGGTATGTTTGCTGCCTTGTGGTGTGTTCTTGGCCTCCTTGTGTAGAAGCTGCTCCAGCCCACCTTCCCTTTCCTCTTTTTCTGGACTTCTTCCAGTTGTACCATCCCCTCTTTGAGGTGGGGGCATTAATGGTTGTGCTGTGGACATCACAGCAGCCTGGTATCTCCTGCTCCTTAATTCTCTGGGCTTTTTGTAGGGGAGATTGCCTTACAGGAATTTTCCACTGGCCTTTAATTTGAGGCCTGTTGACAAATTCACCATTGAGCTCCTTGATTTGGATCATTAATATATTTATTAACTTTCTTCTCGTTTTCATTTTTGAAATGAAACATGACTGCAGGCCCTGGGAACAGGGGAGGCAATGCTGACCCAGGTGTATTTTAGGCAGCTGGAGAGTGTTGTGGGTGTTGTCACCCTGTCTGCTTTCCTTTGACATGTCTCAGCTGCTTGCTGGTGCTGGCTCAGAGCTGCAATTCAGAGGCTGAGATTTGACCAGAAGCATTCTTCAGGCCTCAGTGCTCCCCTTTTTCTGCCCTTGCCCTGCTGTGCACATGTAGGTCTGTTCTCTGTCACTGTTTCTCTGGGCTCTGCCTGGGGCTGTACTTGCTCAGGACACTTCACCATCTCTATCCTTTGAGTGGTCCCCACAAGGTGAAAGCTCAGAGGGTCCAAGCCAGCATGAAAGTTGTGTTCTAAGAGCACTGTAACTGAACTCCTCCATCACCACTGCTGCTCTCCTGGGTGGGGAGGGGGTGGCGCTCAGGAGCCCACGGGAGTCAGTAAGATGGGTGGTGTTTGTTACTGGGACCCTTACAGCAGCAAGGCCTAGTCTCAGTCTCCCTCTGGAAGAGGCTGGATGAGAACTGTGTCTGCATATTCTTCCTCTGTGATTCCTGAGTATTCACAGAGAACTGACTTTTCCATGGAAGCGAAATAGCTTGATGTGGCAGGAAGGGAGTAGATGGGGTAGGTTTGTGCCTCCACAGAAGCTGCTGGAGCCTGCACCCTGTTAGCAGCACAGGTCAGAGCTGCACTGAGGGGTTTATTGAAACAGCCAAGAGGATTTTTGCAGCAATGGGTTGAGAGCCAGAGGGCCTGTGGCCTCTGCTTCTCCTCCCTGTGCAGCAGAGGGCAGAATGTGGTGGTCTCCCCAGTGTGCTCCTCCTGACACCTCCCTCAAAACTGTTGGTCAGTAACTAGACAGTGCTCTCTGAAACTCTCTGCTTGGTGCTTTGCCTGTTCTGGGCCCAGAATGTGTCTCAGTGGTGTTCTCATCTCCTCCCTGCTCCTCAGGTGGACCAGGAGGGAGCAGGCAGATTTCTACCGCACTGTCTCCTCCTTTGGGGTTATCTATGACCAAGAGAAAAAAATCTTTGACTGGGCCCAGTTCCGAGCCATCTCTCGACTGGAGAAGAAGACAGATGAGAGCCTGGAGAAGTACTTCTACAGCTTTGTGGCCATGTGCAAGAATGTCTGTGGTCTCCCTTTGTGGAAAGAGGATGGTGAGTGGAAATTGCATGGCCTACGGAGGGGTGATAGTAGATCCATTTAGAAGGGATCCCACTGCTCTCGTGGAGCAGGAGAGCAAGGGAGGAGCTTCAGAGACAGTTGGAAGCAGTGAGATGCCAGAACGGCTGTGGGCTTGCAGAAGTTGTGTATTTCTGGCTGCCTTGTCCCCACCATGTGGTGCCTCCCTGGCACAGTGGAAGGGTAGAGCAGCCCTGTGGATTCCTGCCCCTGCTCTCACAGATCTCTTGGAGTTCTCACAGGAAATCACAACCAGTTTTATTCAAGACAGCAACCTCTGTGTGTGAGAGACAAGTAGAGAAGCAGGATACACAAAGCACAGCTCCATGCTGGTGCTGGGGGTTGTTTGGGTGAGCTATATTGCTGCTCTCCAAGCATCCCTCTGCTGCCATTGGACAGAGTCCACTCCATCGATGCCTGTGCTGACTGTGGAGCTCCGCTGCATGGTAATGGAGTCTGGACCCACTGCAAGAGGCTCGGGAAGCCTGGCCAACACACAGGGCATCAATTTTCTTTGAGCGCTCTGCAGAGCCCCTCCATTAGCACCAGATGAAAAGCTCCTTGGAGGCTATTTAGGCACAAAGCGATTTGTTTCCAACAACAGCAGAAAACATTTTGCCTCAGATCTGTCATGGAGTCCGGTCTTAGGCACAGTTCCTTGTGTGTCTGTGTCGTGCCTTAGGTAGGTGTTCCTCATCAGAAGAACTGCACAAGCTGCTCTTCCCTGACAATGGGCTGAAGGGCTACCAGAGCCTCAGAGTGCTGGGAGCTGCTCCACCTGCCGGTCCAGGCAGCTCCAGCCCTGCTGGTGATGATGGAGCAGAACTCAGACAAGACTCTGAAATGCTTGCAGCTGGTGCCACTCTTGATCCAGCTACCCAAGTCAGGGGGTTTTACTTCCTGACTGGAAGGTAGTGAGACTGGAAAAAGAGGCATCAACAGTGGCTACGAGCCACTGGCCCCATCTCACCTGCAGTATGAGCAAGGATTAAAACTCAGCTTGCTGGTCACTGCTTCTGAGGAACTCCTGCCAACCCAAATAATGTGTCTTTGGCTTTGCTGTCCTTACTGTAGGTCCTCCAGACCCTGACATCTACGTGGAGCCCATCACGGAAGAGCGTGCTGCCAGGACCCTGTACCGCATTGAGCTGCTGCGGAAGGTGCGCGAGCAGGTGCTCAAGTGCCCCCAGCTCCATGAGCGCCTCAAGCTGTGCCGGCCCAGCCTCTACCTGCCTGTGTGGTGGGAGTGTGGCAAACACGACCGGGACCTGCTGATCGGCACCGCCAAGCACGGTCTGAACCGCACTGACTACTACATCATGAATGACCCCCAGCTGTCTTTTTTAGACGCATACAGAAACTATGCCCAGCATAAAAGAACAGGGCTCCCAGGTCCAGAAACCCTGTGCTGCCTTTACCAGTCTAACTCCAAACTCTACAGTTCCCCCATGTACAGCCAGATGGACCAGACCTGTGAAACCCTGGAGAATGAAGCCGAGAGTCACATCAAGCTGGAAACCATGGACAGCACCATGTCCCAGGTTAGGGGCAGCCCACTGGACGCAAACTGTGAAACGTTCATGTCCGAAGTCCGGGACATCATTTCCAGTAACTACGATGAGAGCTCTCTGCCGGACTCACTGGTGTGCATGATGTACGATGAGAAGGCCTGTCCCAGCGAGCAGAGCTCCCTTGCCAGGGACAGCCCAAGCTGCACAGATGTCAGAAGCAGCGTTACCAAACTCTCCGAGAGCAAGCTGGAGGGGGATGAGGATCCATCCAGCTGTGATGCAGATGCCATGAGAGAGGCTCCCTTCCTAGAGGGTTTGCAGGTGGTCTGTGACCGAATGGATGATGAGGAAGCTGAGCCTTCACCTTCTACCCCTGAGAGCAGTCCTTCACAGAGTGCCCCAGCCAAGCTCAGCAAAGGCTTGGAACAGAAAGAAGCACTTGTCAGCCCGGCAGCAGGGCTGCCCGAGCATGGCACCATGGAAAGAGTCCTAAGTGTGGGGCTCTACAGTCCTAGTCTCCATAACTATGAGCTAAAGGTTCCTCCTGAGCAGAGGTTCATCAGTCTGCTGCAGGAGAAAGGATTGGAGGCAAAGTCGGGACCAAGTCAGAGCCACAGTGAGGAAGATGAGGAAGAAGAGGATGATGATAACTCTGAGACAGCAGCAGATGCTGTGGAAGGCTTGAATGGTCCCAGGACCGGGGCTGATTGTGGCCCCGAGGCTCATGAACTGGGGGGCGAGGAGCAGAGCTCTGGTCTCCCCACACCTAATGACACTTGCCCAGAAGACATAAATGGCAAGAGGGAGTCCCTGGGGCTGGGGGAGCCCGGGGCAGAGGGCAGGGAGGACTGTGGCTTGAACGAGGACACCACCCAGCAGCACTCACCAGGCCAACCTCAGAGCCAGCCCTTCAGCCTGCCTACACCTCTGCCTCAGGGGGGGCCTCTCGGGGCAGAGCCACCCTGTGTCAGGGGGAAGCCCTTGGGCCAAGATGCTGAGGGGCAGACAAGCTGCACAGAGGCTGCACACGCTGAGCCTCAGGGCATAAAGCAAGAAGAGTGTGAGAACAGAGATGGCGGGGAGAAAACCAGCAGCAACCAGAGCCAAGGTATGGTCCTGAGAGCTCCCTCAGGCTGACAGTCATCTCTGGCTATGATGGGAGGGACCTGCTGTCCTCCCTGCAGAGCCAAACCTTGGGGTTGGCCAGCCTGTGGAGTGGCCTCCCATCTGTAGGAGCTGAGGACCCTTTAGCTGCTGCAGCTGGGGGCAAAAGGTGTTGGGGGGCTGCATTTGCCAGCAGAGCTGACCAGAACTTTCCATGCTGAGCCCCAGCAGCACTTCTGCTAAGAGCATGCCATGGAATGCAGGATGCCTTTCCCTTTCTGGCACAGGGCACTGCCTGTTGAGCAGTTCCCTTTGGAAAAGCATGTGCCCTCCTTCTTGCCCACCTGGGAATGGTCAGGGATGGGGGCTATTGCAATTCAAGCCCCCCAAACTCAGCTCAAGGGAGCGATGCTCCTTCCTGAGCAGCTTGGGGTGCCTGCCCTGATCCAAGTCTGCTGCTTCTCTTGGAGAGTCTTGGGAACTGTTTGGGACGTTTGTGGAGCCAGCTGGGCATTGAGGTGGGAATGTGTGAGGAGATGCTCCCCACCTCTAGACGGGGAGAAAGGCAGGGTGGTGGTGGGCTCTATTCTCCCTTTTTTAGATGGTCCAGAGAAATACTTGGAGGAAGAAAACAAGAATTCTGCTTCTGTTCTGCCCGGGGAGATTGATGATCTTCAGGATGCCCGGGCACCAACCATTGCCCAGCTGCTGCAGGAGAAAACACTTTACTCCTTCTCTGAGTGGCCTAAGGTGAGGTTAAAAGGAACACAGTTTGTATCAAAGTGTTCCTGGGTAGCACTGACCAGCAGTGGCTCACACAGCTCTGCCTCCTGCTCCTCTGCACACCCCATTGGATGCTGTGGCCAAGGTGTTCTTCCCAAGCACCTGTGCCATGGAGATGCTTCCCTCCCAAAGGAGTTCCCTGCTGAGATCACCTGGGCTGGGCTTGACTTTAATCCTGAGCTGTCATACACAGGTCAGTCGTTCCAGTTTTAGCTTGCCACCATCCAATTCTGTTTGCAGGACCGTGTGATCATCAACCGCATTGACAACATCTGCCACGCCATCCTGAAGGGCAAGTGGCCTTCCTCCAGCCAGCAGTTTGAGGCACAGAGCCTGCTGACAGCCCCAGCCATGGCCAGCAACACCAGCAGCAGGAGCAGTTTTACTGAGTCAGAAGCCCTCGATCCCAGCTTCAATAATGGGGTCTTAATGTCACGGGTGCAAAAGGTGAGGGAGGCCCTCAGGCAGTGACAGGCTCAGGACTCTGGGGTGAGACATTGCCCAGAAGTACTCAGGAGTTTCCCAAGTGGGGCCCCTTGGTGCCAGCTGGGGTATATAACACATGGCTTATGCCACTTGGTCCCCTGGTGATGGCTCCTGGTGAGTGCCCCATGCTCTCAGTGCCCTGCAGCCCTCCTTGGAAGGCAGCTGTTGTTGGCAGCTCCACAGCTTCTGCGGCTTTAGAGGTGCTTCCAGAGTCCGCAGTGGAGCGCCAGACATGGTTGAAGGGGACATCCCACTGGTATCCCAAAGGAAGGGGTGCAAGGAGGACTGCCCTGTCAAGTCCTCAGCTCCCAAGTCCCAGTGCCCCAATACCCAACAGTCACATTGAACAGACAGAAGCCAGTGGTCTGGGGCTCCAGCAGCCGGCGGAGCAGCCATGGTTTTAACACTTTGGGATATCTGAGTGTGTGAGAGGGTGCTCCTGCACCATCCCCACACAAGGAAAGAGATGTGATATGCCCAGGGAAAGGACATTCCTCAGGGCTCCTTGGAGAGGCAGGGATGACCATTAGCTCAGTGCTGGTGTGAGGAGCTGTGGTCCCTGGGCAGGGGCAGCAGCAGCTGTAACCATCTGTGGCTTTGGTACACACAGGAAGGTTTCCTGAGCCCTGCCTTTGCAAAAGATGAGCGGAAGCACAGGAGACCCTATGAATTCGAGATGGAGAGAGATGCCAAACAGAGGAGCCTGGAGCAGCTGGCAGCAGCCCATATCCATCCACCCATTGTGCTGAACGGCTGGCGTGAGGCAGCAGTGGACTTGTCCAGAGCCTCTGATGGGTCCCCGGGGAACTCCTCTCCTTTCCCGTTGAACACAAATATGCCCAAACTGGGGACTGTGAATGCCCTCCAGAGCTCCCTAGGCATGGACTTGTCTGGCATCCTACAGGCAGGGTTAATCCATCCTGTCACTGGACAGATTGTAAATGGCAGCCTCCGAAGAGATGATGCTGCCATGAGGAGGAGACGGGGCAGGAGGAAAAATGTCGAAGGGATGGACCTCATCTTCTTGAAGGAGAGGCCTCTTCCAAACAGGCTGCAGGTGGGTTGATGCTCCCCCCTTTCACCTGGACCCAATGGAGCCAGTGCAGTTTGTTTCATGGCCCAGCTCTCCCCTCCAAGCTCTGCTGTCCATGACACTGTGCAGCTTCCTCCAGAACAGCTTGATTTGTGCAGGACCAGGCAGGAGCAGATATTAAAGGGAGGAAAGGAAGTTATCCCCCTGGTTTACAGCACTCTGGAGCTTTTGAGTCCTTTTAAGCATTATCAAAAGCAGCTGTCCCACCTCAGGAATTGTCTAAGGAAGATGAGGAAGATAAGATCCTACTGCACCCTTTCTCCTGTACTGGGATCCACTCAAAGAATGGAGCAAGACCAGTGCCCCTAGATCACTTTAAGGAGTGATCTGAGGGGAAGTTGGTCTTCTTGGTGTTCAGAGTGTTTCCTTGTGAGTTCAGAAGCATCTCCCAGCTCTCTCTGCCCTCCCTACCACCAGTGCTGGGGATGGAGTGGAAATGTAATGTGGTGGGTGGTGATTTAAGGAAGAGGCACTGGGAGTATGTGGATTAGTCTGTGTGATGGAAGCAGATGACCTGCTTTGGAAGCTGTGCTTCTCGGGGTGCACATGCATCACTGCATGCTGCTGATGGGCTCTCCCTGCTCCTCCTTCCACGGCAGGATGTTCAGGAAGACCAGCCGCAGCCCCCTCAGAACAGTCCCCTCCCTGATGGGCCGGTTGCTGCTACCTCAGCTCCACCGCCAGTCCCAGCTACAGGCAGCCAAGAGAAGGCTGTCCCAAATAAGAGTCTCCTTGACTGGCTCCGGCAGCAGTCTGACTACACACTCGATGTTCCAAGCTTTGGCACAGTAAGGGTGGCCTTCAGTGGCACTGTGTGTGTTTGTGTGTTTGTGTGTGTGTGTGCCTGCCTTGTGTGTTGCCCTTTGTGTTGGGTTTTCTTATAATGTGGTTTGTGGTGTTCATTGGGGCTGCTCAGGGATTCATGACATGTTTAAGAGGTGAGCACTGTTCCCCTGTACAGCAACAAAAAACACTTGCTGCTGGAGAAGTCTTCTCCTTTTCCCCCAGAGCACAAACATGCCCAGACGGGGACCGTCAGTACCCTCAGGGCTCCCTGGGCATGGACCTGTCTGGCATCCTCTAGGAGCTGAGCCCTGTTGCCCCATGGTTGGTTCTCCAGCTGCACTGCATCCATTTGCCCAATGCACAATGTTTGCAAGAAGTTCCAGGTATGGGTGGGGACAGAAATGAGAAAATGGATTTTGAGGTGCTGAAGGTCTATCTATGTTGTTCTTTTTCACCTGGGGTCATTTTAGGCAGTGCTGTTGTACTAAAAGTTCCCAGGCAAGAGGAAACCTGCTCTCTTTAAGAGCCAGACCAAAGAGGGTATGTTGGAGGCTGACAGGCTGTGGCCATGTGGCCGTGGATGCTCTCAGAAAGCAGTGGCTTAGAGCGAGGTGCACAGTCTGTCTGATTCTTTGTGCAGTCTCATAAACCTCCACCTCTTGGTTTCACAGGTTGGTTTGCTACCGATTTCAGCTTATTCAGCCTGTTAGACCATGTCGGTAGGCAGAGCACAGGCCATGAAACAGAGCAGGAAGAAATGTGGTGGTAAAACAGAAAAGACTGCATCTTGGTCCTGGAGGATCATGGGCCTGAGGTGGGGATTTCCTGGAGCTTGGAGTACAGGCAAGACATTAGCATTTTGAAGCTTGCTAGAGATGAAAGGTGAGGAGACCAACATTTCCTCTGCAGGATGGCCTTTGCTTTAAAAAGTCCAGAGACACATCCAACTGTGTGCCCAGGGCCAGACTTGCAGGAGCAGGTGTGGAGGTGCTTCCCACTCCTTCCCAACATCTTTGCCTCCCAGGGAGGTACTGAAGCTTGTCCAGTCTGACCATACCTCCGGTGAAGCTCTTGCTCCCAGCAAGCCCCTAGTGCCTCAGGCCAGCCCTGCAGTATCTCTCCTCTCTGGGTAGGATGAATTGAGAGAGCCTTTGAGTACTGCAGTAGCTCAGTTCAAATGATGAACTGCACTTAGGGTCTTTTTCTGACTCTCAAGAATCTGTGCTGTCCAAGTTGTTCATTATAATGCTCCATCCTTGCAGGCACATCAACAGTAGGGCTTGGTGCATGCACTGGGTGTGCAGTGACTTGGCTATAACTCAGTAGGTTGCAGTTCTAGAGGGCTCTGATCCCAAAGAAACATGATGTGGCATCTCTGTGGTGAAAACAGCTAAAAGAGGAAGGAAACACAGTACAACTGAGCTGGTGAGAAGCAGGTGGCTGTATGAGAGTGACACAAGTGGCACACCTAGACCTGTTCTCTCTTTACTGGCTGTATGCAGTATCCTGTTTACAGATGCATGTATAAGAACCTGCAGTGTCAGGAGTGGAGGGGAGTTAGAAAGGGCTAGAGCACCCTAAGTGGGGTACAGTGGAGACCCCTTTCTATCTACAAAAATCAGTTTTGCTCATCTGAGAGCTGGTTCTGTGGCAGGGACCAGTTTGTGCTGCTGGTGCTGCTCCTGCCCCTGCCTGCAGGAATTCCCTCTCCCTTGGGAGCCCCTCCATGCTGCTCTCCTGCAGGGCTTGTAGCCAGCCCGGCTCATTAAGCCATCTAGTCTCATTAATGTTGTCTTGTTTGCACTCCAGAATTTTTCAGACAAGCCCAAGCAGAGGAGGCAGCGCTGCAAGGACCCCAACAAACTGGACATTAGCTCTCTGACGGGAGAGGAGCGGGTGCCGGTGGTACATAAGGGTACCGGACGGCGGGTAAGCGAAGGCCTGTTCTGTGCTCTGCCCTCAGTGTCCCAAAATGCCTAGCAGACCTTGAGCTTGCCTGTGGGGGAGATTTAATCCAGAGAAGCCTATGGATGAGACAAAAGTCTGGAATAGGTCTCTAATCTACATTAGAGACACGTGTGCCCAGGGACATGCAGACCTGTGAAATAAGTGACTGTGTAAAGTAAAGGATGTGGGAGTGTTGATGAGTGTTGATCCTTGCCAGGGGGCATAGACCCCTCAGTGGCAATGGAATACAGCCTTTGGCTTTAAAGCCACACTCAGCACAGCCCTGTCTTGTGCTTCCCATCCTGGATTTTATTGTTCCTCTTGAGTTCATTGCAATGTGCCACAAATTGTAACATTGCCATGCAAATACCTTTGGTTTGTTCCTCCTTACGAGGTACAGGCCAAAGCACACCAATACCCATTCCACTGCTGGGCTTGTAGAAAGTTGAGGGTTGGAAAGGCTTTTTCTTGCTTTCTGAGCAAGGATCGTGGATTTACTTGTCTGCAGTTTAATCTCCAGGGCACTGATGTTCACCTCTCTGAACAAGAAGGGGTGTTCAGGAGTACTTTGCACCGAAATTTAGTTCTTAAACACACCCAGGACTGTACAAGGTCAGAAGGTGATGTGACATTAATCACATCTAAAAGCAAAACTAAAGAGTGAGGCAGAAAGGTTGATTCAGCCACATCTGTGTTCCCCTTTGTTGCCCCCATGCTGGCCTTTCCTGGGTGAGTTGGGGACTTTGCCAGTTCTAAATATGGCTTTTACAGAAGCTCTGTCCCCATCACTGGTACCTGGGAGGGCGATGGGCTGGGCCACAGAGGCTGAACCTGCCTTTTCTCCCTGAGCTGTCTGGAGGCAGCAGGCACACATCAAATCCTGCAGAAAGGCAAGTGTAGCCAGGCAAAAGTCTCCACCCCAGCTAAATTGCAGCCCAAAGCAAGAAGCTAGGGGAAGTGTAATCATATTTTTTGTATTATTTTACATAACTCTCTCTGCAATAGAGGTCATCCTTCTGCTGTGTTTTATAGTTAGGGGGAGCCACGGCACCAGCATTGAAGGAATTGCCAAGGTGGCTTGATGCAAACTTGGAGTATGCTGTTGCAGCTGACTGGGCTGACATTGTTAAGCTTTCAGTAAGTTAGAGCTTTTGGAGAAATCTGTATCATATCATCTTTTCTTTTCCCCTCCCCATCCCCACAACCTTTCTCCAGTGAGGATCTGGGAGCTGCGAGGCAGGCCCTGGGCTGGGGGTGTGGGAGGGGATGGCTGCAGCACCAGGGCAGAGCGGGAGGTTGGGCCGTGCCACCGCCAGCCCGGTGGCCAGGCCACAGAGAGAGGGGGCCAGTGTCCCGGGAGCGGGGCTCAGCATGCCTGGCTGGAGAGCCTTGGGATGCTTAGGGTAGCAGGGGCAGGAGGAATGCCGTAGGAGCTGGTTGGCAGGGTGTGGACAAAACGTTCTCATGGGTCAAATTTTCAAAAAACACCTCTAGTTGACACTTTCCATCAGCTCCTGTGAACTCTGCCTGTGCAGCCGCAGGCCCACCAAAGGCCCCGCAGGTCACCAGACTTGAAGGGTCAGACACAGGTAGGGAGAAGGGCAGGATGGAGCCTCCTGTGCCACATTCATCCACCCTGTTCATCCACCAGTCCCTGCCAAGGTATGTGGCAGAGCCTGTGGAGAAGGAGCGCTCTTCTCTCCAGCACACACAGCACTGCCAGATCGCCCCATGGGCTGGCCTGATCCAGACTTCTCCCTACAGTCCCTCTCACCTACTGCCTGGTTTTGGGCTCACCTACTGCCTGGTTTGTGTGACACCCTTGCAGGGGGCTGGAGGGCAAATCTGTTGGCTTAGAGGTTTGTACTGCTCTCAATTTGTTTTTTCCTTAGCGCTGGAGATTTGGCATGGTCTGTCCCACTGCCCAGCAAATGACTCCAAGCTGCCATCAGGGCCCCATCCAGGCAGCCAGCCCCAGGCGAGCTGACAGCTCTTCCTTCCCCTGATTTGAGAGGACAGGCTCTTTGCCACAGAAACCAGTGTGTACCAGGCACTGCCTGGGCTCCTCTCCTGTGCCCTGCTCCAGTGGCTTCATCTCATGATCATTCCCACCCCATCGACACTGAGCTTTTGGCAAATGCATACCCATCCTGGTAGGGGAGGGATGCAGTAGGATGACCAGCTGTTCCGGGCCCTCAGGCCAGCAGGAGCTGGGGCTGGCTGCCCCACAGAGCCCAGGGGCAGTCATGGCCCCATGTAGCTTCTCCCACATCCCAGTGGGAGATGCTCCCAGAAGGTTCTCCCTCCTGGGGCAGGTGCTGTGCTGAGCAGACTGCCAGGCGCATCTAATTCAGATTTCTGCACTACAGGTGTCAACAGGAAACACTTTTCCTACCTAAATTTATTATCCAAAATGGTTCAAAGAGTGGTGATATTGAAACCCAAGGGAACCACAAAAGGAAATGTTTAAATGTCTGTGTTGCAGATGCTGAAAAAGGGAGTGTTAAGCTGTGCTATGGATTCCCCTGCACTGCTCTGTGTAACGAGATGGTCTCACTCACTTCTGGCTGCTGGGTTTTGGTCCCATGTCTCTTCTGTCAGATGAGCTTCCTGAATGCTCCCTGGCATCTCCATGAAGCTCTGACCAGGAACTCCTCAGACAGCATGCCCACTCTCTGTGTCATCCCACGAGCTTTGCTGTCCTGCAGAGCATTGAAAATTTGGCCCTTCTCATCTCAAAGAGGATTTTTTCACCTGTTGCTGAAGGCATAATTACAGCCGGGTAGGGAGCTGAGTGGTCAGCTGACACCACGCTGCCCTGGTGCTTCTTGCATTGTGAGCAGCTGGTCCTGAGGGGTGGGGTGAACAACAGGGTAAAAACATGCTTCCTCCTCCCCTCCCTAGCATTCGACAGTGCAGGATCCTGCCAGGGCAGAACAAGGATGTTTTGCATTTGGCAGCATCCCTTGGGGAAAAGTTGTGTGTACCTCTCAAATTCCATATCATGTAGGCAAATATTTCTGTGCCAACACCATCTGGGATGCAGATGTAGGCACAGACAAGCCAGATTCCCTTCACTGCAGTAGTAACTGTTGGGTGTTCTCTGTTATGTCTCATTTTCAGGGCTACTTACCTGAAAACAAATTCAATCGCATCCTCACCGAGCCTATGCTCCGGGACACTGGGCCACGCCGGAGAGGGAGGAGGCCCCGGAGTGAACTCCTTAAAGGCCCTGGTGTTGTAGCAGATTCTTCTTCTGGAATGGGACCATTGTTCATGAACGGACTAATTGCTGGGATGGATCTAGTGGGACTTCAGAACATGAGAAATATGCAAGGGATCCCTCTGACTGGGCTGGTCGGGTTTCCTGCTGGCTTTGCAGCAGTGCCCGCTGGTGAGGATGTGAAGAGCACCCTGAGCATGTTGCCCATGATGCTGCCGGGCATGGCGACCGTACCCCAGATGTTTGGTGTGGGAGGACTCCTCAACTCCCCGATGACGACAACTTGCACCGCGACTGCTCCAACTTCGTTAACAAGCACAACGAAAGGTGGCACAGCCAGCGCTGAGAAAGCCAACGAGGAGAAACAGGGCAGTCAGGATGGGAAAAAAGAACCTCTCACTGAAGATAAGCCTGGTCCTAGTTCATTTTCTAATCAGACAGAATCCGCAATAACTACCAGTAGTCCTGTAGCTTTTAACCCATTTCTTATCCCAGGGATGTCTCCTGGACTGATCTATCCCTCCATGTTCCTTTCCCCTGGCATCGGCATGGCGCTGCCTGGCATCCAGCAAACCAGGCACTCAGAGGCAGCAAACCTGGAGAGCCAGAAGCGGAAGAGGAAGAAAGTGAAAGGGGAATTGGCAAATCCAGAGCCAGAAACTGTCTCATTGCCAGAAAAAGAAGCTGCAAATAGTCAAGACTGTGTGGAACAGAGCCCAGCAGCGGTGGCAGAGAAGGAGCAGGATGGACCAGCAGAGGAGGAGCACCAAGCAGCTCACGATACCGATTAGAACTTTTGTTTCATTGAAAGAAAAACACAAAAAGATTGTGGCTTGTGAGTTTCTTATCCCATAAACTCTTTGTTACTTCCCCTCTCACCCCGCTCCACCTTCATAAACCTGTGTTTCCATGAGTAATATCTACCTAATTCCCCTGTCAGAAAAAACTGGTGACATACTACATGTTAATAGTTGCAGGGTCTTGCCACTTTATTAGATTAACAGTGTTGTCTAGCTAGTATGGGAGGCACTGAATTCTCATTCTGTTTTTCCAGTCGATCATCCCAGCCAACAATAGCAAATCGAGTACTTGGTCACCCCCCGCAAATTGCTCACTCCTTTGAGAAGAAAAAGCAGCAAAAAAACAAGAGCAAAAGAAAAGTGTTTATCTCTTGGTCTAACACGCAGACAAGGGTATTTCTGTCTACAGTGACACTGAACGAAAAAGCCTATATCTGGGCTAAAAGCACAGCTATAGTAAGTGCTAATGTGTATTTTTGATTTAAAGTATTTCCCTATTTTATCATGGTTACTAGAATAGTAGTATAGACAGAAGTATATAACTGATGATTGAAAATGCATATATTCATTTCTTTGAAAGGAAAAGCATAACTGGTAGTGATATAATTTCTTGATCACCCCCACCTCAAAGGTTTGGAGACAAACTGCAGAGAGTGAAAAAACAATGTAGACATTCTTTTGTATTTTTTAAAACCAAGGTTTGGTTTTATGTTACGTGGAGTTTAGTTGCCCTTTCCTTGGTAGTTACAAGAACTTTCCAGCTTAAGCTGGAAAGGTTTTGCACACTTGCATGACTTTTCTGGGGTTACTGTATATGTAGCAACCAGTTGCTTCCTCATTTTGCTTGTCTTCAGTTCTCCTCTCTGGCGTTAGTTCTCAGCTGTGGCATTACAGGTGCTCTAAAGGTATTTTTTTCCAGCCGTGAACAGACCACACTGATTTTAATGCTCTTCTATGAACACTGAGGCTTTCTGAGTTTTTATATTTCCCACTCCTTACCCCAGAAGCGACGTTCTTTCAGCAAATACAGAGAAGGCTGTAGGCCAGCTTCGCTCCTTGGGGAATCCTCTGAGAAGGACCCTTGAGACTTTCAGAGCTTGAGTTTCTTACTTTCTAGTGGTGGCCTGTGAAGAGATGACTTCGGCTTCTTCCCATTCCGTTTGCTGTTGAACAGTATTTCCAGTCCTCCAAATGATTTCAGCATCTGCATTTCAAATGGATGGGTTTTAACGCTGCCAGCCCCCTGCTTCAGCTCTGGCTACTGACTTCCTCCACAGGCAACTCTTTGGATTTCTCCTTCCCCTCGCTCCTTTAATTCTTCTTTCACTTGGGGTTGTTCTTACTTGCAGCTCATGGTCTGAGAATTGAATAAAGCCACAGTAGTGCAGTGGTGAGTGAAGGGCAGGCTGGGAGAGAGTTGGAGTGTGCTACTCATCAGTTTCACACTTGGTTGTCACAATTTACTGTATTTTTTACTTTTTTTTTCTGTTGCAGTTTTGCTAATTTATCAGATGGTCCAAATGTTTTGACATAACTATTTCAGTTTGCATTATTTATTTATGATGCTTTTTGTCATTGTCTTTTATACATTTGGGATTATAAATTATGTACATGTTAAAATTAGCATCTCAAAGAAGTCTGTTACCCGTGGTCAAAAAAACAGTTGGTTTATATTTTCACAGAATTTATTCCCAGTTTACTGGATTGGATGATTTTTTTAAAGTATGTAGCCAATCATAATGCAGTCCTCCTCCCCCCCAATAATTGTGTTCTATTTAATAACATTCTTGTAGCATAGATACTGTATCACTATCAACAGATTTCTTAGAAATGCTGCTATCTCTATTTAACTAACATTTTGTTCAGTTTTTGCCTCCAGTGGAAGCAGAAAGGGTTTTTTCAGCTGTTAAATCCAAAATCAATATAATTTATTTATGTAAAAAAAAAAAAAGTCACGATTGATATATTTTTGAACCTTTTAAGTACTAACTTTGTTTTTATTCAGTGGAAGAACATGTACTTGCCCTAAATCCTTAAAATACAAATGCTATAAAACTTCATATATCTTCAAAGCCTTACTGTGAATGGATACAGAAATCTCTTCCGAGTCCATTTCATGTTATGGGATGGTTTTTCCAGGGTTACATGCATAAGGAACAGGGTTTAAAGTGAAATTTATTTCATTAGCCAGCATGCTCTCTATACCTTGTTCTTCCTTAGCAGACATGTATGCTATGTCTCTGGGTGTTTAGGCTTCTCTTTGCTACTTTGTGACCCTTTTGCAACCCGATATACTCTGTGGATTATTTAGACTGTAAGGCGTTATCTGGCTGCTTCTTCTTTTCCATCATATCCCAAACAAACGCCAAATTTTCACCAGTTTTCATGGCTATTCAAACACATACATCCTTCACCAAATGTGCTAACAAAATAAACTGTCTGTGCTCTTGAACATGGATAAAAACAAAAAGATTTAAAAGTCAGATTTTTATTTTTTTAATTTAGTGACTAGATGATGCTTATCTTTCAGACTTGGGAGAGCCTTGCTACAGATGTATATAATTTTTTTCAGCAAATATATGTGAATGTTTAATTCACCTGACTCAGTGATAAACGTGACTTGCCTTTTTCTCAGCATAAATTCATTGAGAAGCTGTTGAAAACAGTGGCCTGGTTGCTGCTCTAGGCTTGTCTGGTGCCCTGTGTGTTACTGTGAGTCGGGCTGCTCACTGCGAGGGGCCGAACCCGCAGCTCTCACAGCACCCTGGGGTGGACTCACCAGCGTGGGAGAACTCACATCCCACATGGGTTGCAAGATGCCAGGAGCAGCCCAAGCTCCAGGGCCAGTTTAAGCACAGAGGATGCACAAGGGCTCTCTGCTGATCCACTTTTTCCACAAGGGTGGGTGGAAGCCCAGAGACCTCCACAGTCATCACACACACCCCCACCCCCCAAGCAATTGCACCCTTGGCACTTGCACAGCCTCTCGCAGCAGATGGGGTACTGGGGGTGCAGGGCTCCTCTCCCTGTACTTTCTGCACCTCCAAGTTTTGTAAAATGCTTGTCCTAAATCTCTGTATAAGGATCTCAGGCTTTAGCAAAGCATGCATTTGTCAGTGTTTCATCAGAATGATGTGCAGGAGCAGCTCCATTCTTCAAAGATCCAGGAAAAAAGACACAGAGTTAAAGCCAGTGCTTCTACTGCTCTACCTGCCCTGTGTAAGCACCTTGTCCTGGTATTTTATTGCTACTTCAGAGAAGAAAAAAAAGAAAAGTACCCAGCAGTAAAGACTGGCAAAATGGTAGCATCAACTATGAATTTCCAGTTTCAGGGATTCCCTTTAAATTCTGGCTTCACACACTGTAGCCTTGCACCTCAGCATCCATAATGCAGGATATTTGCTGGCAGAATCTGCAGGAGGAGGGCCATGGAGAAGCATGTGCTGGCTTTGGCCTATCACATCACTGGTGGCTGCAGTGTCTCTGTCTCTTCAGACAAGGTGTGCTACCTGCTGGTGGCAGTGAGTGGATGTGGTGGAGGATGGGCATCGTAGGCACAGCTTGCTTCCTGTTGTGTTCTACAGGATACAGGTGCCCCTTTCCCAGACTGTGAGAGAGTAAAACAGGCACAGCTGCACATCCCCACTTCTGGGCTGAAGATCTTGCATTGTTTTATACCTTTTGAGGTGAAATCTCAAAAGCTTTTTGTCTGACAGGACACAGAGAAGTCTCATCACACATTTAGACAGGATCTCTAATTCCCTTTATGGTCACAAAAAGGGGGGAAGAATTTTCCTCAGCACTGAGCCATGGCTGGGGGAGCTTTATCTACCCCAAGTATAGATGTCCCCACTCTAGGCTCTTGACAGCTAGAAGAAGGGAATTGGGGTTGGAAATCTTGGCCAGCAGTGAGCAGAAAGCAATTTCTCTAATGACATCTGGTTTGCATTCAATAAAACTTGAGCTTTTCAGTGCAGTTTTGCTCCTCACCTCTTCAGGAGCCACTTGGTTCCCAGGGCTCTGGAGCATGGGCTGAATCATGAGATCAGCAATCTCCTCACATTGTACAACCTCAAAGCAGTTTCCGGACACTGTAGTACAGGTAAAGTCCCCCAGTGCCTCACAGCCCATGTGCCAGCGCACAGCTGCCCATGGCACCCACGCTTGGCCACGGGCACCGGACAGACAGGCAGTGCTGCCAGGAAAGGACTCAGCCTGGCCACCCGCAGAGCAGCAGCTCTGGAAAAGTGGAGGGAAGAGAAAGCCAGCTTCTCTCTTAATCCCCTTCTCATCAATCTGCACAGTGTGCTTTGTATGTTTGGACAAAAGGCCTAGGAACACCATTCTCACCTGCCCATATGGCTTTTTGGGATGCTCGTTGTTTCATGGTGCTCCCAGGGGTGGCTGGAGACCATCGGTGCAGTGCCACAGGTGGCGCTAATTCCTGAAGAATCAAGATTTCACCTCAAAAGGTATAAAACAATGCAAGACTTCAGCCCAGCAGAAGATCAGTCCCTCTCCCCATGTGGCCTTGTTCTCCCTCCATTGAGATTTTAACTCATTAACAACTCCATACAGCACCACTACCTGGCTCCATTTGCCAGTGGTCCGGATGGGATATGACATTACTGATTTAACTTGGAACTCAGTCCCAGCCTGCCTAAACACAGTTCAGGCAAGCCCAGCATGAGCCTTCAGAGGGTTTCAAAAAATAGCAGTATCCTGGACCTGTTGCAGGAGCAGCTGAGGGGAATAAGAGCCATGGCAGATGCTCCAGCCTCTCCTCTCTCTGGGCTCCTGCCAAGCATTGGTTGTCAAGTTCTGCAGCTGGCTGTGCTATAGCACAGGGAGACATTGTACAGGAATTGCCTGTACTCTTTGGAAAAAAACCAAATTTTTAAAGGAAAACCTCACAGTGACTATTCTTCCCTCCAGAAAAGGACAGAGATTTCTGACAGAGAAAGAGATGCACGAAAAAGAAAGCTTGGTTCACCCAGAGGAAGACACATCTCTGGTCCAGAAGGAATAAATAAGCCTGTGGGACCCATAGCCTCATTACTCCAAATGAAACACATTTCCTGTGTGCTCATGACAGGCAGTTTTCCATGCTCTTATGGCAAATCTTTTTCCAAATAGATTTAGATGTTGCATTAAGGCTGAGTATTACGGAAAGTAAAATTTAGGAAAGCACGGAGCTGACCTGATTCTCGTTGAGGTACTGGCCCCATCAGCCTGCAGAGCCCACGAACTGATCCCTGCGCTTTGCAAAAGGATTTTCAAGAAAACCACCCCCGGGATCTGTGAGGGGGGCCGAAGGTCGGGACCGGAGCTGCCGAATGAGCGGGTGCGGCGGTGCCGGGTCCTGAACGCGCCTCTGAGCATCCTGGCATCGCCGCAGGTACCGGGGAGGGAGATCCGCTACGCCCACCCCGGGTGTGCTCCGTGTGTTCTCCGTCCCACGCCCTCCCAGCAGAAGGGACGTGCTTCAGGTATCCTCCAGTGACAGGCGGATTCAGAGCCCTGTTCCCTATCTCCGAAACAGCGCTGCGGATGCTGCGTGGCTAGAGCCCCTTCCAGAGGTGCGGGAGCCGCTCCCCTGCCCGCGGGGCCGGGCGGCGTCCCCACGGCCACCTGACGGACATGCAGGGCTCCCAAGGGGGCTCCGTCCGCCGGCGCCCGTTCCAGTGCAACCGGCATCTGGAAATGCTCCGAGCCACTCGCCTCAACCGGGACTGAGGCGGGGCCGTACCACGAGTGACGGGAAGGGCGGCCGCGGCCCGGGAATGGCGGCGGCTTCCTGGCCTTGCGGGGGGGCCTGCGCGGGGCCCAGAGGCCGCCGGGAAGATGCCGCACCCACGCGTGGCCCAGGGCGCTGCGGGACGGCGGCCGAGGAAAAGCCGTTCCTGCCGTGGCCTCCCGGAGCCGTGCGCGGAAAGGAGGCGCGAGCGCTCGCGAGCACCGAGCGCCCGCTCAGCAAAGCGGTGACCCCGGGCGGCCCCGGCCGGCCGCGACCACCGCCCCAGAGCACACTCCCGGCCCCGCCCCGGCCCCGCCCCCTCCTCGCGGCGGAAGCGGCCCCGCCTTTCCGGCGGTTTTGGCGCGCGCTCCGCCGCCATGTCCCGCCCGGGGGCCGCTGATCCGGGCGCCGCCGTGGAGCGGCTTTGCCGGGAGCTCAACCTGGACGCGGCGAGCGCGGCCGAGGCGCTGCGCGACTTCACGGCGCTGCGGGGCACCTACAGCCTGGAGGTGAGCGGGGCCGGGCGGGGCCGGGCGGGCGGGGGCGGGCGCGGTCCCGCCCCGGCCGAGCCCGCGGGGCGCGGCGCTGCCTCGGTGACCGCGGCGCCCGTGCCCGCAGGGCGAAGCGCTGCACTGGCTGGTCTGCGCGCTGTACGTCGCCTGCCGCCGGAGCCGCGTGCCCACCGTGGGAAGCAGCCCGATGGAGGGGAACGGCGTCTCCCTGACCCGCATCCTGCGCTCTGCACGCCTCAGGTGAGCGCCCCGCCCGCTGGCCCGGCCCCTACCGGGGCCGAGCGCTCAGCGCCGGGAGTGCCCTGCCCTGCCCTGCCCTGCCCTGCCCTGCCGAAGCCGCTAATCCAGGTGCCGCTCCTTCGCTCCCAGCGCTGCCAGCCGCGGCGGGGTAAAAGCAGTAAATTCGTTGTTATTTCAGATAGAAATTAAATGCAAATACGTAATTTCCAACTTCAAGACTTTGGGAAACCACTTATGTCGGACCAGCAGCGATTCTGCACGCGCCAGTTGCTTCTCTCTGTAGTTAATTTGACCACAAACACCTCGGCGTGTGCCATCCCGGTACAGCGTGCATCTGACTCAGGATTCAGGCCAAATCCCGACGGAGTGCTGGCAGCTGCTGGTTTGTCTGGGAACACGGCAGAACTCACCTTCTGCTCCTCTGTCGCTGTGGCTCTGGCCTGGAAACACGGAGCCGGAATGTTGCTCGTTCCGTTTAAGGACCCGCTCCCCACTGAGCTGCTTGGGGGGGTTATCAGTTATTTACATCCCCATCTGACAGGTTTTTGTGCAGGTGACTTTGACAGGCATCGACTCTTGGCTTGTTTTGTTGCCTGTCCTGCCTCTGCCTCAACACACGCAGAGCAGTACCTGCAGTTTGCTGTCTACCACTGCCCTGCTCTACACAGCCATGCTGGCAGCCTCCACATCAAATTAATGTTCCCATGCCTTAAAGGGGGTCAAGGAGAAACCCCAGAATGATAAAAGGCAAAAAGCTGATAACATATACAGTTGGGGAGTCATATCAAAATAAATTGTAAACCTACATAGTAATCATGTCAGTCATTAAAGCAGTAAATATGTTGTGTTTCGGTGTTTTAAAATTTTAGAATGGAAGTTAGTTAAAGCTCAAAGCAGACTTTTTTTTTTTCTTTTAAGTTTAATTCAGTTTTTTAGCAAAATGAAGAAGTGGATGGACATGTCAAATCTGCCCCAGGAATTCCGAGAACGAGTTGAGAGGCTGGAGAGAAATTTTGAGGTGTCAACCGTGATTTTCAAAAAGTTTGAACCAATATTTTTTGATATATTTCAAAACCCTTATGAAGAAACTTCCAAACCACATCGAAGCAGGAAACAGAGGTATTTTTTAGATGTGATGTGACTTTTCCCTGGAAAGCGTTATACCCAATATAAGTTTATGAAAATTAATTTCCAAAGTGATGAAGTCTCTTTGACTCTGAAATGCAGCCCATGCAGAGCCACCTCTGATCCCGGTGGGTGCAGCTCAGGTCAGCTGGGCTTCACATCCAGCTGCTGTAACAGAGGAACTGTTCTGCAGTGGGAATGTTGTGGTGTGGTGGGCAGAGGTACCATGAGGTGGGTTAGCTCCAAGGTACAGCGAGAATCAACACTTTAAACGTTTAGCAGAAATAGCTGAAGTAGCACAGGAGCATTTTGTCTTGGCACAGCGCTGGCAGTGAGTTGGTATCACACCATGATCCCTCTGCTCGGGGGCTGTCACATCCCCATGACCTCCACACTGTCAGGTGTTTGCCAGATGAGTGGGAACACCAAATGGCAGGAAGTTACAGGTGATGTGCTCCTTTTAATGACAAATTTTGGAACATGTGGTGTCATCTTCCACACACACAGAACATCTGCCGATTGAAAGGAGCTTGCAGCTTGCATACTCCCTGGAAGAATCTGTAACTGTGACAGCTTTGTAGGGAGAATGTAACCTTGGGGATGAGGGAGCCAAGCTGTGGATCTGCAAGGTGTTTTTATCAGTTCATGTGGGCTCTCTGGATGTGAGGGGGGATAGTTGTTCTGGTACAATGCTCCAGTGTAGCTCCACATCCACAGGCAGAGTGCAGGGGGAGGTGCTCTGTCGGGTGCTCTGTTTGTGTTCCTTTGGCTGCTCTGTGGGCTGAGTCATGTCTTCCTTGGTCTTCCAGCTCCATGGCCTTGGATAGTTCTGCTCCAAACAGGAGTTAGCTGCTGAGCTGTAGCATAAGCCAGTTCTGAAGGGATGGCTGATGCTTTAGTAAAATATTTTGGAAAAACCATCATTGGAATATATGTGGCCTTTGTAACCTCCCCACCTGTGGCTGCAGGAAGCTTCTGTGGGAGGTGTGACACCAGCAGAATAACGTGGCAGGGTCAGAGGCCGGAGGCAGCCTTTGGCTTGGGAATAGGGTTGGGAACTTGTGCTTGTGTGTGGGACACTCAGTGGAGCCAAATCAGGCACTGTCTCTCAGGCAGTGAGAGCTGAACTCAGGACATGTAGCTTAGATTGTGCCTTAGTGTGGAATTAAGACAGCAGGTTCAGCTGTTGTTTTGAGCAGGGAAATAGAATAAAATTTGTACTGTAGAACAAGGTTTGGCTTCCTGGAACTGAAGAGTAACTTCTCCCCATGTTTTTCTTATTGACAGGCGGGTGCCATGCAGCGTCAGAGATCTATTCAACTTCTGCTGGACTCTCTTTGTGTACACTAAGGGTAGGCTGCTTGCTTTGCCTGCATGGTTTGTATACATTCCCAGCTGTGAACTTCTGTTGTGTTGCTTGACGTGATGTGCTGTCTCTTAAAGGTAATTTCCGTATGATTGGAGATGATTTAGTAAATTCCTATCATTTACTTCTGTGCTGCTTGGACTTGATTTTTGCCAATGCCCTCCTGTGTCCAAACAGAAGAGATTTGCTAAATCCATCATTTAAAGGTATGGTGAGGACAGATTATTTATAATCAACTGTGCTTTGTTCTCTTGGCTCATTTGAAATGAAGCTTAAGGTTGGTTGTCTTCCCGCCTCCTCCTGGTTCCCAGGCTTACCAGTGGAATTCCACACTCTGGAGATCAAAGCCTCTGAGGATCCTCCCTGCATCATTGCCATGCTCTGCGAGCTGCACGATGGGCTCCTCGTGGAGGCGAAAGGCATAAAGGAGCACTACTTCAAACCATACATTGCAAAGCTGTTTGATAGGAAGGTACACCTCACGAGTTTTATGAGCACGTGGTGGTCTCAAGGCCATTTAAGTCCTGCAGGTTCCACAGGGGAGCGTAAAGGAAACGAGCAAAGGAACTTGTTAATAAGCAAAGGAACTCAGGCTGGCTCAGATTTTCTTTGTATTTTAGGAGGAGCAGAATTCCCTCACACTTTTAATGCTGTGTGCTCTAAGGTCTCCTCTGTTTCAGCTTTTTATATCAGTGAAGAATCTTTGCTTTCCTTTCTTGGGTGTGTGAAACTGAATCATGTTTTCTTCAGGCAAAAAAAAAAGTAATCATGTGAATTAATTGTATGGGATGTCTGTCATGGGAGTATGGGTCCTGCTGCTTGTCTTGAAGTTGAGCAAAATGCTTTGGAAGGAGAGGTTGAGGTTGCAGATGTACAAATTGTCTAGTTCTAATCCTGGAAATGTTTTCCAAGCCCTGTGGAAGCTTCTTTGTAGTTGCTCATCGAGCCAGTCCCTAACCCAGCAGTGAACAGATGTCACATTGCGGGGCTGGCTCTGAGCAGTGAACTTGTCTGGAGCTTGGATCCAGCTGGGCTTTGTACTCTCTCTTGATAATGGCACTGTAACTCTTTGATCCAGGCAAAAACAAAAGAGTCCAGTTATGCACCTAAATCTCATTTCCTTTTTGACTAAAACCATCATGCTCTCACACTTGAAACAGTTTTGATTTTATTCTCTAAGATATTTCTGCTTTTTATTTTTAGATCTTAAAAGGAGATTGTCTGTTGGATCTTTTCAACTTTACAGAAAATAGGTAAGTTACAGATTTTGTTCTTAATCATACGGCTTGGTTCATGTCTAAAGCACAGGCCTTTGTGTACTAAATCTCAGTTTTCCTGTTCCTTTGTCTTGCCATATCTAATGGGTTTTGGTTATTTGACCATCAAAGCTGATCTCTGGCTGAAACACTTTCTGGATCTGAGGTGTGGCCGATGTCAGGGGTTCAAACTGCAGAGGTTCTTTCTTCGTGTTGGGTTTTTTGGTACTTGCTCTGATTTTCTGGCAACTGTAACCTTTGAACAATGTAATGCAGATCATAACCTTGTCTCTGAAGGTCACAGATGTGTTTCTATATACGTATTATGCCCAAGTAGGGAAATCTCAAATTTATTTCTCTATCTCTAATTGAGTGTATGAATCTGTGGATGTGGCAGATGGACTCAAAAGATAAGGAAGCAACAATTTCAAAACCATAAAAAAGAAGCGAACAATTTTTGTGGAAAGCAAATGTAGTTGTTTCAGAAACTTTGAAAAACACCTCTGAAAGCTACTTTAAATGCAAACTATAAAAAATCCGTGTCAGTTTTTAAAAAAATATTTTTCAAAAATACCTATTAATTTGGTTTTTGTCTATTGTTTGTGAGCTTGTAACTTGTTGCTTTGCTTTGGGAAGTTTGTGCAAAGGCTCAATTGTTTTAACAATGGAGATAACATCTCAATTTAGATATAAATTCATTTCTTTGATCATTGAACATTGAATTTCTCTTAGTATTTCTACTTTAAAATCAACAGTATCCCTTCAGTAACACTGTCAGATGGAATGATACAGTGCTCCCTGTTCTTTTGCAAGTAGTTTGACATCTCAAAGACGCTTGTAAGCATCTCTGGGGGTTTATTTGTCCAACTTTCCACAGACCTTTACTTTTTCCTAAAAGACATGGGGCAGCTGAACCTGTGATACAGTCAGGTTTCCTATGGGATCACAGAGTTGCTTGTGTCATGAATACATTGTTAAGTTCCATTATTATATATGCTGGAACTGCATTCCTGGCCCAGCTGCAGGCAGGATTATTGATGCAAGCCATTTCTGATTTTCACCCAGAAGTTCCATTCTACTTCCCAAGGATATGTTTAAAGCTTTGCAACCTTGGTGGGATTAAACATTCCTTTTTTTTCCAGTTGGGTTTGCTGGAATAAAGAAAAGGAAAGATTTGTTTGGTCTCACATGTCTGTGGTGGTTTTAGAAATAAAATCCAGGCAGGTAATTCCTCACTTTCCCCTCCTCGGCACCATTAGGAAAATTATGGGCTACAGAGTGGCAAACGCAGAAATCCAGCAGAGCGAGTTGGGTGCGGTTCTCCTTGGTTTCTCCGTGTGTGCACAGATTTAACCTCTGACCAGCTGAGCACTTCCAGACTGGTTTATTCACAACTGGCGTGAAAACAAAATTGGGTTTTTTTCCTCTTCTTACTGAGATCCAAATGCTGGTGATAAAGTGACTCCTGCAGTGATCCTGGAGAGGTTTTGGGTCCAAGGGCAGACAGGGATGACTGGGCAGGCAGGTTGCTCAGGGAGGTGGGAGTAGCACTGCTGTCCAGAGCATGAAGCTCTGACCCTCTGTTGGTTTGGGGTTCTGCTCCCTGGGGCACCTTCTTTGTTTCTCCAGCAGTTAAACCTTTTGTATCAAACCTGGGCTTCTCTTTCAGCAAAGCACTGAATAAAGAGTATGAAGAGTATGTTCTGACTGTGGGTGACTTTGATGAGAGAGTTTTCCTGGGAGCTGAAGCTGAAGAAGAAATTGGCACTCGAAAATTCCCTGCAGATGTGCCAGGAGAGAAAACGGCAGCAAGAGCTCACATGGAGTGTCATCTGCAGCAGCATTTTGAAAAGGTGATTCATTTAACATGGCAAGCTCACCTGAAGTTCTCCTTCAAGTTTTCCCATTCTTATACACCCTTTGAATCATTGAGGTGACTTGAAATTTCATCTTCTGAGAGGAAGGTGGTGAACACAGGCTTCAGTGCTGTCTTGCCAAGGAGAAAAGGTGGTATTTTGTTTCCTGTAGAATTCTTCAAATAACTATTCCTTAAACAGAATGAGAGCACTTTCATGTGTATAGTCTGGTTTTGGCCAAGAAAAATCAGTAATTAATACCCAAATCTGTAGGTCTTAGTTTTGATCAAGCTTCATTTATACCTCATAATCATACCACACCACTGAATTGTTTTCCCACTGTCTCCTTTCTTAGGAAAGGAGAAGTCAACTTTCCTGCTCTTCTATCGAAAATAGGATTCATGCATAAGCTTCAATAAAGCTTCTCTCTTCTTTACAAAAAGTAGCCTATAAATAGAGTTAATGTTTCAGTATATCTAAAAGTGTGAAATATATTTAATGAAGTTGATGTGCAGGAAAACAGTTGTTTGACTACTTTTTAATCTTGGATAAGGGGAAAAATAGTACTGGCTGTGTGAAAGAACCATATGCTGTTTGATTTACATGTCAATTAAAAAATAAGAATTCTTATTCTAAGATGCTGGTGCTGGTGTCAATGAATCATATGTCTTAGCTTTTTCTGCCAAATATAAGTGTATTTCATATTCATGCAAATTAAAGATGGGAGTTTGGAATGGGTTTTATTAAATCTGGGCTTCAGTTTCTGTGGTATAATAATATTACTGTTTATGCATAATGACTGCAGGCTTAACCTTTTCTCATTATTTTTCTTGTATCGTCATAATGTCAGTTCAGATAATTAAATCCAAAAACTTTATTGTGTCACTTCCAGAGAGCAAGATACAAATAGGTAAGTGCAGTCCACACAGCTCCATCTGCTCAGTGCCTCTTCATCCTTTGGATGAAGGGAGGCTCATTTCCCAAGGAATGTTCTCCTGTGAACCTCTCCTGGGCGGCTCTGCCACCTACTCCTTGTGTCACCCAGCTAATGCAGCCGGGGACTGAGAATGGAAGCATGTGCTTCCTCTTCCTCACGCTGTATTTTCAGTGTTCAAGTGAGCCTAAAAATTTACAGGGTTTAAGATTTTAGGTCTTGTTTTACTGTGTTTTAGTTATAAAATCCCTTTGAGTTAATTTTTGGCTACTCAAAGATTTGTTATATTTATGGAGTCCTGGGAAAGCTGGCTCATTTTTAGTGAGTTCTGAGATCACAGGTTTGATGAAGCCTTCACATGATTGTAATAGTGGTGTCATTTTAATCTTTGAAGGAATTTTGCAGGAGATGCTCATTTGGAAGGTAATTGAAACAATTTTGTTGGCTGATTTCTATTTATTATTTTGCTCTGTCTGACAGAAAAGGTCATTTGCACCTTCAACTCCTCTGACTGGCAGAAGATACCTGCGAGAAAAGGAAGCTACCATCACTCCTGTGGCTTCAGCCACACAGAGCGTGAGCCGTTTGCAGAGCATGGTGGCTGGGTTGAAAAATGCGCCGAGTGAACAACTTACAGCTATTTTTGAGTGAGTATGTCCACTTCAGCTGCTCTCATTGACACAGAAACTCATCTTTTGGCTTTTTTTTTTTTTTTTCCTTCAGGCAGAATATTTTGGTCTGTGTTTCTGTATTATCTCTTGTTTAAGGATCTTCTGTTTTCTAGATGATCTCATCTGGAGAAGGGTGGCTGAGCACACACCCCTCCTATCTGACTTGTCACCACCGTTGTGTTAATGGAGCTTCAGCTTTTGATGATGTTGATTTGTCTGTCTGCTTGAAAGCCAAATGCATTTTTTGTTTATGTACATTTTAAACAAGTACTTCTCAGGTGAAAGATGTGGTATTAACCATGTTGGCGGAGGTTTTGGAGGAGGGCGGAAATGTTCGGGTGAACAAGCTGCAGCCTTTGCCTTCAGCTGGGAAGATAAAACTAAAAGCAGCCCACAGGCTGCCCATTTTTCCTTCCCACTACTTCAGGGTGTGTTGGTCTAACCCCATGGCACAAAGATGAGCCTTGCAGTAACCCTGGTCACTGTCACTGCTGACCTGGAATAGCAGCAGCCATGTTTCCCACTTGAGATGTTCAGGTGGCTGTTCCCTGAGCACACATCAGACTACTACCTTCTTCCCTGAGCATAGCTCATAAAAAGCAGTAATCAAATAGTAAATACCTATAAAGATGCTGGCTGTTTGCCTAATATCTCTCCAAGTTAAGGTACCGCTGTATTACAGTATAATGTCTCTCACGTGTATTTTTGCAAATCAGAATGGACATTTAGTATTAGCACTTAATATTTGGAGTGCAGAAGCAATGTTTTTCTAAAGTAATCATCATAAAGAGGTGAAAAATATTACTTACCGTTCTTGTCTTTGGAGTTACATGTGGGAAACACTAAAAGTGAAAAGGATTTTTAGGAGCTGAAAAAGCAGGCCTCAAACAGAAAAAGCTGAGAACTCAGAATCTTCTGCAACTGAAAAGTTTAAAACTAGAAAAGATACAGTAATTTAGCAAACAAGGAC
Source organism: Brachypodius melanocephalos (assembly GCA_013398615.1). Lineage (NCBI taxonomy): Eukaryota > Metazoa > Chordata > Aves > Passeriformes > Pycnonotidae > Brachypodius > Brachypodius melanocephalos. The sequence goes on from VZSR01002515.1 coordinate 684,732, forward strand.
ATGGAAAACAAAGACTGAGTTTCTAGGTTTGGCTTGAATAAATCTTAACACTTCAGAAAATATATGCCTGGCAAGATAGTAGGAGGTCTTAAGCTTAATAAGAGTATTGTGTATTGATAATAGAAAAGAATACAAGTGAGCATTGTTTGAAGCAGGTGTACGTGTGCTATAATTGATTCGCTAAAACAGCTGTCTGTAAGCTTTAGCAATACACTATTGGCTGAAAAGTTTTTTAAGATGCTCTGTAACGAAGAAACTTGCAGCTGCTGCTGGCAGACGTGACCTGCTGCCATCATTCAGCTATGCAAAATCCTGTTATGAGACTGATGCTGCAGTAAAGGTTCGAGAAACACCCAGCAGTAGTCCTGTCCTGTTCGTTTCTGAAGACCCCAACACATGTATATTTGAAAGTTTTGCTAGCACTATTTCTTAAAGAAGTTTACAACTGTGCTCTGTGGGATGCATTTGTTTTGAATGTTTCTTTGATTGCTTTTATAAGGACTGATACTATTTATACTATACAATTAAGATATTACGTGTCTGTAATCTCTAATAAAACATGTATTTGTTCCAAATAATAAACCAAACTGTCAAGAGAGAGGTAAATACTAAAATGGGAACAATAATTGAGTAAATCTTTGGCAAGAGCTGTGATGAATACTGGGGTATATATACTGTGTCCCTGGAAGAAATGGAGGAAGTGTAGTTTGGACTGTGTAATATTCTATGCTTTTTAGCATAGTATTTTCTTTTTCAAATTAAAATTCCGTGGAAAAAGCTTTGAAGTTAATTAGAAGGCTTTGTTCAAAGAGAAACCTTAGCTGATATTAGTTCTAGCTTTTCAGAGTAGTTTAGTGTCTTAGTTTGACACCAGCCACGGGCCATTATTCTCTAAAACAAGAGTTGCTGGAAAATTCAGAATCATTCAGAAAGAGCATTTCCAACCAGAGATACTATGGCCCTTTTTTATGACAGTGACAATGTGGAGTTCATCAGTTCTCCCAGTCTTGCTAAGAAATGGGAAGATGCTGCTGCCTCTTCCCTCTAAGCTTTTCTGTGCTCCCTCAAACTGACCCTGGCCTGTGTGGTGTCATGGGTGCCTTTGGTTGGATGCCTGTTGTAGCATCCTTACTCCTTAATCCTGGCAGGTTCGTCTTTCTCCTCACTGTGCTGCTGTAGCTCTTGATTGCTCCTGCGTTTGTTCCAGAATCTGCATATCCTCCCTGGCCTTGCTAGGAAGAGAGGACACAATACTTGTGTATGTTTTATGTTTTCCTCTGTCTGTGTAATACAGATTCTTGCTGATGAGGAGTGCTCGATATAATTGGCTTATCTTTTTATTTTGGTTCTGTGGTTGTTGTTGTTTCTTGATATTTATTTTTTTAACTGGATATTAATTCATACAAACAAGGCTTTCTTTGCCTTCGGCTTCAGGTCTTGTGCCCGCAGCCCCTTGGAAAGCATCATGAGCAGAGTGAAGGAAATTGGTGAGACCTTCTGTCGCAGCTACACTCAATCAACAGATGAGCAGCCAGGATCTCACATAGGTATGGAGTGAAAGGCATGGGGTGTTTCAAAATACTAAACCAAGGCAAACAGAATGCATACCTCTACTGTTTTCTGCATTTAATATAGTGGAGCTGGTTTTATCCCAGGATACACCCAAGCAGAAGACTGCTGCTGTCAAACAGTACACTGAAAATAATAAAAATTTATGGCAGAGTAAACCCAAGGCTGCGGTTCAAAGTGGCATAGCGAAGAAGTCATGGAAGAGTAACTCTTAACAAGTGTAAACATGCATTCTTGCTAGCTTTAAAATTTAAAGGCAACTGAAAGCAAATTGGAAAATTATTATTACAAAATTACATCACAAGAAATGTTACGATAAATAATCCTTTAAAATATTTATGTAATTTCATGCTGTACTTCAGACAAGTGGATTTCTGAAGTTCTTTTTTTTGTTGGCAAAGTCTGTACGTACACATATGAACTATTATTTTGGATGAAGACAGGTGCTGGTTAGTTTAGTCTTAACCCCATTTGTGCTAGTGGCATTGGACTTCATCTCTGTTGATTTTAAATTTCAGATTTTGCTGTAAACAGATTAAAACTGGCAGAGATTTTGTACTATAAAATCTTGGAGACTATAATGGTTCAAGAAACACGGAGACTGCATGGGAAAGATCTGACTGTAAGTAAAGAACCAGTGAAAGATTTGAACACTTTTTGTAACTGTTTCTTGGAGTTTATCTTTAGGCAGTTCCAAAACAAAGCACTGTAAAGAATACTAAAAAGGCAAAATACATGGGAGCTGCCAAAATGTATTTTTCTTTTACTATTTAAACCAATATAACTGCCACAAATAAACGTCTGATTTTGTGTTGCCTTCTGGAATCAACTTTATGGACAGATAACTTTTATTCTCTTCTTTGTCCAGTGAACAGTATCAATACTTCACGTTAGGCAGCCCTGCGTTTGCTCCGCTTTATGATGCACAGCGAGGAGGCATGGGCATTTGTCCATAGCATGCAAAATGTAATCGTTCTGGTGTTGTTACTCTACTTCTGGTCTTCTCAACTTCCCTGTAAAAAGGAGGTTGCAGATGGGAGAAGAAGCCAGCTTCTTTCCAACAATAAGCTATGTAGTGTTAATGCCACAAAATTCCAACTTCCAATTTGTTTCCCAAATCTCAGGCCAATGGCATTTTCTGTGGTCTCTCCAGGCTCTCCTGGAACAGGATCTCTTTCACCGCTCCCTCCTGGCGTGCTGCTTGGAGATTGTGCTCTTTGCTTACAGCTCCCCTCGCACCTTCCCCTGGATCATTGAAGTTCTTGACCTCAGGCCATTCTATTTCTATAAGGTAAATAAACATTGGCTTACAACAGGATCTGTGTTAAAAATGGCATGTTACTGGATTCAGAGTCAGAGAGGATGATGCTCTTCCTCCCTAGGGAGTCAGGTAAGACAAGGACTGTGCATTAACTGTGCCTTAGGCCTATTCTAAATGCTGGCTGTCCTGAAATGTATACTTGGAAGGTGTAATGCCAAAGCTGAAGCTGAAATATAAAAAACCCCCCCATTTTGTAGATGGTACTGATCTGTAACATACTGCTGATCAACTTTTACTAAACTAAAGCCTTCAAGCATATATTTTGTTGATATTTATATTTACTGACTGCACTATAGTTCTGAAATAGCAGATACAGATCTGAAATGTTGCCTTTGGCTGCTGCTACTTACCATAGGCTTGTTTTGCTAAGTTTCGGGTTTTTTCCTTTGTGTAACAGAACATAGAATATCCTTCTAACACCAGAGTGTTCTCTTGTTTTGCTCTTTATTTAACCACATTTTCCCCGCTTCCAATGTAACTTGATTTTTGACTACTTTGACTACCTATCCATATGCCTCCACTTTTTGCTGGATGCCTTGCAGCTTACTGGGGTTAGTTCTGAATAAATCAAATAGTTCTGTTTAGATGACAGCAACCAAAAAATGGAAGCCTTTGGGAAAACTGGTTCATATTCTATCCTTCCTTTTTCCTTTACTCCTCATCTCTAGCGCAGTACTGGAGCTGTAGCAAATCTGTCAATATTGCTGTGGCTGTTGGTAGCCTCCATCGAAACTGGTGGACATACACTTTGTGGAACAGATTTATGTTTGTTTTGATTTTCTCAGCTATTCAGTGTATATTCTTGCAGCACTCTTATTTGGACAAAAGTTGCCATTGCAAAGGTCTCACACAAGAGAGACTTGTGATATTTGTATTGTTATTCTCTGAGTGTACCTTCTGTAGCAGGATTAACTGAACATATCAATTGGTCTTCCAGGGAACTTTTATGTCATTTCCATCTCTGGAGCTTTAGAAAAACAGGCTGAATGTTCCTCTGACAGGAATAACACAGGGTGGATCTTGTGTTGGAGTATGCAGAGGATCAGTCAGCTCTATTCAACCCCCATTTGTCTATGTTAAGCGTTCTGAGTGCATCTTAAATGAAACTTTAGAGCAGTGGTTTTCAGCTCATCATGTTATGGGCTGCTTGTTTGTGAGGAAGGAGAGCCGAAATGCCGGGGCTGTCACATCCCCTGCTGAGCAGCTGTACCTGATCACATCTCCCAGGGCAGGTGCTGCATATGCCCAGTGCTTTCACTTGTGCAGTTAGCAGTGGTGAGAGAGGCACCTAAAAACCCCTGGAGTGGATTGTTCTGCACTGATGGCATATCAGCTGTCCTCTTCAGCTCCCAGGTTGCTTTGGGAAGGGGGTTTAAAAATAGAAGGATCAGAAGAGGATTGGGGAAGATGAAGATGCAAGGAGGAGGTTGAAGCACTGTGTTGACATTTTGAGCAGGAGCTTGAAATAAATAACAGTTTGATGGTGTTGAACATGAGCAGTGTGATATTGCTCTCTGTGTGTGTCATTGCCATCAGGTTATTGAAGTGCTGATTCGGTCTGAGGAAGGACTTTCCAGAGATATGGTGAAGCACCTCAATAGCATTGAGGAACAGATTCTGGAGAGTCTGGCCTGGACTCGGAACTCGGCACTCTGGAATGCACTTGAGGCCTCAGAAAACAAAGTCCCAACCTGTGAAGAAGTATGTGATCTCATTCCTGTTACCAGGAAATTCGTGTTCTTTTTCTCACTTGCTGCTTTATACAGAAAACTGTTTAAATGAGAGCATTACTCCAGAAAATCTTCTGTTAAGAGATTGTCACAATGGAAAATTAATTTGTTATCTCACACTGACATTTCTTATTTCTCAGGTAATATTTCCCAGTAATTTTGAGGCCAGCAATGGAGGAAGTGGGTTTGGGCACTTGCCCATGATGCCATTATCTCCCATAATTCATCCTCGAGTGAAAGAGGTTCGGACAGATCTTGGTGGGAGTTTAAGACGAGGTATGTCCAAGGCTTCTCATATCATTTGAATGTGTGAATTTAGGGAGAGGGATTTTAAACCTCTTTATAATTGCAAAAAGCAACCTTGAATCTGAATTGAGTGTTTGGAATCATGAAGTTTATTTTATCAAGGGAAGGTCTAGATGCACCCAGTCCAACCAGTGCTGTGACTCACTGGCAGCAGTGGTGACAGTGCTTCCCTTCTGGACTGGAGTAGGTTTTGCTGCTGGTTTGATGCCAGGGTGACCTTACTCTAAGGTGGGTTGTCATCTAATCACTTACTGTCCATTGATGTTTAAATTTTTCAGACAGGTGGGGTGTTTTTTGGGGGGGGTTGGGTTGTTTTTGTTGGTTTTTTTTTTTTTTTTTCTTTCTATTAGTTTATGGATTTTAGGTGACCCTTTTTTAATGTAATGACAGAGCTACATTTATTCCTGCTTCCTACAGAACTGTTTGTGCAGAGGTGGAGGACAATGCTTTGCCTACAGTGTTCTGTCCTCTGAACAACTGCTCTTTACAGATTCCTGGATCTCACACAGAACTGTCTCCTGACAGTGAGGGTGCAGAAGCAGTGCCAGCACTGCTGCTTTCTTTGCATGCTTCTCTAGTTAGGAATTGCTGCTTTTGTTGTGTCTCAGACTCTGGTCCATATGTTCTTGCAGGTGCACCATGGATTGGTGGGTTGTGTCATATTGTCTCCTTAGGTGTTTGTCTGGCAAAAAAACAAGACTATTTGGTGTTTTTTAAAATACCCCTTAGGAAGGAGATGTACAAGCAGTTGTTCTAAGTGTTAGGGTTGACTGATGTAAGAGGAACCAGATTGGAGATGGTGTCTTATATATATGGGGAAGGCTGTGTGAGACACAGCTTCTAATATGAAAATCTGGTACTAGAGGCTTCCTGAATTCAGTTGGAGGATGGTGGGGATAGGAAATCTTTATTTGTCTTTGGTGCCAAGACAACCTTCTTGGCAGAGTTAGAAGTAAGGTTTCCAGTCAATCTTAGCTGGCCAGTTATCCAAATAATTTCTGATTCATGGAAAGTAGGAAACTGTTGTCACTCGTATTTCCACAGACTGCACGAGAACTGCAGAAAGCCTGTGAACAGAAGCCTGTACGTTACTGCTGTGTACTTCAGGCTTACTACTGGAGTAAATGTTTGAAAGCAACTGAAAAGCCTGAGAGGACCTGCAGCTATGTGAGGGTGGCATCACCTGCCTGGGGGCAGCTTAGAGAGAGTTTGAAAGCCAGAACATAGGGAAGACAGCATGTCCAAGGAATGTGGTCAGGGTTCCTATAGAGGAATGTGTTCTTAGGAGTAACACAAATATTACTGATTGCTAGGCTGACTGGAATAAGTAGTGTGATCCTGTGTGTTCCTCAGTCTCTGTGGATCAGAGTGGCTGCTCAACTTCCATGTGATACCTGATGGCAGAACTGCACCGTCTGGGGTGACTGCAGAAGGAGTCAGTCAGACTGTAGATCTTGTTCTTATCATCTCAGAACAGTGAACTCTGAGAGCAGGTCTGAACTACAAGTGATCTCTGCTGGTGTAGTTGGAAGGTATCCTTTCCCCTTCTCTGCAGAAGTATTTCCATTAAGCTGCTGTTGTTAAGGTTTTGTTGGATTTATTTTTTCTTCCTTGACATGCCAGACATGCAGCCATTGTCTCCAATCTCCGTTCACGAGCGCTACAGTTCTCCTACAGCTGGAAGTGCTAAGAGAAGGCTCTTTGGAGATGACAGCCCCAAAGAAATGCAGATGGAAAAAATCTTAACAAAAGGAACTAAGCTGACAATTGCTCCAGCGTCAAGCATTGATGCTGAAAACATGTCAACATCTCCTACCCAGACGGTGCTGACCATGACAACCACTACAGGACCAGGAAAAGCAAGACAGAAGGTCACTATCCCATTGCATGGTAGGAATTACTGCTGTTTTTCATCTCTACTAGGATGTTTTCTTTGCTCTTAAGATAGGCTTACACCAACCATCCAGCTTGAAAGTGTATTGCTTTTTCTTTCTAAAAA
>VZSR01002515.1:705857-730067 GCA_013398615.1 Brachypodius melanocephalos
AGAAGCCAGCACTATTCTTGGTTAAACGTCACGTGGTTGGTGATTGCCTGTCTCTCTGTGTTCCTCCCTGATGTGCTTAGGTCTGAGCAGCAGGCCTCAGCCAGAGCTGACTTACAAGATGAATTCTGGGTACTATGTCACTAACACCATCAGTATTATTTAGCTAAAAATAGATGACTGAGATGCTTATGCCAGCTGTTTAACACCAAACCAGGAGCTTTAGAAACTTTCATATAACCTTGTGTAGTTATCTGCAAGCAATGTATCATTTTAAGAAACTTTCACAACTGACATGAATAGAGGCTTGTTTGTAAAATATTTTAGGAGAAAACCCTCCCAGCTGAGGCCTGGGCCCTAGCCAAGCCCTGGCCCTGTCTGGTTGGGAAAAGTGCCATCAGATCCAGGTCTTTCTGCACTAAAAATATAATAAAGTCATTTTGACTTGCTGATTTAGGCCTATCAAGGCTGGACTCATTTTCAGGGTGAATTTGGAGACCTCAGCTATGGGTGGATGCATCATGTGGGATTTTCCCGGTTGCTGGGAAAGGTTCTCCAGATCCTCGCTGTGAAACGGGGCTTCTGCGGACTCTGTATGATGGTGGGGTATTTAGGCAATTGGTGGTCTATCTTTCTCCATCACTATTCTTTCTCTTGTATAGCAATTATTGGGTGTGTTACCTTGCTTATTTTTGCTTGTTGCTAAAGTCGAGTGTGTAGGTTTATTGATTGTATAATTTTACTTTTGTGTCACCTTAATATTCATAGTAAAATAAGATCATTCTTTCCATTGGTGTCTGTGTCCTATAAATCGCCCCTGCCAATTGGCAGAACACTCCCATGTCACCAAGCTTGCTCACGCTGACCATACTTTTTCTTTTTGCCTTAGCTCCAGAGGAAGATCCCTCCTTGGCCAAGCTGGCCTTTGGCCTCACCTCTGAACTTCTGGTATGTGGGATTTGCCTGTCCCTGTGCCCTTAGGGCAGGGTGCTTAAAAAATTACCAGCACTGAGGGACCCCACCACCTCCAAAAGCATTTCCCCTGGGAACCTTACTGATTTAATGCCTTGAGCAGCCTGAACTCTGCTCTTCTCATGGCCAGGGTGGAAATTTTGCTGACACTTTTCCTCCTGTCATCAGAGATTTTAAACTTGATTGCTTTGTGCTCACTGTGGCCAAGATGGTCACCAATTGCCACTTCCCTCGTCTACCAGAGACCGTCTCTGGTAGCAACAAATACGGAGGGCACCTTTCCTGGTCGGCTCCCTTAGAACCTGTACCACACAGTTGTTATCCAAGTATTTTTGTAATTTTCTGGTCTACTTTGTACCAGCTGTGTGGTATTCCCTGTTAACATCAGGCAAGTTGAAGTCAGACACAGACAAAGGTGATTGATTAACAGATGTTACTTAGTGTCATGGTCCTGGCTGGGTGGCCTATGGTAGTCACCAGTTTTGTTTGTTCCTTAGTCCTACCCAAGGAGTAGTTACCAGGCAAGGGGTTGATGAGGCTTGTAGCTGTGAAAACCTGGCAGGGTTTTGGTCTTTATCTTTGTAAACTTCCTTCTGCAGGTAAGCCTGCTAGGGAGGGGACAGCATCATGAGAAGCCTGAACAGAAATTAGGCTCTTGTGTTCCTCTTCTTGCAAACCATCCTGTCTGCTGGGGGGTGAGGGATTTCACAAATTCTTCAAATGAGAATTGTTGTCAAGATGACCACAGCACTCACAGAGTGCTCCAATAGATCTTCAGGGGGCCTCCTAACACCAGCACTTTATTATCCCAAAAGTCTCTCATACCTTTTCTATGTAACCAAGATTGCCTTTAGCACTATCTCCATCCACAAGAATATCACTTCTTAATGCTCCTTGAAGTGGATTCAGAGCTTCCATATTTACTACAGTTCAGCTTTCTAGAGAGTCAAAAGGTTAACACCCCTGCAGAGAATACCAAAAACCTGCTAGCTCTTTACATATAAGCACTATGTTAATAATAGGTTGCCACATCCCAAATGTTGTACTAAGATGTGGCCTCAAGAAAAATTTGTGGTTAGGCTGCAATTAAACAACTCAGGGAATTGAAACTGATTTTCTCTTTAATTTCCTGTTAGGAATTACTCTTCTTGTGTTGCTGTTTTGTGACTCATGAGGGGGTTTTGTTGATGTCTGAGGAGTGGTAGAAATTGAAACTGGAGACACAATATGAAGCCATGAAGAAACTGTAAGTGTGTAAGCAGTGCTGAGAACTCAGATGAAAGAAGCTGAATGTGTCTTAAGGCCAAAGACGCTGAGTAAACAGATTACTCAGTTTGATTGCTTTCATTACAGTAATCAAAGTTTGCAATAAGCACATAACTCATCTCCCAAGTAGCAGTTCTTGAAAAACTGGTGTCAGATGAACATGATGCCAAACTCCTAAAACTTTTAAACTTCCTTGAGTGACCAGAAGTGCACTGGAGGACAGGGGCATCAGAGGCAGGTTACACTTGTGGTTCCCAGCCTGCCTGCAGCCTGGGCTCATGCTTGCCCTGGCTCCATCTAAGCCACAAGGCTGGGCAGAGCTGATGCGGCACAGGGCTCACGTGGTGCCTCATCCTGAAGGTTTGTACACCTGGGCAATGGGCAACATTTGGTTCAAGGGAGCCCACTTCCCCTGCATATGAACACCACAGCAGCGCTCCTGTGATCCAGTGCTGCCTCTCAGCTGAGGTACTAGGATCTTGGGCTGCAGCAGCTTTATTGCTGCAGGACCTTCTCTGTCTTCACTTACATGTCATGCCTCATGGTTCTCAGCCACAGAAAAACAGCTCTGTAAGGGTTAAGTCACACAAATTTGAGCTAGTTGGTGTGTAAATACAGGGCTCAAGCAGCTGAGGTTGTGGAACAAACTGGTGCCAAGTCACAAGTGGCTTTGCTGTGATCTTTTCAGTTCCTTGGTAGCAAGTTTGTAGCACTGCTTCATGCAGTCCACCAAGGGGAGTCAATTCAGTGGTGGATGCCCCAACCCTGGAAGTATTCGAGACCAGGTTGGATGGGTCTTTGAGCAACCTGGTCTAGAGGAGGGCTCTCCTGCCCATGGCAGGGGCAGTTGGAACTGCCAGTTCCAATGGCACTAGGAAGGTTTTAAGTCCCTTCCAATCCCAGCCATGAACACAAGGAAAGTGCTGCAAGAAACTCATAAAATGAAAAAGTAAAGAGCCCTTACACTGGAATAAATCCTCTTCAGCCTGAATTTGACCATGTGCCTTGAGTTTTGTTTACCATTGCAGGGGGAGTAATTGACATAATTTGGAGTTTATGTGCCACATTGCTTGAGCAGAGATAACTGGGTTTCTTTTGTGTGCAGCAGCAGATGGGGATGGGGAGGCTCAGGTCACCTCTATTGCACACAAGCCCCAAAACCCCTTTTTCCTCCTTTCCCCTATTTTGTGTGTTTTCTTTATGAAGGAATTTGTGCTATTCAGAACAACACCCAAGTGCAGTATTTTTTTTCTTTTTCTTTCCTGCTACCCAAGAGTGAAACTAGAAATCCCTGTCTGCTTGCTGTGCTGTGTGTTCATCTCATGTTACAAAATCAGCAGTTTTTTTGATTGCATCCAAGACAGATGTCTTGTTCTTTCAAGATAATCCTCTCTAGTTCTTTTTTAGGCCACAAATGGAATGACCTCCCTTTAAATTTATTTTTGAATAAGCTCTCCAGATGTATTGGGCCTGTGGAAAGGATATGTGTCCTTCAACTCCTTCCTCTTCCCAAAAAGCTTCTTTAGGTAGAGCTATATATAGGGCAGTTTTTGACTCTGCTTAGAAGTAAAGAATGGACTGGTGATCAATTATTCATTAAAAGGCCAAGCACCAGTAACATTTGTGTGTCACTTGTGTAGGACAGAGGAAATGGAGAAAGTGGGACTTTATTTTGTATGGTTGCATTCCCTAATGGATCTTGCCTGGTTTTGCCTCCTCATGTTTCTTCCCAGAATAAAGTTTCCTGTAAAAGGGTAGGACTCAGCCAGTTTCGTTTCAGTGCTGATGGATCATCACTGAGATACCCAGAGGGGGTAGAGAGAGACTCTCAGCCAAATGAAAATCAGACAGCAAACATTACATGTTCTTTGCTAACAAAAGCCAAGAAGTGAGAAAGCAGAATGTTTGCTTACAAGAGGAAATTACTGTAGCATGTAGAACATGTGAGCTTTGCCCCTCAGAAAGAGACCCTCAAGAAAAAACAATAAAGGACTATTTATTATTAAGATGATGGGAGGTTTTTGCAGTATTTTTTTTCTCCCCTCTACACATCTGAAAGGGAGAAGGAAGTGGGGAGGAGGACGCAGCAACTCCAGACATGCATTGCATTGGCTTGTGGCTGGCTGCTCGGTCACTCAGACACATTCTCACCTCTGCTCCTCAGCAGAGTGGGGAGAAAACACCACAAAACAGCTTTGAGATAGAGACAGGGACAGCATTCACCAGCCACCATCATGAGAAAAAGGCAGGAACTGAGGAAGATAAATTGATTTCCAATTAAAAATAGAGTAGGATAATGAGACACAAAACCAAAACCACCTTCTCCCCACTCAGCCCTTTTGCCTAGGCTCAACTTCATGCTTGACTATTCTACCTCCTCTCTCTGCAAGTGTTGCAGGGGCATGGGGAAGGAGTATGGGGTCAGTTTGTAAAGGTCTGTCCCTGCTGCCCCTTCCACCTCATGCTCTGCCCCTGCTCCAGCATGGGATCTCCCCACAGCTGAAATTCCTGCTGGAAGCCTGCTCCTGTGTGGGCTCTCTGTGGGCCGCAGCTTCCTCAAGGGGGTGTCCAATTGCTCCAGTGTGGGATCCTCCACGGACTGCAGGGTGGATCTGCCTCACCATGGCCTGCACCATGGGCTGCAGGGGATTCTCTGCTCTGGTGCCTGGAGCACCTCCTGCTCCTCCTTCTTCCCCGGCCTTGGTGCCTGCAGGGCTGTAGCTCTTGCATCTTCTGGCTCCTCCCTCCCAGCTACAGCTGTGCCACAGTGGATTTGTCTTGAAGGCCTCTTGAGCCAGCTCTGCCCAACATAGGAACAGTTTCTGGTGTTGACGTACAGAGGCCACCACTGCCCCCCTTGTTTCCCAAACCTGGCTATGTAAACCCGGCACAAGTGTGCATACTGCTGAGGGATAACGTGTAACCTTCCCCATGGGAGTCTATGCAGCATCACAGTATCACAGTGAACACAGCATATGCTGGGCATCATAGCACTCCTGGGTCACACAGGCAGCTTGAAGGTGTCCAGGGGTCTAGATCTCTGGGATGTTCCTGTCAGGGCTGGTGATGGCAGTAGAGGGACAGGCTTTTCCCAAGGAAGAGTGCCTGGCACACCCTCAGTCCATGGGGCTCCTTGGAGCAGTGAATGGGCTCCCCTAGAAGCTGTGCTGGTGAGAGTATCTTGTCCATTGGGCACCATGTGCAGCTGCATATGTGGCAGATACAGCTCTGAGAAGGCTGTTGGGGTGGATCAAGGCAGCAGGGATTTTGCCAGCCTTGCTCTAGGGGGTCTGTAAGGGGGAGCCAAAGTTTTAGGCCCCTTCTGGGGCCTTTGAGGCACTCAGAGGCCTTGGGCAGCTGAGCTGTTTTCACAGATATTGGGACATTACATGAGAACAAGATACGTAAAAATCAGCCCATGTGTCTCTGCCTGGGATGGCTGCGGTGTCCATTACCACGTCTGGGAGCAACAGGGCACCTGGCAGCTGTGGTGAGGCTGTTTCCATGGCCCTTGATGTCTTGGGAACAAGATCTTGAAGGAGTTCGGATTTGGATGCCTTCAGCGGTATTGTTTGAAGGCAGCAATGCTGTGGCATCAATCCTTTTGGGAGCAGCATGCGGCAGCAGGTGTTTGTGATGATGGCTGGGATTTGGGACGACCAGGCGGTGCTGGAGCAGGGTTCCAGGTAGTCCACGTGAATCCCTTAGAGCAAGGCCGCCGCCAGCACAGCGGGTCGCCGCGGCGAACACGCACCGGTGGACCCCAGAGGAGGCCCTGCGAGGTGAGGCGAGCTCTGCAGGCGGGCGGAGGCTCCTCCCAGGGTGGGGCTCCCCCCGGACCCCTCAGCGGGGCCCGCCGCCATGCCGAGCCGCGGCTGAGGGGCCACTAAGGGCGGTGACGTCACTGCGCGGCGGACCCTCGGGCCGGTGGCGCCTGCGCGGTGGCGGTGCGGGATGGGGAGCCCGGCGGGTGCTCCCGCCAAGCGCGCGCGGTGCGAGGGGCCCCGCGGCCGCGACCGCAGCGACCCGCGGCTGTGGGACACGGAGCTGCTCTGCCAGCACCTCTCCCGCTGCGGCGTGGGCGATCCCAGCCTGCTGCGCCGCTTCCGAGGTACGGCGGGCCGGGGCCGGGGCCGGGACCGGGGCCGTGCGGTCCTGCCGCTGGCGCTAACGCTTCTCTTGCCCCCGCAGAGAGTGGGATCACCGGGAGGATGCTGCTGGACCTGCCGGCCTGCGCCCCCGAGCTCATCCGCGTCTGGTGAGGGCCGCCTGCGGGGAAATGGGGGCCGAGGCCCAGGAGGTGCGGAGGGCGGGCCATGCCCGCAGGGAGCGGCTGCACACGCGCATGGCCGGGCTCAGCGCGGCTCTGGGCCGCGGCCGCCCCAAACGCCTCGGGCAGAGCTGTGCGGGCGGGAGCGGCCTCGCTGGCGCTGATCCCCGACCCTCGGAGCAGTTCCCGTTGCCTTCTGATCCCAGCACAACCACGGCGCGGACGCTCGCTGCCCAAATAACCATGAGAAGCAAAAACCTCGTTCCTTAGGAAAGGTTTAATGAAAATCCCCTGGGCAGCACAGTGAACTTTGGAGTGTTGCTGGGAACACAGCAGGGAGCTCCAGGGGTTCTAACGGGAGCTTACTTTTCTGCCTGAAGTTGTTGCTGCTCCAAGTCCAGAAATGAGAGGGGCCCCGATGTTTGACAGAGCGGGAGGTGCTGATCAGGAGAGGCCGAGTGTCACCCATCTCCCTGGGAGAAATCCAGGGCATTGACAGGTCAGCCTTGCAGCAGCTGCTGCGACTTGGCTCTCTATTGTGCCTACAGGAGCGTGGTCTGCTGTGAAAAAAGAAGTGTTGTTGTGTGTCCTGGCAGAATAGGGGTCTGTGGGTGAGTGGGTGAGTCCTTGCTGCCGTGAGTCCCCACCGCCCTGAGCAGTCCAGAGCAGGCAGTGTGGCTGGTAGTGGTCACCTGCTGCGAACACAGGGACACTGGATGCTGTTCTAACGTGTGTAAAGAGTTGCTCCCAGCACTGAGGGAATGACTGGTCCCAAACACCTTGTAGTCTTTTTGGTGGTGAATGTATTTTCTTGCTTTTCTGGAACAACAGAGAGTATGAACCTGTGCTGCTATTCTGTGTGTTGGAAATGCCCCTTTGCCCCTTCTCTACCCCACTGGGGATCCTCTCTTCCTCCCCTCTACTGGGATGTGAGCCTGCTTGCTCACCACATACTTCCTGTTGGTTTTTAATCTTGTAATGTCTTTTCTTTACTCCTTTGTTAACCTTGTTTATACTATTTCCTTCAAATTTGTCTCAAAACCCACTTGCTGGCTCCAGCTGTTTGCTAATGTTGTGGTTGGTGGCCCTGAGGTAGGCTGGGGTGTGTAATCTGGAGGTCCACACAAGTGCAGAGCTGTGCTTTCTGCTGGGGGTTGGAGCACTTTGGTGTTGGGTCCTTGGCTGAAAATTCATCAGAGCTCATGCTGTGCTGGGGGTGAAGATCTCTTTCTCTGTTTTATTGAGACATCAGCATACAAAGGGAAAGTGGGAAAGGGCGGGTGTCTGGGCGTGAGTATTGGAAGAGAATAAAGAGCTGGTGTGACGCAGTAGGACAAGGCAGAAGTGCTGTGCTTTGGACAAGGTAAGACGTGATGGAGTCATTAAGGTATTTTTGATTTCTCTTTTTGTGGAAGAGGGGTTTAACTGCAGCTGTTTGAAGTGTGCAGATAGAAATGCTGTGATGTTGTGGAAGGCAGCTGAGGACTTTGTTTATTGCTAAAGTACCAGGTAATTGTCTGACTGAAATGACAAGCTGGTGTCTAGTTTTATTTAGGACTTGCCAGGAGGCTGGTTGCTTCTAGCAGGGAAGGAGCATCAGGTGTCCGGGACACGTTGGACATGTGCAGCCAGTCTGGGGAGTCAGAGACTGTCTGTCAGTGCTGAACATGGGCAGCAGGATGGGATAGCCAGGAGTCCCTCAGCGTGGGATACAGGCGATGGGGGCACAGGGCTGTGGAGAGCTCTCAGTTGACGTAGAGAGCAGATGGTGATTGGTTTACAGGCTTGTGGGTTTTCTTTGTATAAGATATTGTTAACTTTGTATAAGTTTCGGTCTGTGACATCTGACATCTTGTTTCTATTAAACTGAAACTGTTGAAAGTTGGATGAGTAATTGTTCAAGCGTTCTGCTTTTTGTAAACGTCTCTACTTTGCACTAAGAACAATTCTTTTGCTGTCCACTGCACACTGTCCTGCAGTACCTTTGATAATTTCTCTGTGGCAGGCCACTAATGAATGCGTGTCTTTAGCTGCTCGGGTTCGTGGATGTTCAGAGGGGAGAGCTGGGCCAGTGGGGCCTGGAGGCAACACAGTGGATTTCTCAGGTGTTCTCGTGTTGCTGGCAGTAGATGTTTCATGTGGTGTGCAGTGTGCTGCTTGTGGAACCCAGGTAATGAGTGAGGCTGTCTGGCTGACCTCTTCAGGCACAGGAAAGGGATTTTCTTGTACTTGGGACTTGTGGCATGAAGTAGGGTGTGGAGAAAGCAGGGAGGGGACTGGATGAGGAGGTGCCGGTTGTCACCATTTCCAAGCAGCCAGCAGTAATGCTGCTTTAGCTGTTGGAGGAATTCTGCCTGCAGAGCCTGGGAAAATACAGTTTCCTGTGTTAACAGGATTTGTTTTGCTTAGGGGCATCTGACCTTGTAGACTTCAGGTGAAAAATGCACTGCAGCTGTTTTCTATCTGAAGGAGGACCAAAAGCAGAGAAGGTGGGCATCCAGGCAATTGGTCACACCAGGATCTAGCATGCAGGGTCTAACATTTTCCCGATTCTCCTCCCCATCCCACCAGAGCAGCGAGGCAGCTGTGTGGGACTGAGTTCCTGTTTGGGGTTAATCCACCACAATCCTTCCTGGTGCCCAGTGTGGGACACAAAGGGTTGTGATTATGACAGATCTGAACAGAGCATATTAAAATACAAATAGTGTGGCCAGCAAAACTAGGGAAGTGATTCTTCCCCTGTGCTGGTTGGGCTACTGGTTGTGCCACACCTTGAGTGTTGTGTCCAGTTCTGGGCCCCCTGATTTAGGAAGGACGTTGAGATGCTGGAGCATGTCCCAAGAAGGGCAACAAGGCTGGTGAAGGGTCTGGAACTCAAGCCTTATGAGGAGTGACTGAGGGAGCTGGGATTGTTTAGCCTGGAGTAGAGGAGGCTCAGGGGAGACCTTACCACTCTCTACCGCTCCCTGAAAGGAGAGTGCAGCCAGGTGGGGGTTGGTCTTTTCTCTCAGGCAACAAGTGACAGGACAAGAGGACACAAGCTGTGCCAGGGTGAGTTTAGGCTAGACATTAGGAAAAAATCCTTAATGGAAGGAGTGATTGGGCATTGGGATGGGCTGCCCGGGATGATGGAGTCATCATCCATGAAGGTGTTTAAAAAAAGACTGAATGTGTCAGTGCCATGGTGTAGTTGATAAGGTAATGTTAGGTCATAGGTTGGACTTGATGATCTCAAAGGTCTTTTCCAGCCTGGTCAGTCCTGTGATTCTGTGTGAAAAATAAGTTGTTAGAAGCATTAATTATTTTAGTTTAGTAGTTGCTGGTCACAGTGTTGATTTCTTTGCTCTCAGAGTTGTATCATGGAACACATGCTGGTCTGAGCATCACCAAGGGTGCTTTTCATCTTAGAATTGTGAACTGGGTTGGGCTGGAACAGACTTTAAAGATCATCTCATTCAGACCCCAGCCATGCAAGGCAGAGACACCTTCCACTATCCCAGGCTGCTCCAAGCCCTGTCCAACCTGGTCTTGAACACTTCCAGGGATGGGGTGGCCACAGCTTCTCTGGGCAACATGTGCCAGGGCCTCAGCACCCACACAGGGAACAATTTTTTTTTCTAATACCCAATCTGACCCTGCCCTCTGTCAGTTTTAAACCATTACCCCTTGTCCTGACAGTATCTGCTCTTATAAGAAGTCCCTCTCCCTCCTTTGTACATCCCCTTAAGGCATTGGAAGGCTTCAATGAGGTCTCCCTGCAGACTTCCCTTCTCCAGGCTGAACAGCCCCAGCTCTCTCAGCCTGTCTGCATAGGAAAGGTGCTCCAGCACTGCCTTGTGACACTCTGAGCAGCAGCTACAGCCCAAGAGCTCCCTATTACCGAAAACAATACCAAGTGGTTGAGAGAAACGCTGCTGACCGACAGCTCAAACATCACATGCCTTTAATATTTTAGGGATTGTGAATTATTAAATGATTCAGATGAGAATAGGCAGTGCATCAAGCAGTACTTTTTCCTAATAGTTGACACTATAGTCTTGTTTTCTGTTAAACTTTATGTTGAAAGGCTGATATCAAACTGATCTTGGTGGTTAACTCCTGGAGAAAAAGTATTTTCTCATGATAGTGTTTGCTGTAATAGTGAAGCTGAAACCATTTAGGTCAAGGGCAAGGCTTGCAGACAGAGTTAGTAAAAGTAGGTGTGACAGAGCATATTATCTCTCTCTCTCTCTCCAGACTTGTCCCGCCTGTGCTCTTAGACTGCTGTGGCTACAGCAGAGTATCTGCACTGGAAGTTTAGCTGTGTGTTGTGAAGAGGACCTTTAATAATTTATTAAAAATGACAGCAAAATTTCTTTGCAAAATAGAAGAATCAGTCTCAATAAAATTAGAACATGTTTTAAACTGCAGTGGTTTTGCTGTTGGAGTTGAAATTAATTTATGTAAAATCCAAGTTAATTTGACAAAATTGAACTTTTAATATATAGTTGACTAACTGCAAGAAATTTTTATAAAAATCGTTTGTTGTGACTCTGACATTTTAGTTTAAGGAAATTTTGCATCCTTTAAAAATGTCAGTTATTCAGATGTTGCATATATTGAAAGGATGCTGCATAAGTTGAAAGGACTCCAGGTGTGGCTTACACAATTTTTTTCATCAGTTTTGTGGTGGTTTTATTTCTCAGTTCTGTGTAAGTGAGAGAAGCACTTACACTGCTCTACAGGCATGTTCTGCAGCTATTTGCTTCCTTCCTTCTGTACTTCATTTTAGAAAGATAAATGCTTTCAATACTTTTCTGAAAAAGTTGCAGTTGCAGTATTCCATCAAGGAATATCAAAGTAATGTGAACTCGCATAAGTAATTCCATATGTACTGCAAATTGTAAAAGGAAGTGCATTGCAGACTTTGCTCTCAGTATCTTTTTTTCCTTCCTAGCTGCCCAGCTGAGCGACTGGAAGTGCTGGCGTGCCTGACACAGCTGCAACAGCAGCAGATGGAGTTGATGAAGGTAACCCATGCTGTGGGGACACCATGGCCGGGTCCCGCCCCAAGCCCTGCGTAAGGCTCTGCTCCTCCTCTCTGCCTCCCCCTTCTTGGCTAGGTGCTGCCAGCTGGTGCCTTTCCTTTGCACAGCAGCAAACTCTGGGCCCTTGGTAGTGGTGGTCGGTGAAAAACTACTTCAATAGAAGAAATACTAGAATCACCATGTGGAAGCTTTCAGTGGGCACCTGGAGGTTGTGAGGGATTAAATGAGCAGAAGAGTTTGGCATGTGTTGGAGAAACTCCTCTTTCACATCCCTCTGTGTGGAGCCTCCCCTTGGTTTATTTTATTAGTTTTTCCCCAGGCCTGGGTCAACAGACTCCTCCTCACTTTCACTGTTTCCTGCGTCCAGCTGTTTCTCCCAGTGGTGTGTGTTGGTTTAACTGGGGCCAGGACTGTGCACTTTCTGTAGTAGTCTGCATATCTGCTACAGCCTTCCCAGCTCAGTGACCAAAGTTAGAGAGCACAGGAAAACCTTATTTGCCTCAGTATTTTACGAATATATGTGTGTGATGGAATGGTTTTGCCTGCAGTTTGACAGCAAAAATTAAAGATTAGATGTGTTTACCTTCTCTACTGAGTCCCTGTAGTTACTGAGATGTCTCTAAAAGTATGAGCTTATCAGGAAATACCTCTTTCATATTTTAGTCGTCTTGGGGACTTGCACTTTGTTTTAAGAAAAAAGTAACCATCATAATTTCCACTCAGCAAAATTGCATTTGATTTTAAAAATATGAACAATATCCAAACACCTTTATTGGATATCTCAGATATTCATTGCAGTATCCTGCTTTAATTGGAATAGCAGATTAATAAAGACAGCAGTTTTCTTACACTAAGTTTTGGAATTGTGTTGCTCTGATCTTTCTAGCTTTCTGCTATTTTTGCCTTCTTTAGTGGAATTTCTCACAGATTTCATGTAAACAGAGTGATGTTTTTGTAACTGCTTTTTTCTTGTTTACATTCCTTTCTCTAAGGAAGAGTTAGATGATGGACTGTGATTTGGATCAGTGTGGTTGGAGAGGTGGCAACCTCATCCTCCAATTTGTGGTCTTTGTCAGAAAACTATATAACCCCAAACACAAAAATAAACTGCCCCTTTTTGCCTTCTGAGTTTGAACTGGAGTGAGTCTCGTTCTTTTCATGTCCTCTAACGACAGAATTGCACAGATGGAGATAACACTTTTTAGGTTATTTATGACCTTGCTTTGCTACGTGAAATAGGCAGTTTTATCTTTTTGGTGTCAAGCTTCAGTAGTTCTCTAAGGTAAGTTTGATTGTGCAGAGAGGTTGAGGATGCCCCATGCCTGGAAGTGTTCAAGGTCAGATTGGGCAGGGCTTGGAGCAACCTGATCTGGTGGACTGTTTCCCTGCCCATGGTAGTATGTTGGGACAAGATAATCTTTATGGTCCCTTCCAACCCCAACCATCCTATGATTCTGTGATAGATCTTGATATAGGGTTGGCAGGATATGTCTGTTTTGCAGAAGATGAACGGTCTCTCCCATGGAACACCGGGCCATTCTAGGTATCCTTTACCTTGGTGCCTGTTTCTTTTCGAAGTCAAATGTTTTGGGTTGGTTTTTGTTTGGTTTGCTTTAGGGTTTGTTTGTTTGTTTGTTTGTTTTGCTCCTGTAGGTTTTTAACGATCCTATTCATGGGCACATTGAATTGCATCCCCTGCTTGTTCGGATCATCGACACTCCTCAATTCCAGCGCCTCCGGTACATCAAGCAGCTGGGTGGCACGTACTTTGTTTTTCCGGGAGCCTCTCACAACCGCTTTGAACACTCCCTAGGGTAAGGTGGTGGTTCTGGCACATGCATGTCTGGCATCTGGATATCCCTGAATTTGGTTCTGCTGCTGTGGAGTGCCAGCCAGGGGGCATTGCTGTCTGAGTGTTGGTGAAAACTGCTAGGGGAGCATTTCTGGTCTCAAATGTTCCTGGATATCCCATGTGATTGTGGGCTGTTCCCTTGAACTTCTTTTAATAAAAACAGATAAACAAACCTACCAGATGCATCAATGTTAGATTTCCTTCTCCACCCTTTATTATTCTAAGAATAATGTCAGCTAAAAACTGTAAGTCCTTTATGTTCCCCCAGTCAAAATACAAGTTCTAAAGCATAAAATTAATGTACTTACTAAGTACACTTAGTAAGTGTACTGCAGCTACTCTTATGATCTGCCAGACAGTTGTAATCCCCACTCATCATCCAGCACAGGAAAATCCGTTTGATCTGTAATGTTTGCCTTTGTGGGCAGATGTGCTTCATGCAGGTTGTCAGGCTGATAGCTGTAATTCCATTAAGCAGAAATATGATGGATGCAAGGGTTTGTAGAGTGTTGCTAGGTCACACTCCTCAGGGAAGCTGGTGAATGACAAATTTGAGCTTGTTTAAAGGGTATATCTCAAGGGGCAGTGAAATTAAGCTAGTAAGCGGTTTTTATTCAGGTGATCTGGCCAGCCTAAAGTTGCTTTTGTTAGTGCTGAAATATTGTGGATTAGATCCGGCTTACTTATAATGACATTCAAATGGCTGTTTGCAAAAGGGTCAGATGAATGAGGCAGCCTGGATTGATTGTATCTGGTAAACCAAAAAGACAGAAATGTCATTGAACATAAAGTTTTCACAACAGAAGTCTGAAAACTCCAATTGTATCAGCAGCTTTTCTTTTGAACAGTTCCATTGATCTATCAAGTTAAATTTAGGACGGTTGTTCTCCACTTGTATATAGTTTCAAGTGTTTCTACAGTGTTAGAAATAGAAAAAGTGAGCTTTGTATGCTTATTGGTCTAGTAAAAAGCCATCAAACAGTGAAATTTGGACTAAAGAAACATATTACCTTGTCATAGAAAGCCTTGTCTTGCTTTAAGATGTTCGGAAGAGGGTACTATTGAGGCAAGTAGTGCAGAGATTATAAACAGTTTACAAGAGTATGTGCCATATATTTGCTCCTGCTGGTTTTGTGTTGTGAGAACAGAGGGTCCCATTCAAAAAATGGGACTAAATCAAATCTTAAATCTAAAATGAATGAGAAGAAGAGAAGTAATTGTCATGAGCTATTATTAAAGCAGCAGTTTGAAAAAAGTACCAAATGTTTTGGTGACTGTTGTGGACCTTTGCAGTTTGCCCTGATGGGAATTCAAGGGTTCAGTGTAAGCTGAGGTGCTTCAAGATTCTCACTGTCAGTGGTGCACTGCTGTTCCCATACACAGCTACTGTGGAGTGGTTTGTTATAAAATACTGTGGGATGCTGTAGAGTCTGTGTTTTGGGCATGGTATCCCATGCTTTTTGATTTCAGAGGACTAAAATTCTACTACAGGGAGAAGTTTGTGATTCTCCCACAGGTCAGTGTTTGTATGCTGCCTCTCAGACAAGGGCTGTGACTTAATGGAGCAAAATAGAATAGGGGAACTTCTCTTTTTCTGTTCATCCTAAACCACTGCTATATTTCTTTCTTTTCCCTCTGCAACAGGGTTGGCTACCTTGCAGGATGTCTTGTTCGTACACTGAAGGAGAGACAGCCAGAACTGGATATAACCCAGCGAGACATCCTCTGTGTAGAAATCGCTGGACTTTGTCACGATTTGGGTAAGGAACACCTAAGATGGGTTGTTGCTCTTGGAAAGCTAAACCAGGATGAAAAGGTGGCTGTGAGATCAGAACATATGAGCAGTTTTGGGCTGCTCAGTGCATGCCCATATTCCAAGACAGGCTTTATCTGTTTTGTTTGGTCTGGAGTACATCTGTGGAGACAGTTCCACTTGAATCTGTAGGCACTCTTACCTAGTGTTTTGTCCTGTTTCCAGATGGTGCTTAGAGTTCTGCCCTCAGTGGATGAAGTTGTCCACTTCCTTCTGTGATTTCTCCAGGTCTCTTAAAACATTTCAGAATAAAGATTAGTGTTTCTTTCAAAAATTGCAACATTTATTTCATAATTATTTCTTTTCTTCAGAGCTCACACAGAGTAATTAATATTCTCAGTGTTGCTGCAGTACTTGCCTGTGGTGTAAGTGCTGGAACTGTCTGTTAAGTGCAGTAGTACTTAAAGTATCTTAGGAAAGTGTACTTGTTATACCTGAATTTTCCTCATAAATGATGCATAAGGAATTATTTGGTGGTTGCACTCAGGGAGTTGTGGTTACAGGCTCGATGTCCAGGTGGAACCCAGTGATGAGTGACCCATGTGGGGACTTATGCTGTTTGATATCTCTGTCATTGATGGGGACAGTGGGGTCGATGCACCCTTTGGCAGTTTGCCAACAGCACCGAGCTGTATGGTGTGGTCACATGCTGGAGGGAAGGGATGGGGCATCCAGAGACCTGGACAGGCTGGAGGGGCAGAGAGTGGATTGAGAGCAGCCCCCAAAAGAACTTGGGGGCATTGGTGGGTAAGAGGCTGGACAGGACCAGAGGCAGCCCAGAACCCCCCATGTGCTGGGCTGATCCCCAGCATGGGCAGAGGTGGCGTGGGGGATTCTGCCCCTCTGCCTCACTCATGTGAGACTCCACCTGCAGAGCTGCCCCCAGCCCTGAGCCCCAACATGAGGGTGGGGTGCTGCTGGAGTGAGACCTTGGAGATGCACCAAGAGCTGAAGCCACTCTGCTCTAGAGTCAGGCTGGGAGGGTCAGGGGTGTTCAGCCTGGAGGAGAGAAGGCTCCAGAGAGGCCTTAGACCACATGAAAGGAGTTCCAAGAGAGCTCAGAGGGCCTTTGGACAAGGGCTTGGAGTGACAGGACAAGGAAGAATAGCTTCCCACTGGCAGAGGGCAGGATTAGGTGGGATATTGGGAAGAAATTCTTCCTGTGAGGGTGAGGAAGCCCTGGCACAGGCTGTCCAGAGAAGCTGTGGCTGCTCCACCCCTAGAAGTGTCCAAGGCCAGGTTGGACAGGGCTTGGAGCAGCCTGAGGTTGTGGAAGGTGTCTCTACCCATGGCAGGAGTCTGAATGAGATGATTTTTTATGTCTATTCCAACCCAAACCAGTCTAAGACTCTGTGATATGTCAAGAAAAGCCAAATACAGGAGAATTCAGATCCTAAGCTTGCTCAAGAAATTTTTGCTGACAACTATGTCTCAAACTAAACCTATGTAATCTTTATATTTAAGGTCATGGGCCATTTTCACACATGTTTGATGGAAGATTTGTTCCACTCACTCGTCCAGATTTGAAGTGGAAGGTAGGCTTTTCACTATTAAAATAAAAATACAAACCTGAAATTTTTAGAGGTACAATAAGTAATCTTTAAAGAGTTCCAGTGCTTGCGAGGCTATAGTGGTCATCTGGCCTTATCTTATTGCATAATTTTGATGGCTTAATTGAAAACCAGAATGTTGTTTCCTCAGCTTGTGATGATAGCGTTGTTAGTGCTGCACTGATCATTTCTAGCCAGCATTGTGCCTTAAAATGCGTATTCTGCAGAATATATTTTACATTTGCAAAATACCAACTGGCAGCTTCCTTTCCAGTATAATGTTTTAGTCCAAGGCCAGGATATTCAATAGTGCTTAGAATTCAAACCTTCTAAAATTTTGAACAGAGTTTCAACAGTTGTTTACTGTGCAAAACAGACCTTTTCGGCCTCTCTCTGCTTGTAATTTCTTAGCAAAATCAGAAGAGTAAAATGGTTAATCATTTACACAGCAAAATTGATTATTTTGTATTTTAGCATTGTAAGTGCCTTTCTGCTGTTTGTCAACACACAGAATTAACAGCTCTCTGCTGAAGAGTGTATTTCTGGACTCTGTAGACCAAGTGATTTCCTATTCTGTTTAATGCAGAATGACTGGGAAAGCACCCAAGTTCTGCAGTTCAACCAGCCTGCCCATGTGCCCTGTTAGACAGTGCTGATGACTTGGAGTAAAGCTGTGACACTGCAGGAAAGATGCTTAAACTATGTAATACAATATTTCAATGGGTTTTTTTTCACAGCATGAAACTGCTTCTGTTCAAATGTTTGAGCATTTGATCGCTTCCAATAAACTTGAAGAAGTCATGAAGTCTTATGGTCTTGTTCTGGAGGAAGATATGTTCTTCATCAAGGAACAAATAGGAGGGCCTATAGATGAAACTGCCTGTGTGGAATCGGTGAGTCAGTGTGCTGCTCTATGGTTATCCCATAGAAATGTCTTTATTTCACTGAAAGAACAGATAATTTTGGTTTCTGCTATATGTTACTTCTAGCTCCATGAAGTTCTCGGAATCTTGTCATGATGCTTGAGGAGTGTTCTGTTTATTTCTTGCAGTGCTGGCAGATGTGTTAATGTGCTTACAGCTCCCTGAGAGTTCTTAGCCAAAAGCCTCCAGGTCAGAGGAAAGCTATAGAAAGTTACTTGTATTTAGGGAACCTAACTGGTGACTAGGATCCACTCAAGGATACTGAAAGAGTTGTAAGAAGTGTTCACCAAGGTATTTTCCACCATTTACCTGCACTCCTGGGTGGTCCCAGTTTACTGGAAATCAGCAAATGTGACTCCATGTACAAGGGTCAGAAGGATGATCCAGGGAACTACAGGGCTGTCAGCCTGACCTTGGTGCTAGGGAAGGTCATGGAGCACATCATCGAGAGTGCTATCATGCAGCACATAAAGGACAATCAGGGAATCAGGCCCAGCCAGCCTGGCTTTAGGAAATGCAGGTCATGCTCAACTGAAGCACAGGAAAGCTTTACAGAGGGATCTGCTCAGGTTGGATCAATGTGCCCAGGCCAATTGTGTGAGGTTCCACAATGCCAGATATTGGGTCCTGCTACAGGCTGGGGGCAGGGCAGCTGGAAAATGGCTAGGCAAAAAAGAGGTACTATTTGGTTGACAGTGGCTGAAAATGAGCCAGACATGCCCAGGTGGGCAAGAGGCCAATGACACATGGCCTGTACTAGCCATAGCATGGCCAGCAGGACCAGGACAGTGACAATGCCCCTGTGCTGGGCACTGCTGAGGCCACGGCTCAAATTCTGGGGTCAGTTTTGGGCCCCTCACTTGAAGAAAGACACTGAGGTGCAATGGAAAAGGGTAGTAGAGCTGGGGAAGGGTCTGGAGTGCAAGTATGATGAGGAGCAGCTGACGGAGCTAGGGGGGCTTGGCCTGGAGTAAAGGAGGCCTCCCCCCATCTGGATAACAAAACTGGGCACTGGCAGCAATGAGGCAGTGAGCAGTCTGAGCCTTGCTCAAGTGCCAGAGCCACAACAGCTTTGATGACAGCAGCAAAATGCTTGGATTTATTGCAGTAGCAAACATAGAGGCAGACTTGAAGAAATTGAGTTGCCTCAAGAGGCAAGCAAGAAGAGATGGTGGTTGTTAATCATTGCAACTCTATGAAAGACTTAAACCCTCTCTCCTTTTTTCACGCTTTACAGCTTTTGTCATCTCTTCAAGGACACTCATTCAAGTTGCCACTAGAATAAGGAACTGGTAGCAGCTGAAGTCAGTGGGAGATCTGCCAGGACAATCTGTTCCTAATCAGAATTTATATGTAGTCCCAAACAAGTAACCCACAAATGTTCACTCTTGCCCATTATTTTCTGCTGCAGAAGTGGGTAGCAATCTCATGGCAAATACAAGGAACTTGGCATAGTGAAATTGAGTCTGAGATCCTATAGGAAGAGGACATTCATTTACAAAATCCGCAAGCTGATTTTTATCCCGCTGGGCTTATTTGCACACGAATTTTGGTGCCTGCCACTAGCATTGATTTTGTGCCAGGTTCTTTCCCCATGTCTGGTTTGCCTTCTTTGGATTCTGTGCCTGTTTTCCAGCAGGATACCAGGAAGAGGAGTGCCACACACGATACATGGCAGCACCCTCCTGGTGTTAGGCAGCAGATTGCACTGGCAGGCTGTGCACTGTGGTGCAGGCCTCTGTCATGACATGGACAATGGGTGTTCAAGCACCAGACATTAAGTATCCTGAACATGTTGCAGTACCAGAGCTTTTTGTGATCATGGTATTTTTATCCATGCTGTGCTTTTTTCCTGCTGCTTGCATGTGTTTCCATTGCTATTCACGTCAGTTTTAGTATTTCTGTAGTGCAAGTAGGAAGCCATGTTTGCATACAATGTTTTCCACTTTCAGAATTTCAAGGCCACTTTATGGCATTTTTTTTGTGAAGGATCTTTAAATTTTCAAGAAAATGTGCACCTTTTATCTTGTCATTTTGGAGTTCATTTCTTGTTTGCCTTATGGCTGAATTGTCCCTTGTGAAGAAGAATTTAAGTAGCTGACTATCAAACAATTTTTGCTTAAAACCTCTAAGTAAGTGTTTTTAAACTCTGCTCTATAACGTTGTAGATTGCGGAATATTGCAGGACAGTGACATGTTTGTGTATTCAATTCCCTGAGAAGTAAATAATTCCAAAATTCTTCCTCTATGTTGATATGCTCTTTTTTTTTCCATTTCAAAGCTGCAGGCTTTTAGTAATGAGCAATGAATAATGGTGTTCATGGTTTTTATTCTTCCTGAGATTCTGAGAAAACAGCTGCTTAGGCCCTGTTCTGCATTTCTAATGCCTGATAGCTTCTGGAAGTTCTTTCCTTGTCTTTGTGTTCTTCATTACCTCAGTGTTGGATGTTTATCACAAGCAAAGTCGAAGTCTTTAAAAAGCTGTTTGACATTGTTGGTGCACTTTAATTTCTTGTTGTTTCTGACGTTTTTCTTCCTGGCTCCCCTGTCAGTGGCCCTACCGTGGTCGACCAAAGGAGAAAAGTTTCCTCTATGAGATTGTAGCTAATAAAAAAAATGGCATTGACGTTGACAAGTGGGATTATTTTGCAAGGTACAAATCTTACATTTTATTATGAATTCCTATTGACAAAATGCTACTGTATGTACAAGAATGATCATATCGTTAAACACTCTGTGGAATATTTCTAGGGATTGCCATCATCTGGGAATCCCAAATAATTTTGACTATAAGCGATTGCTTATTTTCACTCGGGTCTGTGAAGTGGAAAACCAGAAGCACATCTGTACCCGTGACAAGGTGAGCAGCATGTGGAGCCCGGAGTGGGGTTAGAGCATCTGGGGTCACACAGAGGAGCTGTACCCCATGGCTGGGGGTCCTGCCCCATGTTCCCTTAACCCAAGAGGGAGAGAACTAGTTGCTGCTCTGAAAGCTTTTCTCAGAAGTTGCTGTTTGGGGGAGGGACAGAGCAAACTACTGTTTGAAAGAATTTGTGGCAGATCCTGTTAGAGGAGACTCTACAGTCCCATCAGATCTGCATGATCCTGCTCCAGGTCTGCTGGGCAGGAAGTGAATGTGGCTGTGGTGAGGGGCTGCTAAAGGGAGGAGGGGTCCCCTTCACTGCCAGGCTCCCTGGGGTCACTGTCAGCACTCTGCTCTCCTACAGTGGCCTGAGCCAGTTTTAAAATTTGGGAACTGTGAATAGCACTCATTCTACTTTATGCTGTGAATGGGAGGAGGAAACTAATTTGATTAATTGATTGATTGTTTTAATCTTCCAAGTAAGACAGTGGCAAAAGTAAATGCTGATAGGGTGTTTTTCATTTAGGAAGTTGGAAATTTGTATGAGATGTTCCACACCCGGAATTGTCTGCACCGGAGAGCATACCAGCATAAGACTGGCAACATCATTGAAATAATGCAAGTATATTTTCCTTTCCTTCCTTTTCAATTTATTTTTAAATTCTTGAAACAATCCATATCCATTTGGAATATTCAGAAAATCAATAAGCTGTGACATAAAATAAAAGCCACTTCTGATTCTTGTGAAAAGACTTAGTGCTTAGAGTGTCATAGAGGCTGTGATTAACAAAGCAAACAAAAACAGAAAGAGAGGAGGACAAAAACGTCCTTCTACATAAAATTAAATTAGAGGAAAATTACTAAAGTGCTTAAGAAGCACAGAACCAGGGTTTGTTTAAACCATTTAATCTGCTGACAGCCGAAGTCAAATCTTTATCTGCAAGTTAGAGACCACTTAGCTCAAACTGCCTGGTTACTAGAGCAAGGTTACTAACAGAGTGAAGTCATGAATGGGCTCATGTAGCTCAGCTGAGGCCTGGCTTTGTCTTTATGTAGTGCAAGATTTGTTCAGGACCAACTCAGCTGGCTGCCTGCTGTTTTACCTCTCTTGTTGATGTCTATAGAATTTTCCCTATAATATTATTCTTTTTACTTTTCTTGAGAATCAGAAATACTTGTATCCCCAAATATTTTTTCCTTAGGGTCATGTCTGCTGGGTAACTGTCTGTTGAGTTTGGTAAAAAGGATTACACAGTACAAGAGTGATTTAGATTGCTTTCATTTCATAAACTTCAGCTCCTGATTTAGGGATCCTCTTAAACTCAGACTAAAAATGTTCAGGTTTGACAGTACCTACATATGATGAGTAAAACACATTTTTTAGTTTGGAAAAACTCAGTTCTTGGCTTCCTGTAATTATAGCAGCCTTTCCAAAAGAGTGTCCAAGCTGGAAATGACAGCAAGGTACATGGAAATCTGGAAGAACTTAATCTTTAGAACATCATGTTTTTCCATCTGAAAATACCACATGTTTGTGATGTTTTCCCTTTACAATGCTTTGTACCCTCTCAGCTAACTCAGGAACCCAGGAATCTGTAAAAGGGTGTGGTCATCTGTGAGGAAGCCTTGCTGAAGCTGAGGGACCATGTCACGGTTTTGCAGGGTTCTGCAATTGTCTCAGCAGTGCTAAATACAGTCTGAAGCAGAACAAAGTGAATTTGCTCAGTAATCTAAAGGTTACATTCTGTTCTGAACTCGTGTTCAGAAAATCTCTATTGGAATGTGCAGTGACAGCATGAAGACAAGATGTTGCACTGATCAGTGTCTGCTGTGTGCTGGGGATACAGTTTCATCTGTTGCCTTCTGTTTATAACATACTCATTTGTTTCATGTTGCCTGTTGACCAATGAGGTGTTTCAAAACTATTATCCTGAAGTCATAATTTTGTCTCAAACTAGGATAACAGAAGCCTTTCAAAAAGCAGACAAATTTTTTGAAATTGGAGGCTCTGGAGGGAAACCATATCGGATTTCTACAGCAATGGAGGACATGGAAGCCTATACTAAACTAACTGGTATGAGGTCTCAGAATTATTTTTTTAACTAAAAGAGCATGAGTACCTGTTAAAATGCTGTTTTTACTGCTTTTATGCACAGAAGCTGGGGCAGGCCTGGGCTGTCTAATGCTTATACGCGCAAATCTTGCCAAGAGAGCAAGACTTTCTAGTTCAAAACACTTTTATGTTGAAAGAGAGAGAGAAAGAAGCACCAACTTTATGTTCCACGTATGTTCAGATTCAGCACTGTTAGAAGGTCCTGCCTATGCCCTGAGTTTGTTGCACTTGTCACAAGTGGGATGTGAGCGAGCTCCAAGTGATACTACAGGTGGCTCTGTCAGGTGAAGCACTGGATGTGTCTTGTGCTGTGAAGCTACTTCCAAAGCAGGTTGCAAACAGCTCTCATGGGGTCTCAGGGTTGCTGCCCTGCTTGCCTGCCTCTCCTGGTCTGTGCTGTGGGGCCCCAGCGTTCCCCTGGTTGTGTTCAGAGCTGAAGTGTGGGCCAGGCAACCCTACTGCTCTGTGGTTGGCTATGTGTACAGGGTAGGGGTGCTGCAGGTCCTGCTTAGGGCTCCTGATTACTGGAGCTCTTGCAGTACCTGTCAGCTACAGCTCACCAGGACTTCCAAGCCAACTCTCCTGAGTTTCTATCACCAAGCCTTAGCTAGCCAACAGAGAGACTAAAGAACTTCTATCTTTGGTCCATGGATAAAGTGACAGGGCCTGAGGGTGCTGTTGCAGAGAATTCTGTGCGCCTTAGCCTTTATCGTGCTAAAGGCCTTCTACTGGCAGTCCTTCTTATGCCACAGCCATCTGCAGCCTGACCACACACCTGCTGCTGCGGTGAGGATCTGCATGTCCCCTCTGTCACTGCGTGCCTCTGCTCAGGGCAGGACAAGGAGGGCTGGCTTTGAGGGGCACTAGTTGTTGGGGAACGTGAATGGCCTTGCTGAGCAGTGGAAGGCTGGGGAGAAAGGAAAGAACTGAGATGAAGTTGTTCCTGGGCTGGGCCTGTTCCTGGGGGCTGGCTGGCCTGGTGGGTCCTGCTGTAACTACTTACTTACCTTTGGTACCTGGTGAGGAGCACAGCTCAGGGCAAGGACAGCAGGGCTGTGCCCAGCCTCTCACAGTCTGCCACAGCAAGGAGCTCCTTGCTGAGACCATCTGTTCAGCAAGGAGGGCTGAACAGCAGGGAGAGTGATGTGAGGAAGGTACCAGCATCAGATGTACAGTGGAGCATGAAGGACGAGTATGTTCTCCTCTTAAATTTCCTTCCTGCCTCTAGTGCTGTCAAGGGTAAGATTTTTCCTTTTTTTTTTTTTCTTTTCACTCAGGGAATTTTCTCGCATTTGTTGCCTAAGAGATGAGAACATAGTTAAGAGAGACAAAATATGTTGCCAAGGAGGAGGGGGAAGGGTGCAGTTTGCTACCATCTATGAGCTGGGTGGCTTTCTCTTGGGAAGTGCAGAGATACTGGAAGATTTTGGCTGAGGGGTGAGGGGCTCGGCTCAGCTCCTCACTCACTCTCGCCCTCGGGATCAGAGGTGAGATGGACAGGCTGCTGCTGTGGAGAGAATTTGCTGCCACCACGGAGTTCTGTCCTGCACTGCTTTCTGCTCAC
>VZSR01002515.1:742104-791563 GCA_013398615.1 Brachypodius melanocephalos
GGGAGCGGGCTGGGAGCGGGCCGGGAACGGGCTGGGAGCGGGCAGAGAGAGGGCAGCCCTTCCAGACCACAGTAGGGTTAGGGAATGGAAGGCCAATGCTGCTGGACATCCGGTGCCAGTGTTTTGGGGTTCAAACCATCTCCAGGAGCCTGGACCCAGCTCCACAGAGCAGCCTAGGTTCCCGTGATGGCTGATGGCCATTGGGGCTGGTGGCCCTCCGAGCGGCTGAAGTTGCCGGCGCAGTTCCTACCTGCCCCCACCGACCATCAGCAGATTCACATCCCCTTTCACGAAGAAGTCGTTCCTGCCCGTCCACCTGAACACCTGCATGGGGACAGAACGCAGTGGGGACAGTGGCCTGGAGCAGTGTTCCCATCTCCATTCTTGTCCTGTCCTGCGAGGATCAGCTGAGGGTCTGCTGAGCCAAGTTGGCTCTGCTGGAGCACCTCCTTGTTCCATGTCTCCAGAAGACCTGGCCGAGCCTTTGTTTCTGATCCATCCCTGCCAACAGCCCTGTGGGCCCCACCAGGGGACAACTGCCACCATTAACGCCCCGTCACACACACAGACCCCCAGTGGTGCCAGAGCTGTGGCTGCCTCCACATTCTGTCAGCTCAGAGCTGGGCTGCGACCGCCCTGCCATGTGGAGGGAACCCGGTGACACCCAGCTGGGCAGGGTCCCCTTCCCTGAGCCTCCCTTCCTGCGCACTGCGTGGGATTCGCCTTCTCCCCCCAGGCCTGGACAAACCTGGGGGGCTGCTGCCCACAGGGTCGCCCGGCTGCTGTCCCCACGTCTGGCCAAGCACAGCCCCTTCACCCCAGAACACCCCCAGCACCGCAGGGACCCCCAGGCGTGGCCCAGTACTGGGGACATGGCCAGCCCCGGCCCCGAGGTGCCGCCTCCGCAGCCGCACCTTCAGCTCGGGGCAGAAGGAAAAGAGGAAGGTCTCCCCCGTGCCGTAGAAGCCGCTGCTGCTGCGAATGGCGCTGCCGGAGAAGGCACCAAAGGCCTGGGGAGGCAGAAGCGGGAGACACGCGGCGCGGTGTTCAGAGGGGCTCCCAGCACTGGGACGTGTCCCCGTCCGGCCAAAGGAGCGAGGAGGTGCCCAGGCCCCGTGTGGCACCCGGCAGTCCGGCTGGGACGTGCATGGTCGTACTTGCGCCTCCGTGTCCCTGATGAGCAGCAGAGCCGGGGAGTCCGGCCGGGCTCCGCTCCGGTACAGCGTCCGCAGGCTGAAGCCGTCCCGCCCGGTGGAGTAGAGCAGGTGCCAGGGCTGCTGCGTCAGGCGCGAGGGCAGCTGGGGCCACAGCTGGGGCACAGTGGACTCAGACGGTGCTGACCGGTTGAGCATCCTCCCCTGCCCCAGCACAAACCTGAGAGATCTCATCGAGAGTCCTCTCGAGAGGTGGCCCCACACATCATCCCTCCAAGCAGCCTCCCAAGACACCCACCTAAGCATCCTTCCGAGGGGTGGTCCCAAGCATCCTCCCCTTCAACACGTTCTCAAGCCCCCGCCCCTCCCAGCAGCGTCTTGGCATACTTCCCTCAAGCGTCCTCCCCCTGCAAACCCTTCTGAGATGGCTCCCCAAGCATCCTTCCTCCCAAGAGGCAACTGAGGTGGCTGTCCCCAGGCGCAGGGGAATATCACCCATCTGGCCTCACACCGGACCATTCCCGGTAGGACAGTGGTCACGGCTGTGGGTCCGGGGCAGATGAGCCGGAGGATGGGGTCCCTGTGCAGCCGGAGGGTGCCTCACCTCGTCGATCTCCCTGTCCCGCAGGATGCTGCTGGGCGTGCTCAGCACCAGCCTGGAGGGCTCCTCCTCTGCTCTTGCTGGGCCTCCCTCCCAGCCTCGCTGTCCCTCTCCAGCTGGCTCCTCGCATCCCGTGGGCAGGTCCTCGTCCTGGTCGGGCTGAGGGCAGCGGGCAGTGAGCATCCCTGCGGGCCTGAGGGAGCAGCAGCTCCCGAACCCGCCCAGCGTGGGCTGCTCCCTCCTGCGTCCAGGGGCTGGGAGAAGAGGTCCACTGGAATGGGCACCAGTCTGAGCCTATAGCCCAGCTCCCGGCTGGCCGCTGCTCCCGACAGCACGGGTGCCGTGCCATGCCGTGCCGTGCCGTGCCATGCCGTACCGTGCCGTGCCCTGGCACCCCGCCAGGCCGTGCCACCGCTGCACACAGAACTTCAAGGGTGTATGGCCACCCGAGGGGGAGGAAGGGGTGGAGAAGGAGGAAGAGGAAAAGAAGGCAGGGAAGGCTTCCACAGCTGCAGCCCCCGTAGAAGGGGTGAAGCCTTGTCTTTTCCCCGTTTGCCCACGGCCAGGCTGACCCCTCAGCGTGGAAGGGGTCGGGGATGTGCCGCGGTCCTGGTGGCCGCTAGTGACAAATGTCTCAGCCAGCCACGTGCTCAGGGTGGCTGTGGGTGCATGCCAAGGGCGGGTGGGCAGCACTTCCCTGCCCACTACCCTCAGAGGCCAAGAGGGATGAGTGCAGCCCCGGGACCCAGGAGCTCTACCCCCGGGTGCCTGGATCCTCGGGAGGCAGCGGGCTGCAGGGGCAGGTCCAACGTGTGCCCAGCACCCCCCGCACCTCCCCAGCCCCTAACTCTCCCCAAGGGAGCCCTTCTCTGTCTGTCCAGCCTCGTGTCCAGCCTGACTGGTGCCTCCCAGCACTTCCCCAGAGCTCATTCCTAGCTGCCATGCGGGACCCTGCCACGATGGACCTACCAGAAGCTGGTAGCGAACTCGGAGCCCCCTCATTGCAGATGTTTATGGGGTGCTGGGACTGCGCCTTCAGGGAGCCCTGGACACCGCCCCGGGGTTAATGTTCAGCCACGCTGGCCCCTCCCTGGCCATCGGTGCGTGACAGGGTGGGTGTGGATGCCAGCAGCCCGTCCCGGCTCGTGGGGGTCCAGAATGTGTCCCACGTGCGTGGTGCTGGGATGCGTGGGCAGGCCCCCTCCCAGCCAGGTGCTGGGTGCCCGGTGGCTGTCACCTCTTCCACACCCCGGCTGCCACCTGCAACCAAGCAGAGAGCCCCGGGGCCAGGGGCTGCCCTTGTTTTGGCATCACCGGGGCAGGTCGCATCGAGTTGCTCTTTGCAACACAACTATTGCAATGGTTGTAGCAACTACCAACACCTGTATGGTGGGGTGACCCTGGCTGGACACCAGGCACCTGCCAAAGCCTCTCTCACTGCTCTCCACAGCTGGGCAGAGCAGAGAAAATACAGCAAAATGCTCAGGAGTTAAGGACTGGGTGAGATCCCACATCAGATATTTTCAAAGCAAAACAGACTCAAATTAGAAATATATTAACTGAATTTGTTACTAACAAAATCTGAGCAGGAAAATGAGAAGTAAAATAAGACCTTAAAAACACCTTCCCACACCTCCCTCGTTCCCAGCTCTGCCTCCTCCCCTCCAGCAGTGCAGGGAGATGTGGAATAGGGGTTATGATCAGTTCATCACCCGTTGCTTCTGCTGCTGCTCAGGGGAGGAGTTGGAGTACTTCCCCTGCTCTGGAGTGGGCTCCTCCGGGGGCTGCAGGTGGATCTCTGCACCCCCAGGCTCTTCATGGAGTGCAGGGGTACAGCTGCCTCCCCATGGGCTTCTCCACAGAATCCCAGGGGAATCTCGGCTCCAGCTCCTGAAGCAGTTCCAGCCCCTCCTCCTGCCCTGCCCTGGGTGTGTGCAGGACTGTTCTTCTCACATATTCTCACTCTGCTCTTCCCTGGGTGCAATTACATCTGTGCTGTAGCTTCTCTCTTTTCTTCTACCTAAATCCCTGATCCCTGAGGCATCATCATCACCTGTCCTGGGCCTTGGCCAGCAGTGGGTCCATCCTAGAGCCATCTGGAGCTGGCTCTGCCAGACACAAGGGAAATTTCTGGCAGCTTCTCACAGAAGCCACTCCTCTAGTCACTCCACTACCAGAACCTGGACACACACAGTACAGGAGGCCCTGGTGGCACATGAGCCTCACTCTGAGGGAGCCAGCTTGGGACTGGCAGCTGAGGGAGGGAATCGCTGGCTGAGGAACCTGCCAGGCTCAGGTGCCCATGGAGAAAACCCTGCAG
This sequence comes from Brachypodius melanocephalos, assembly GCA_013398615.1. Taxonomy (NCBI): domain Eukaryota; kingdom Metazoa; phylum Chordata; class Aves; order Passeriformes; family Pycnonotidae; genus Brachypodius; species Brachypodius melanocephalos. The sequence continues at coordinate 746,180 of VZSR01002515.1, forward strand.
ACCAGAGAAGTGGTGCTTCTCACTGATGTCACCCCCAAACCACTCAGCCTGGCTGAGAGCCTGTGGGTCTAAGTGCAACAATGCTCCATTTATGCCAATCTGGGACTTCCTGTGTGCCTTGCATGGTGGCTCAATGGCCTTGGTGCCTAGCCCAGGCTCTGGGCCCACTGCAGGCATTTTTGGGTTGTTCCTCACCTCCGTAGCAGGCCCTCTGCAGCCCTGGTGGGTGTCCACTGTGGTGTGCCCACCGGCCTTTGATAGCAGTGGGAGTTTGGGGGTTCCTGGTGCCTGGAATTTGGTCACTGGCAACACTTGGTGGAGACCATGTGGTTCTGGTGGAATTTCTCAAAAACTTCCTCTGGGAAGCTGGGCAGGAGCCAGGACAGGGCTCCCAGTCCCTGCCTGAGCTGCCTTAGCTTGGCAATCCCCACCCCTGCTCCTGGCCCCACCCTTCCATACCCCGACACTGATTCTGTCCCTGTCCTTGATTCCGTGCCTGCCCCTGCCCTATCCCTTTACCCCTTCATTCTCCCTGCCCCCGCCCCCACCTCTGCCCTTTCCTTTCCCCTACCCTCGACCATGCTCCGGTCCCTCCCCTGGCCGTGCTCATCTCTCTGCCCTTGCTCTTCCCCTACCCCAGTGCTGACCTTCCTCAGGACTGCTTGAGTCCAAATTTGGGATTTGCTCCTTCAGGCTACCCAGACCTACCCAGCCCAGGGGGCTGGGAGTGGACACAGACCCAGGAACAAATCCAGTTGCTGCACAGGACAGGGACAGTGCCTGCAGCCCACAGGTCTGCCGCCATCTCCCTCCTCACGGTTAATGATTGTTGGTTTTATGGAAAGAGGGACTCGTGAGACGAGCACCTCCCGTAGCTCCCTGCAGTTAGTCACCCTCTCCATTGCTCTTACACCACTGCCTGGGTACCTGTACATACCCCGCCCTCTCTAAAGCCAGGGTTGGTTCAGCCTGCCCCAAAGACCTGTTTCCTTTTTTGTCACTTGTTTCCTCCCCCCACCCCGTGTTTGATCTCAAATCCCCTCCCAGCCTCTCCCTGTGACTCTCCGTGCCGCTCACACCTCCCTCACCCTCCAGCCCCCAAAGCCACAGAGCACACCCGGTGTTCAAAACTCGCACAGTTTATTTTGCTCCTTGCCATGTCCCGGCCGAAGGCGGCCGAAGGCTCCCGCCGGGCCCGCCCCAGGCCGGGGCTGGCTGGGCGCGGCTCCACCCCGCAAAGCGCTGACAGCAGTGCAGTAAGGCAAAAGTTTGAATTGTCCAGAAAGAAAGATCTGTTTACACAACTGCCTGGGCACATCCATCTCTCAGCTGCTCGGTACCAGGTGCAGTTTGGTTTCCATGTCACATCCCCAATCCTTTGGCTGTCCCGTGGGAGCAGAGGTGAAGGCAGCTGTCACACTCTGGCCACCGCATCTCAGTGCCACCACACAGCCAGCAGAGCTGGTGGCTTCACCCCAGCGTGTCACATTCACAGGGCAGCAGCAGCAGCTCCAAGGTGATGTCTGAGCACAGAGAGTGGGGGGGACCAGGGGAGCTGATTTAAGGGAGCCCCTGTGCACAGCCATGAGCCCAGCACTGGCTGGCACAGGAGTGACACAGACAAGTGCACATCCAGTACTGATAAACAGCTGTGGAACAACTCCCTAACAGCAGTGGCTGTTATGGACTCCTCTTCCATTTGCTCTGCGGCCTTACAGGAAGATTGTGACACCTCCTGGTCTTGGCTGCTGCCCCAGCTGATCACAGCAGCACCGTGTGAGCCCAGCACTGCCAGGCTTTGCCACTCAAGAGAAACGGGGAGCAGTGGGAGCCCATCTCCTCAGTAGTATTCCTTCTGAGACCTGCAATGTCTCTGTGCAGCTTCTGGCACGGCTGTGTTGCTCCAACAGGATAGAGTAGTTACCTGGTACCCACCCTGCTCCTAGATCCCATCCCAGTTCTGGTTCCTACTTGTGTTTGGGTGCTGAGGCTACCACATGTGGCAGCAGTTCCAGCCATCCTCCAAGGTCATCATCACCTTTGGTCACCCAACATTTTCACAGCACCCACTGTGACTGAGCACACAGGATTATTCCAGATCCCTAAACAGCAGAACCACCAAGAAATGGAATCTGTAGCCAGGGCTGGGGCACCATACCTAGACTGGCCTTGTGCCAAGCAGGAGTGTTACGGGTCAAAGCAGGGAAGGGGAAGATCCCGGGAGAAGCAAACATCTCCAAGAAGCAGTGGTGGAAAACAGTTCATGGTCAGAGCTCCAGCCCTGGGTTTAGCTCAGACACTCTTGTTCCTGCTGGACTGCCCAGAGCTGATGGCTGAGGTCGCAGTGAAAAGCACAGCTGAGGCGGGAGACACTGCAGCCCTGACAGTCTGTGATGAGCCTGCAGCTCAGGGGGATATTCCCAGAACCTCAGCCCTTTCTTTCAGTAGATATCATTCCCAAAGTCAGACCTCATTCAGGGAACCTTCCCCACCCACCCCATGTACCCCAAGCTTTGCACATTCCTCAGAGTGGCCCATGTCCCAGGAAACGGTGGTACAGTCCTTATTTCAAAACCAGCATGGCCTCTGTCCCGTCCTGCCTTGTCAAGTGGAGTCCGTGAGTGAGGTAGTATTCCCGCCGGAGGAAGGCATAGAAATAATCCGAGATGAGCAAGATCTGTGGAGTAAGATGTTGAGACACATCAGTGGTGCTGCAGAGCAAGGAATAAAGAGGAATGTGTTGGTGACACTGTCGGGGGTTAAGCAGCTCCTGGGCTTTTCAGCACATGCTGCTGGAGGAGCCACTGTGACCTTGGGAACACCTTGTCCATCCCCTTGCCATGTCAAGCCAAGGGAGACTCACACACAGTGGCTCCATAAACTGGCCAAAATGTATGACAATGGCAGGTCCAGCTGTGCCACAGCTGCACAGACATCTCAGCTGCACCCACAGGACTCCTATCCAAGTGCTGCCCCAGAATCACAGGGTCATTTTAGCTGGGAAAGACCTCTAAGATCACAAAGTCCAACCTCTGACCGATCCCCCACTGTGTCACCCAGCCCAGAGCACTGAGTGCCATATCCAGGCATTCCTTGGACTCCTCCAGGGCTCCGGGACTCCAGAGTCTGACTGAGTCCCAGGGACTCCACCACCTCCCTGGGCAGCCCTCTCCAATGCCTAACCATGTTTTCTGTGAAGAAATCCCTCCTAATGTCCAACCTGAACCTTCCCTGGCACAGCTTGAGGCCATTTCCTCTCATCTTGTCCATGTTCCCATGCCCCCCCAGCAGCATCCTCCTGTCAGAGAGTTGCAGAGTGAGAAAGGTCCCTGTTGAACTTCCTTTTCTCCAGGCTGAGCCCCTCCAGCTTCCTCAGCTGCTCCTGGGGCTCAGTTCCCTTCTCTGGACAAGTTCCAGCCCTGGTATGTCTTTCCTGAATGGAGGCACCCAGAAATGGACACAACACTTGAGGTGCTTCACCACTGCCCAGCACAGGGGACAGTTGCTGCCCTGGTCCTCCTGCCACACCATGGCTGATACAGGCCAGATGTCACTGGCCTCTTGCCCACCTGGGCACACAGGCTCTCGTTTAGCTGCTGTTGATCAATACCCCCAGGGCCTTTCCTACTGGGCACTTTCCAGCCACTCTGCCCCAAGACAGGACACCCTTGGCTGTACCGAGGCACATGGTGGGACTGTTCCCATGCCTGGGGGCCTTGAGATCGCAGGAAGGAGTGGATTCTCTAAAGCTGCCACCTTGGGAAGCTGCTCCTGCTGGGGGAGACTGCAGTGGCAGGCAGTGACCAGGCTGTGGCAGTGACCTGCTGGCTCAGTAGTGCCATTTGTCACAGCTTCTTGCAGAGGGACCTTCCTGCAGGACTGCTGCTCTCCATTTGGCAACAGAAGCAGGTAACTAGAGCGGAAAACCTTTTCAGTGCCAGCCCGAGCTGGTCATGTCCTAGTGTGCAGATGTCACTTAAAGCATCCCTTTGGCACTATGTCACCTGAAGTACGTGGCAGTGCTAAGGGCACAGAGCGAGGGACAGTCAGAGCCTGCCCGGGTTACTGTGCAATACAGCACAGAGAAACAGAGCAGCTGCTGCAGAGGCTCAATGGCAGGACAGGAGGGGATGGAGGACCAGGAGGAGAGCGAGGGAAAGAGAAATAGGGCTGCAGACTGCTGACGTCAGGGGAGAAAGTGTGAAGGAGAACACACCCAGGGACAGGGAAACAGCCATGATCTGCTTGTTTTGCTGAACTGCTGCCAGGCTCTGTCAGAGCAGGTGATTTTACCTTTAACTAAGTTTCTCTGCACATATCTAAATGGGAAAAGAAAGAGCTGAGGTGGGTGGGGTTGAGGGCTAGGTCTTTCTCACAAGGAAATCAGATAAGAGACTTTTGCTGTCTGCATTTACACACAGCACAAGACCTTGCAGGACCTGCTGTGACTTTCTCAGGTAGGAAATAAAATCCTCTTAGAATATCAACATCTGCTATTTCTAATTCAAGTTTTACTATTCCTTTCATTCCATAGCAGGACATGTGATGAACCACTCCCAGTTTCCTATCAGCCCCTCTCAGCAGAATCTCTATTCTCCCTCTCACTCACCCTGTACAGTCTAGTCTCTTTTGGTTTTACCAAACGAGTGTTTTCCCCATTAATCAAGGGTAAGAGTAGGCAATTTTCTGCCCCTGGTCAAAGTGTTCCCCTGGCTTTAGGAGAAGCAGACAAGCACAAAATGGCTGAGGCACATTCAAAATAAAGGCAACTTTAACATGAAAGGAACTTTCTGCTCACCCACACGTCAAACTGCCCCAGGGCCCAGGTACATGACAAGCAGCACAGATAAGAGGAAGGACTTAAAAAAGGTTGTAGCACCTGTGTACACTGAGTTCCACCCTTCAAGGGTGCTAAGCTTTGCTTTCCCTAAGGCCAGTGGAAGTCATGTATCCAGAATGGCCTCAGAAAAGGCAGAGAGGGCAAGTCCTGGAACCCCTGGGACCTTGCACGTCCTGCCACATCTCAAAAGTAACTGGTGCCGTGTCTTTGTGCGTGGGCAGGTCTCATTTGTCTGTTTTCTGGCCCGACTGCTACTGCCCTGAGGTTTTTCCATTTCTCCTCTTAGCTCCCATTCTCCATTCACTTGTGCTTGGTCCTGCCATACTGAGATCCTTTTCCTTAGCCACCAGCAACAGAGCACAGAGCCTGCAGTCTGCCAGGTTGGATTGTTAAGCCACAGCTCAAATATCACAAGAACTCTTTCCCATTAGTGTGCCAGGGCTTGAGGAACAGGCAGATTCCAGGAGGAGAGCCAGGAAGCTGCTATGCAGGACCACACATGATGCAGAGAGCCAACCCCATCCTGCAGGATTCACTGCTGCTGACAGACCACCCCATCCAGCAGCCTGCCCACGGTGCAGCTTCATTTGCCTCACTCTACTGACCTGCCCTACGTTGAAAGTCAACGTGATGGCGTAATAAAAATTGGAGTTGGCACTTCCTGCATAAATCCATAGATGCCACAGAACAGGGAACAGGAAGGAGCAGAAAATGAGCACACATGACAGGATGAAGATGTTCCGGAGGACTGTAAAAGAAAACCAGCTGTTAAAATGATGTATTACTGAGCAGTCATGGTCACACAACCAGCAATGGTATTTAGGCTGTGTGCAGGGGGTGAGAGGCACTTGCCAAGACATACTCTCCTCCAATAACCTTCCATAGGTTGCTTTAGTAACTTCCTGGATAGTGGTTATAAGAAATCCACTATATTTCCCTTAAAAATAAACACTTCTGCCTTTGTTGCAGTGGGAAATCCCCTGTAGCTCTTTCCTTCTAGGTCCTGCTTCCAAACACTCTTTCTTGGATGACTTTGGCTTTTTGGTATCTACACTACAGTAACCAGCAGCCTGCAAAGGGGCCTTGCCAGCAGCCTCCCAATTTGGAAAGCAAAGCACTTTAATCCCTTGCCTCATCAAACTAATAACGAAGGAAAAAATGTATCTGTGGCTTATAAGAAAGATACTTTCTTGGGAGGTGGCAAGGAAATGAAAGCACCATAAAAGGAATAAACTCATACAGGCCAAATGCACTGACAGACACACGACATCGGGATGCAAGAGCCCAGCACTCTGCCTGGGTATGTGTCGGGTGGGCAAAAACCAAGCACAACTCTGTCTAGAAGAGCTGGAAACTACCAGGCCAGGAGAGGTTTTGTTTTCTTTGAAGTACTTATGCCTGTCCTTTGGCATCTGCTGTAATCCATCCTGACCCTTGTGCTGCTGTGCTTGGCTGCAGCTCAGCCCATGCCCATCACTCTTGCAGTTGAGGGCAGATGTTGTTTTGAGAGCATTGTCATATCCAAACCTCTTCCCACCTATTTTAAACTTGTTCAGTAGATCTGTTCACGCACTGTGGGGTGGGAGCATGTGACAGATGACTGTCCCTCTCACTGCATGCCTGGAATGTGGAACTGAACTACGCCGAGCAAGGACTTTTTGAAGTTCATCTGCTACAGCTGTGATGTGTTCAGGGCCAGCCTGGGGATTCCTGCCCTGTTTGCTCACAGCTGCTTTGGCCTCAGCTCTCCTGAGTCTGAAAACCACAGAGCAGATGAATTCCAGGTCTCCTGAGTCCTGATTACGTCTCCTGCAACAGGCAGGTGAGCTGTCCATGAATATATTTGGCCTGGCTTGGACAAGGCTGCAATGAAAGGCCTGGACAACCTGGCAGGGTTGGTAAAAGCAGCTGGTTAAGCAAGAAATGCCAGGAAAAATACAATACTTCCAAATCTCCCTATGGAAGCAGGTTCTACAGACTGAGGCTGAGAATCCACAGGAAGCTCTCTGGTGATTTCAAGAGTTAAAGAGGGTCTTTTTGAAGCATTTAGGTAAGACTGGACAACTGCTTGGAGTCATTCAATTACTTTCACTCTAAGCAAACAAGCAGATGCAAAATAAAGCATGACGGCAAGATCAGCACTTTAAGGCTGGGGAACTCACCAATTGCAGGAGCACTGCTCAAGTTACACAGCCTTAAATGGGAGTGAAGCATCTGGAGGATGCAGGACTGCAAAAAGTTCTTATAAAAAAGATAATCTTGAGAACAAGTTGGAGAGAGGGGGACGATAAGGTACAAGTGAAAATTCCCTCCTTGACCAATTTCAACCCAAGTCCTAAAGATGTATTAGACCAGAAGGAAAAACCTCCAAAATCCAGCCTCCTTCTAGACACTGCATGGAGGCCATGAGATCCTATGAACTTGGGTCTGGTTTGGTTTAGTGGTGACCATTTAATTTAATTATTTGGCAGGCCCTTTTGCATTTCAGATAAATAATAATCAAGCACAAAGAACTTACATCTGTAAAGGTGGCTCCAGACTGGAAGGAAGGCCATGTACAGCGCAACATCTCCCAAGGTGGGATAGGACTTGAAGATAGAAATGATGGCAAGCTGGACAAACATGAAGAACACAGGGTGTTCCCTGGAAGTGAAAACAAACAAAGGCTAAGAGGATGCAGTAGGGCCTCTGGAAACTGCAAATATATATATCAGCAAAGGCACAGATGTGCTGCAGGACAGGCTCAAATAGGCTCCTGCAGCCCTGTTCTCTCCAAACTAGGCTCTGAATGCTGGGTGGGGTGGACAGATCTGCCCTGCAGAGCAGCAGGGTCAGGGAAGGCACATCTGCCACAGCCCTCACTCAGCAACCTCGAGCCTCCCTCAGCACACATTTACACCTGCACATTGGCCATCTGCACTGTGCTTCCCCAGCTCTGCCCTGTTCACCACAAGCAATTAGCACCTGCCCCCTGACGGTAATTTGGAGAAGCCCAAAGCCCACAGTTATCCCTCTGCTACACTTGATCTATCCAGTGCAAGCCAAAGGACAAGCTCACTGAGAATCCAGGTGTGTTAATGGGTGTTTTCATCAGAAAGAAGTCAATGAAGTTAGATAGGAAAGTCCTCAAGTTTCCACTTTTTTTCTGAAAATGAAGAGCTGGAAATCCCAGCCAGTTCTTGCTTTCTGACTTCAGTGCTTTATACTGGCACTTCTACAGCCTCCATTTCTGCTGCCTCTGTTGATGCTTGCAGCACAGAGCTCCACTGCAGAGCCCAAGTAACTCTACTGAAGAGGAACAGAGCTGAAACTATGGGAAATGAGGAGGACAGGCCCTGTTAAAAATCTTTTTCAGGCTTGTAGATCAAGACATCCAAACTATGGGAAATGAGGAGGACAGGCCCTGTTAAAAATCTTTTTCAGGCTTGTAGATCAAGACATGCAACTTCAGCCTTTGAAGCTTCCACTAGATATTTAAGAGTAAAAAAAGTAGCAGAGAAAGAAACTCATACTTACTTTAACTTTATTGCCAAGGGAATGGTGTAGAAGAACACATTGATTTGAAACACACATACGAAGAAAAGACTAAAGTGTTCAAACATCTCTGCAAAGAAGTACCAGAAAAGGCCAATATTGGGTGTCAGGTCTGGAACAGAAAGGCTGAAATTTGAAAAGAAAGTCATGGTAAATTTTTTAATGATTGTTCTTCACTGCCCTGCTTCTATTGCATTAATTAATCATTGTGTGCTACTGGATGTAGGACCTAAATTGTAAATCCATGAAAGAGAAACCAAATGGATGAATATATGGAGAGCAGGTTGAAATCCTGCTGAGGAATCCTTCCAGATGTCACAGCAGGATTTAAACCACCCTCAAGCAGACATTTCTCCTGAGAGCAATACTTCACAGCCATGGCTGCTCAACAATCAAATCCATATCCAATTAGCCAGTGGAAAATAGCTCCTGTCTTTAATTTTTGCTATTATTTATTTAACAGAAGTTGGAGTTGGCTAATGGCTGCTTTCCTCCACATATTCTTTCTTTTATTGCATTGCCAGTGAATCACAGACCCCGCACTTCCTGGGTCAAGCACACACCTGTGTGTGATGGGCAAGAAACAACCTGGGTGAGGAGGATGGGGCCAGACATCAGAAGACCATCAGTAAGAATCCTTACACTTACATAAACCCATAAACAGATGGGATAAAATCCCAGGAGTTGAGCAGGAAGAAGGAGAGGCAGATGATCACCACCAGGCTGCACAGGTACAGGGATGCATACTGCATGGTGTAGAGCCAGAAACTTTTGCTTTTCAGTTTGATAGGTATGAACTGACGCTGAAAGAGAAACAGAAGCACCTCATCAGGTGGGGAGCCAAAAGACAGCGTGAGTGTTCCGAACATAATTTTGATGAAAGAAAGCATCAAGTATGGCACTTCAAGGAGCAGCCTTCAAGCACAATTTGCTTGTGGTTCCTCATTCTGGCCAATTAAGTTACACCCATTGCATGTATTCCCAGAGCTGTGTTTGAAAATGGAGCAGCAAAGCTGGTCATTTCTGCTTGCGGTGAGTCCCTCATGTTGAGCACATACACAGGCGTAAGATTTTCGCACCCCTCCTCACAGCTGCACTGGTACCTCAGACATTTGCAATACTGAACTGGTGCCTGTCTTCTCCTGCATGACCCCACTGCATGGGATGACTAAAAGCCCTGTTCCAGAACCCCCACCCTGTGGTACCACCACTTGGCCTGGCACTCCTGCTCTGCTGAAATCAGGGCAAGAGGACATCCACAGAGTTCCTAAGCACAAAGGAACCCCTCTGAAACCTGGCTTCCTCAGACAATGTCCTGCCACTGCCACGTCCTTGTCACATGTCAACGTATCGTGACAGGGATATCTCACTCCATCAGGTCCCCTGACTGCCTGTGTACAGACAAATGTACTTTGAACAAATTCACTTTGGGAATCGCTCAGCATCCTGCAGCTCAGGTAAGTGATGTGGCTTTTCCATCTGGCCCTGGGGTTTGCAGAGATCTGCCCTGACTCCTGTGGGCTCTGTGTAAAGTTCACTGGCTTTTCTCAGTTGGAGTGGGTTTAATGTCACTTGCTGGGACAAGGTAAGCAACATTACCAAAAATTTTGGCAGGTGAAAAGAGCAAGAGAAAAGTGATTTGATTCTGTACAAAGAATGAAGGAAAGTTCATTTACGAATTTAGATAAAAGGACACATACTAGCATGACTGCCTTTAAAAGTTGCAAATTAGGCAATCACATATCAAAGCACTTATTGTTTGTGAATTCAAAGTACAATGCTTGCACTTTACTCCCAATTTACTTTGACTAAAGTTAAAAGAGAACAAATGAGACCAAAATATTAAAGATATAAATTCTCCTAAAAATCATCAAACTGAAAAAGCAACACTGACTCTGCAGTTTTTCTCTTGCAAAGACTAATAATAATAAAATTCCTGAAAAATAGAGACATTCATGTCGGATAGAGAAAGAAAATTAGAACTGACTCCCATTCTGTCTGGAAGCTCAGAGACTTGAGAACAGGCTAGTGAAGTAAAGATAAGCTATAAAAATCACCATCTGGAGCAATGAAAAAAGACTGGTGAAATGCACGGCAGCAGCATTTCAGAATTATAATAATTTTAAATACTAAACATTATCACTAAATCATCTGTGAAGTGAGCTGAGCCTCTGCTGGCATCACAGCCTCACCTTGCTGCCATAGCAAGATAAAATTAACAAGGGCAGCCCTGGTGGGATCCAGGGTCTTGTTAACCAAGAGGGAGAAAGGACAACCAGGCTCTTGTCAGAACATGCCTTCTGCCATTAAACCCCAAACCAGCATTTTTGAACTTCTCTGGGTCTGAGCCTCTCACTGCTGCTCACATGACACAAAGAACAGCACTTATTTTGGCCAAGTGAAACACCACCCAGTTCTGTAGGAGACTTCTTGCTCCCTCCTCTCCAAACATGGGCACTCTCGTTCAGGGTTCAAACCTGCCATGGCTTGAGGAGAGTCACTTTTTCTGAAATTCTGCACTTGTCTGACTCCCCTCCCCAGGACTGTCCCTGCACAGCTACAAAAAGACAACAGGTACCAAGAGCTAGAAATCACCTACCTGTAGAAGGTAAAGCAGTGCTGGAGCAAACAGTGTGAGAGGGTAGAGTGACTGGTATGTTGCTAAGGCCAGGAACACAGCACTGAGGAAGGCACTACCTGCAAAGAAAAAAAGTTTATAAGGAACTTTTAGCATAAACAGACACAGAGACAGGAAGTCCAAATGGGAAGAAACTCACAACTGTCTGCAGGGGATTCACAAATATCAGGACACCACTTAAAGGAGTTTTTAGCAGAATGTAGCCTGCAGGGTTGTCCTCTTGTTAACAACATTTTGAATGGCAAATGACTCATCCCATAAGGAAGAGCCACTGGCTGGTTTATATCTCTTGTCGTTCACACACAGAAAGAGACTCATATGATTCAGTCTATATAAAGGCAATACTGGCAGCTGTTAATGCATGGGAATGCATTCACTTAAGTCATATCTGAATGCAATACAGATATGCCATACTGGGCTTGCTGGATAACCTCATCACCAGAATGTGTTGCAGCCTCAGCAAAGCTGTGTGCAAGAGAGCAAGCAAAGTCTGCAGCTGAAGCATTAGCTCTGCTTTACTGATACCAAAACTGAGCCAAAGAAAGGATTGGCACAGCTTTTCCAGGTGATCTTATAAATATGAATGTCTTTATTGAGGCAGCTTTATCTGAGGTGTCTCAGTGTTGAGCACTTACATTTCTCAACTACAAACAACAGAAATAATGTCCAAAAGATCTCAGGTTAAACAATAAAAATACAAGCACCCAGGGCAGCAGCCTGGTTATAGCTACAGACTTGACGGAAGTCTTCTGTAAAAACAGAGCTCAGACAGCAAGAACCCTGACTCAGTGCATTGAACCAGATGTCACCCTGCTGACAGCAAACACTCAGAGAGCTCCTCTCTGCTTCCTCCCTTTGAAAGGGAAAATGCAGGGTTATTTCATCATAAGCCTCTCCTCTCTTCAGCTACACTCTCCTGACAGAAACCTCCCTATCTTGTATTTTATCCAGTGTTCAGTTCTGCACAGATCTATAGAAGCAATTCCCAAAAATCACAGTCATAACCTGATATCCTCTTTGCCCACTTAAAACCCAGACTGCCACACTCTCAGTCAGGGACAAACCACGAGACAGCCACCACAGTTTTGTCTATGACCAAACTTTTGGTCTCAGGGTATCAGTGAACAGTTAAAAATCAGATTAACTAAATAGACCTCACTTGTTTGCTATTGCAAGTGCTTTTAAATTAAATCACTTCCTGACTCAATTAGCCAATATTTATAGGAAAACTTCTTTTGGAAACATCTAAACTAAACCGATAAAAAACTGGGTTTTTTTGGTTTTTTTTTTTTTCAGTGCCTGGCTCTGGGCCTTGCTGGAGACAAGAGATCAGACTGACCTTTCCTCTGATCCAGCAGAGAACTTCTTAAAACTTAGGTGACTATGACAACAGGCTAAAAGATTTTAGCACTGAGGAGTCATAAAAGAAACAGAAAGTTGGCATTATGCACAAAATGAATGAAACAGTGATTCTGACAACCTACTTTTTGGGTCTTTGGTTACTGCTTTTGCTTCCTCAGACGTCAATTAGTTAATTTCCAACCGTGTTTACAACCGTGAGTGAAAGCCAAATAATACCTGCAGGCAAATGCTTTCTTTTGAATAAAAGTTCAAGGATAAGCTTTGAAAATAAATTTTGTATGACACTTAAGTGCACACTCACATACAAAAGAAGAGCTCTTACATTCTGCAACACACAGACACATTTCTTCCTGAACAGTAAACTATTTGAAGCCAACCAGGAAAAGAAGTCAGTTTTTAGAGTGAAGTCTTGGGTACACTGAGGTGAAAGTAAGTTTTCACTTGACTATAAAGTCTCTTGATCTCATAAACTCATGTAGAACTTTGACCTTGTTCCAGTCCTGTTTGTGCTGTGTTTCAGTGAGATCTTTGTAGTAATCTGTAAAGTTCCCCCTAGATTTATTTTTTGCTACATTTCTAATCTTTCTAAAAAGTCATAAAGAACACTTTTTTCTTCACTGCATTACCTTTTATTGTAGCTAAAATGAAGAATGCAATGACAGAGTTGTTGATGGCGCAGGTGGACTTTGCCACACAAGACATCACAGTGTAGGGGTTTAACAGGTAGCTGAAAAAGAGCAAAGCTCAGGTTACATTCAAAGGAGCATCTAATTTAAGAGATGTTCAAAAGAAAAAAAGATGCAATTTGCCTTTTCTTTTTGTTTATTTACATTTGATAGGATCCTCTCATCAGCAAATTAATTCAGCTGAACAGGTTCTTCCATGAGAAGCAAAAACCAGACCTCTGGATTGCAGACTTGGACACAGGGGCCACAGGGAGCCCGTTACAGAAACGAGACATTGGGAAGATGTCCAAAATGCAAGGTCTGGACTAGAAAATGACTTCCAAAAATGTTTCTTGCTTTGCAGAAGCATTGTACATTTATTCAGTCAGATCTAGGATTATTGGAAAAGGAAACTTTTTCTCCTAGTCACACCTACTACTTCTGAAGAAGAGTAAGAAAACATGATGGAAACAAATCTGAGACATAAGCAGAGTTTCCCACAACCCAGTCAGTCTCCTGCTGTGGCAGAGCGAGCCTTTACGTTCACCACAGCACGATCTGAGCACAAAACCAGTCAGCTATGCAAGACTGGCACATTTTAATTGGAATTGCAGAAACTCTTAACGACTTTACATTCCAGATTTCAGCCACACTTTAGTTAGCAAGGACAGTAGCTCCTTTTGGAAATAAGAATTAGAATAATCTCATTTAAATAGGTTCAGAGCAAAGAAAAAGGTTTGGAGGACTACCAATAGTAACCATGATAATGTATTGATCAGCCTTGCCAATAACTAAATTACTCATCAGAGTCAGCAGACAGGGCTAATTCTCTCTTCATATTTCCCTACATCTTTAAGCCCTAGTCTGTCTTTGTCAGTGTTTCCAGAAGGCAGCCTACAGCAGGACAGGTACAATTTAATGCCAGCTTTGCTGTGGTAATGTGCAAAACAGTCTGCAATCTACCCACTTTACCCTTGTGGCCACGGGGAACGTGCCATTTAAAAAAATAAAATGAAAATAAGAAAAAAATGGCAATTTATCTAAAGGACAACTCTCTCTTATATAGAACAATTTGGATAATTGCTTTGTGTCAAAATACCAATTAAAAAAATCTGTAACAGTAGGCACCTTGGTTGTATATTAGTCTAGTATATTTAGTATATTATATTAGAAGCCTTCTGAAATAAAAAAATGTTTAGTATACAGAAGAATACCAAGACAAGAAATTAATAAAATGACACCATGAAAACATCTTTTAACTGTTATAAGCAATTTGAGATATTCAAGAGGTGATACTCAGCACATTCAGGTATTTTGTCCAGCTGCTAAGAAATGATCAAGCTTTTCTGAAAAGACGCCATTTGGAAGGCATAGGATCAATTTTGGTAACATCATACAGGCAAAATAAATGGGAATCTGCTCTGACACAACATTCTCATTACTCAGATAATGACCTTATGCTGCTGAGCCCATCTCAAAGGGCCTGAGTGAATTTATTTGTTGGCAACAAGCACATGTAAATGCATCTGCGTTTCACTTTGCAACTGAGTATTCAGGGTCAATAGAAAATTCAGAATTTCTGCAGGAAAGAAATCCGGCTTTTGACAGTTTTTGAATGCCCAAATGAGACAAATAAATCCCAAAGGGAGCTGTGGAAAAAAGCTGCCCACTGCAGCCTACAGGAGCAATACTTACAACAGTGCTACCTTGAGGGGGATGTAGTGCATCTCCATGGGTGTCTGGATGAGCTCAGCCACATCTGGTGCGTATTTATCCAGTTCTATCAGGAGCTTCTGCTTTTTGAACTGAACAAGGGAGAATGATCAAACACTATCAGAAGAGGAAATTCATTACTCTGTACCACTTGTGTAACTCTATTTCATATTACTCAGCCAATTACCTGGGGTACTATTACTGTGGAGCATATTCAAGCCCCCGGTGTTGAATAAAACATAAGTTTTATTATGTTCTGTGAGGAGTTTCAGACAACAAAAAAACCCTATATTTTCCCAAATACTTAACAACTGAAGTGAGAGTCAGGAGGAAGCAGATAATTTCTACTTGTTTAAACTTCCTTAATTAACTGTGTCTACATCTTGACACAGCTACCAGTGAATTCACCACACTAGAGTCCAATACTCCATCTTCCTAACACCTCTCCGGATCCCTAATGAAAAGCTAACTTTATTCATTCACTGTTCAACACACAAGCCCCCGAAAACCCAAACTCCACATGTATGCAGTCTTTGTTGTTTTAAAGATGGATGCTTCTATGACAAATCTCTCTTCAATCCCTTTTGTTTTACTAGGCTCTCTATGGAGACAAAAGAGAAATCTGAAATGTGAACTGACTGAATTATGTTATGGTGAGACAGAAGGACAGAGATGCTAGCAGCAAATTCTCAACAACCAAAGTAACTCACACGTGGAATTCTTACATGCCTGCAGTTCTATCCTGGGTTATTTCCTCAATCTCAAAGTCAGAGGACAAGGAACAGGCACATAGCTTGGTGGGAGACCACAGAGATGCTGTAGAAAATGTAGTCTCCCTGCTGATGTTGATACCTAATCCCTGCCCCTCTGGAATTGCAAAGAGCACAGCACTGCCTACACAAAATGTTCTTTGAGAGCTGGGAGGAACCACTCATCTCCAAATACACATCCTTATAATTTGAAGGGAACAAGTAGTATTTGATGTCAGACTTTCACCACGCTCACAAGAATGATCTATCTACCTCAGAACTGCTGGAAGGTTTCACCCCTTCCTTTACATACTTCTAGTCTGTGTATGCACACACATTTCATGCTGTGTGCAACGAAACGCTCCCCAAGGTGTAACACCCAGGCTGTAAAAGATTGTACACTGCTGTGATCACCACTCAGTGTGTAGGTACAGACACTGGAATAGTGACACAAAAAATTTAAAAGCCTCAGCTGTCTACCACATTCAGTCCTGTTTGTTTATCATTAAAATATGACCAGATTTACTGCAACAAGGCCTTGACAGCACATCCTCTGGCATATCTTTTCTCTAGCCCAAGATAATTATATTTGCTGGAAGAAGAGGATCAGCAACACTGGGAAGTGAGCTTACCACAACTTTGTTGAAGTCCTGGATTGCCAAGTAAAGGGCAACAGCAGTTAGCACATCGGTTATCTAAAAAAGCAAGGGACAGACTGATTGTAAACAAAATAAACAAATGGAGAAAAATATATTGGTCATCATTTAACAGGAGCTCTGATCTGACTCAGCTCAGGGGAACAAAACACAAGCTTTAAAAATTCTGAAAGGCTGATCTGTACAGTGCTCTCACACACCACCACTTCACCTTGAAGGCATCAGCTGTATCAAAAATATTTATATTCACAAAACAAGAGAATAGGGAATTAAGAGGAAAGAAATTGTTCATGGATAATAGAGAGACAAGTATGAGGATAATAGAGAGAATCACTGGTGTAGTGAAAGCACAGCAACAGTGGGGCAGTGCCCAGCTGGTTAAACCCACCTGGGCACCAAGGCAGCATGACAGTGCCATGAGCTGCCCCAGACTGCCCAGGCAGCAGTACAGGGCACAGGGCTGTTGGCTCTGCACAAGCCCTGCCTGGCAGGGACCTGGGCACAGAGGCTCCACTGGGTGCTACGTGCAGCCAGCTACAGGACTTCTGTCCTTCTGAATTGTGAACAACTCAGAACAATTGACAAGAGACATTTGGGGGATGAACCCATCTGTGCTCCTTGCAGGTCTGGGGTTTGGCAGACAGAAACAGCAGTGTAGGGACTGGTGAGAAACAGCAGTGTAGGGATTAGGCTGGGGGGACAAAGCATTTTGTTACCCGTAAGAGATAACATTTGAAATTTGAAATAAAATTACACCTTCCTATCCCTGTGTGGGGTAGTTATCTAAGCAAGAACTCACAAAGAAGGAACATGTACAGGAAGGGAAAAGCCTGAATGTGGGTTTGTGCAGGCAAAGCTGCCTTTCTAATTAACTGTGAGCTCAGCAGGAATTTGAGCTACAGGGAGGCTGAAGGACTGAAAAGGAAGTCACACTCAGCGTTTCCCTGAGTGGGACCATTCAGGAGAAGCTTTCCATGAACACTTACCATGAACACCAGTTCAGCATATTCAATCAGGAAGTGAAAGAGATAGATTATCAGCGGGGTCTGAAAGAGAGCAGAAGGGAAATCCGTATCAAATACTGTCCAGGCAAATACTGTCCAGACACTGGTGATTTGATGAGACAAACTGCAAGAGTTGAGCAGTTCTACAAGACACTGCCAAAGGTAATTTTCTTTGGCCTATTCTCCAACACTGGTATTTCAGGGCAAAGTGATAAATAAAAGCACACTTACTTGTCTTCTTCCTTACAAAGTTCTCAATGCACCTTATAAAAGACATCATCAACTCAAAAAATTGTATTCTACTCCAACTTTTCAATTCTACTACAATAGTTGTAGACTTACAATAGAAAACATACAAAGACCAGCTTTAGAAAGTAATTTTTTTTCTAGAAAATCTATTTATCAGGTTGTCTGCAGGTACTTTTGAAATATTTCCTACATAGCTGGTTCCCCTGCTGTTTAGATATGTCTTTTATAATGCAAAAGAAGAAAGCATGTTAAAAACATAAAGGAGTAGGGTTATAATCCTATCATTCTGTTACTCCTAGAGTTTTTTTCCTTCTAAGGTAAGAGGAAAAGCATGTTTCTGAATTATTCCAATCACACAAAAGCTTAGCCTGGAAGGACTGTATTTACACGCTGCAAATACAGTCTTCACTGTGAGAAAATAATTTTCTTTTAAAAAACTTTAAAAATAATGTGATGGTCTAAATAAGCATGGGGAAATATTTCACGGTCTGGGAGAAATTCTGTCTAAATTAGAATTTATTGAAAAGAATCCAGTTTTCAGAGGATACCAAGTACCTGCTTCACCCTAGACGACACTATGTATGAATGTACCTTCATATCAGTATGGCCATTCGAGGGCACAAAGCCCCACAAATGCTTCCGTGCTTTTGTAGGAACAAGGTGTTTTCAAGATAAGGAATAAATAAACTGTACGCTTATGCTAGTATTAGAATTTCTGCAAATGTAGAGACTCCAGGTGCTGATACCCAGTAAATCCTATCAGGCTCACAGTGACACCATCTCTGCTCCAGCATGTGCTGACAGAAACAGCTGGATGTAAACAGAGTATTTGACTGATTACAGAGTTTCCCTGTCTCAGAATTTCTTTATGCAATAACAAATATGCCACGGCCTGCCCCTGCACAGGGAATTCACTGGGATTACCTGGATTTCCTTGTGCTGGTCACTGCATAACCACCGCACAGACAAAGCACACAACTTCAGGTGCTCTGCAGTCTTTGGGACGAAACAGGCCCCCAGCCTCCTCCAGGCCCTGAGCAGACAAACTAAGACCCTTGCCACTGGAATATCACATTTAAAACCAAGCATGCAAACCAACCTCATGAAAAATAGCTCCAGAGTATGGCGAGACTCCTAAATCCAGCAGAGCTAATCCCTCGACCACTGAAACAGACAAAACACTGGCATTAGAACCCGGTAATGTGCGAAGTGAGAGATCTCATGATGATAAAATGGCAGTTTTTTAAAATACTGGCACTCTAAGAGTCTCACACAGAATGGGTGACACCACACCTCCCAGAACCAACAGCCAGCCAGAACTGATTCACCCCCAGCTCTACCACGCACGTTCCTGCACGGGCACTCATCATCTATTTATTTGTTTCAGCTAAAAAATGTTCTAGATGACATCTTTTACACTTAACTCTATATAAACCACATGCATGGTATCTTCTCCTTTTGAGTCACCTATTAAGTGATATATGGCCTCTGTGCTGGAGAGATACTTAATTCCAACAGGAAAATCACAACATAATATAGAATTTGAACTGTTTTGCCTGATTAGATGTAGAGAGGTCTCAAACGTCTGAAATCACAAGGGAAGAACAGAAATGAACACATATTGCCAGGCAAAACTAAATGCTTTATCTCTTGTTGAAACTTCCTGACATTTTATAGCCTTAATTCAGCTCCTTTGTGCTCATGGAGTTACAGCTTGCCCTGCAATGCATGTGTGTGCTTTTCTATAGAATCTCCACCCTCCTGAGCACAGAGGTTCCCCGGGACTGAGCAGTATGCAGTGAAAGGAGCTAAGGGAAATGAGCCCATTAGTTCAGAGGGAAACAGGCAGGACACTGCAGGAAAACACAAAAGGTGCTCAGTTCAGTAACATGCTGGAGAAATAAGATTCTGGCTGCCATCAACTTTCTGTATGGTGACAAGCCAGACTTTTCAAGATGGTTCCACTTTTTCTCTTTACTCTCTAGATATTTACCTTGGATGCTCTAAGGTGGTATTTAGAAAGACTCAATAGCACACGAAGCATGAAGTACTACATATTGTGGAGCAGAGTCCTCAGGTCATCAAATACACTTGTACATTCAACCATTATTACTTCAGGCCCAAAACTACAAAAAATTTTACCTGCATAGTAACTGGATACCAAAGGGACATTTTTAAAATAAATTAAGAACAGGCTCAGATGATGCACAGATGAACGTCACTGAAAAGCCCCGAATACCCTGTACCTCACTCAGCCTTCAGAAGAGAATTTGAATCGCTGGTAACGTGTGGGGACACCAATGACCAAGGGAAGTGAACTGGGGCCGGGCAGTGGCATTCTCACCACGACACGGTGCCTGTGCAGGGACAGCAGAGCGGGCCCGGCCGAGGCCGATGCAGCCACACGCGCCCGTTTGTGTGACATTACCAGTGTCCCCGGCCAGCCGTGAACCGCGACATCCTGGCTCCAACCTTGTCCTCTGCCTCCAGCCCCGCGGCCCTCCCGCCCCCCGGAGCCGCCATGCACCGGCTCCCACGGGCTCCTCGCGGGGACAGCTGCCCAGGGCCCTTTCGGGCAGCTCTGGTTCGGGCCCGGGCGAGCACGGCCCGGCTCTCCCGGCGGGGCCGCTTCCAGCCCGGAGCCCGGCCGCGGTCAGGCCCTGTCCGCCCGGCGCAGGAGGTCCCGCCGCCTTGACTCCTCCTCGCCGCCCCCGCGGGCCTCACCTCGCTTCCAGGCGTTGAGCGGGGTCGCCACCTCGACCCGCTCGGCGATGAAGACGGCGAGGCTGGAGCGGTAGAGCGCGGCGCGCACCGTCACGGCCGCCAGCACCACCAGCACTAAGGGGGCCGCCATCCCGGCGCGCGCTCCGCCGCTGCCGCCGGCTGTAGTTCCCGGGCGGCGCCGGGGAACACGCCGCCAATGAACCGGCCCGCCCGGGCAGACTACATATCCCAGCGGCCCTCACGCCACCGCCTCCCGGCACAACTCGGAACTACGGCGGCCGCGGGGGGTGAGGGGTCGAAGCTGGCAGGAGCGCTCTTGGAGCGGCCAGGCGGGGGCCCGGTTCCCGTCTCCCGAGCTCTCCCGAGCTCTCCCGATCGGGTCGCCCTTGCCCAGGGCGGCCGCACGGGACAGCCTCTCCTCAGCCGGAGGACAGGGATGGGTCTGTCCTCGAGTGGCATCGCGCTCCCCGCGGGCCGTCCCTCCCGCCTGTGGATCCGAGGTGCCTCTGGATGGCAGCTCTGCCTGGCCGGGGCAAGGCTTGGCAGGCCAGGCCCAGCTGGGACGAGGAGCGTCGGTGGCTTCTGATCTGTGTGGAAATCCCCTCAGGCAGTTCTTTATTTTTCAGATATTTCACAGACCCCGTGAAATACTTGCATACGCGGGGTATCTGCCCGCGTGTTTGCTGTGGCTGTGCTGAGAGCTACCGCTGTTGTCTGCTGTGAGGGCACTGAATGCTCGTGGCTGTCTTTGGTTTCAGAAAGCTCTTGGCAGACTCAGGTTCTCAGTCTATGAGAGAGTTCTGGGGAGACTTTCACTCACCTACCTTTCCTGCTATTCTCCAACAACTGTTCCTCCATTCCCATCACTGGGTATGTGCACAGCCTGTTTGCACAATCTCACACAAAAATAGCCTTTACAACACTTCATCTGAATGGAGACAAGTGGAAGGAACACATGACAATCTCCTAAAAAATTGAGCGACAGTGAAAACACATTTCATGTGGTACGTGAAGACAGCAATTTTTCACGTAATTAAAACTAGGATTTGCTGAGTGTACTGAGGTTGCCATTGAAAAGAGCTTGATAATGTCCAAGTTAACATTTATGTTGGATTTAGGCAGCCTCAGAGCTGTAGAGTAGTGTTGCACCCGCCTGGAGAAATGGAGAGAGGCTGCATTCATCTGGGACATGGTCCCTAAAGGCCCAGAGGCCCAGCATGTACTGTCCCCAGGACTGGAGAGCCTGGTGGGGTTAGGTGGTCAGTCACATAAACTTTCTGGACCATGGCTGCTTGGAACATGAAAGCCTTCATGCTACAAAACCACCTTCAGATGGTCCCTGGACTGTTTCCTGCTGTGCTCACTTGCTCACTGGTGTTCAGCTGCTGCCTTTGCAGGGCTTCTCTCAAGTGTATTCTCATCCACTGCCACAGGACAACAGATCTGGTCCTGAGGCCATAAGGAGAGCTTCAGTGCTCAGCCGGTTGTGTGGCAGCTCCTCTGCTCTCAGGCTCTCTGGCATGAAGGTGTGGGTTGTGCTGGTAAAGCTGCTCTGTGAGAGTGGCTCTACTTGGCCCTGGGACTTGACGGCCCCAGGACTGACTGAGCCTGGCACATCCTCTGATAAATCAGGGTGAGTTCATTCAAGTTAATTTATTTGTGCAAGCATCTGTAAATAGGAAGCCAGAGATGCTGATTCTTCTTTGCAGCTGTTCACAACAGTCTCTTAAGTTTTCTGATTAGAAATGCTCTTTTTCGTGTGCTGGTTCTCTCCAAATGACAGTTCTGATCCAAAGTACTTGACAGCCTTCCTGTGACTGCTGCTTTGCAGAGTGACTGGCACACAGTAGTGTGGTTAAAGGTGCACTGCTGCAGGATGCTGATTTTGCCAGTCTGAGCTGTGCCATGTGCTGCCCTGCACTGTCTGATGCAGCCCTGGGAAGATTCTGATAATCTCCAAGGGCAGCAGAAATCAGATGTGGAATCATGCCACTACAGTTGTTTTGTGTTTAGTTGGTGTGCAAAGCGAACTAAAAAGAAAGGTCAAAGAATAATTCATGACAAGTGCAGCAATTCTTTCTGGAACATGAGTTTGCTCCAGCATTTCTCCAACAGGAGATCCCAGGGCTAGCAATGGAGGGAAGTTCCTAAACTGGTTAACATATTCAGCCCTCTCAAAGCATCAGATACGTCAGGCAAATTATCAGAGGGTTGAGTATCAGTTGCTATCTGACGGCCACTGATTTGGGGGGTTAGAGCTGCCATTAAGGAGTTGCAGTAAACACACATATGCTGTGGTGCTGCCTTTTGTCTGGCAGGGACTTCTGAAGCCACTCTCAGACAAATGAGACAGAGGAGCAGGCTTTTAAAACCCTTGGGGTTTCTACAGGCTTTATGAAAATTAGGGGAAGTTTCAGGAGACCCAGGCTGGGATGGCTTTTCCATAATCAATCATTTGGGACCTGGCCAGTGTTGCCGTGCTGCTCCAAGTCAGCCAGCACAGCCAGCTGCTTCCCCAGCAGCAGTGAAGGGGCAGAGAGGGATGACAGCAGAACAGAGGAGAGATCTTGGGGCTGCTAGAGACTCATACCGAGCTGCATGAAGGCTTCCAGCAGGGAAGAAACCAGAAAACTCTCAGAAAACTCTGGTTTGCTTGGTTAGTGCAGTAATTTTTTTTTTTGTTTGTTTGTTTCCAGAGGCATAAACCAGATTTTCTGTGTCCTGGTATTTACCCCAAATTGATGGTAGTTTTTGCAGCATTGGAGCATTTCCTGGCTATCCTTTCTTCCTGAAATTCCTTGGCTATGCAAGTGATTTGGTAGGAACGTGCACAGAGGGCTCGGTGTGCGAAGGCCTGGGAGCAGTTTGAGGAGCTGAAGTTTGAGGATGTCCTGCCAAGGTGTCACCAGCAGTGTGGCAGTGGGGCTGTGGAGTGACTGTTGGTCCACACAGGGAGCAGCAAATGCAGCTCTCAGGGGGACCTTCACACTGCCTGCCCTACAGCCTCCAGGTTTTGTTGCCTTACGAAAAGAAGCAGAACCAAATGGAACCAAACATGCAATTGGGAGCTGCTGCTGCTGCTGCTGGAAGATCTGCACTCCCTTGATTGCACTGCCCACGTGAGGCACCCACACGGAACACTCAGGGGATGAGTTCAACCTGGGGATGTTGCATCACAGAACTTTGATAAAACACTCTGTTTAAGACTGAGCCAATTCAGGGATGATTCATCTTTGTTCCTGCAAACAGATGCTGGTTTGGGCACTTCTTGTGTGCCCTGCTGGAATTATGCAATGGTGACATTTTTTGCAGTAAACAAGCCACTCCTTTTCCCGACTCAATGTACAGATTAGATATTCTGATTGCCTGTCCTCCCTGTCAACTCTTCCAGCCTAATGCAGTTTTTTTGCATTTGGGAGACCACAGCTTTGTTGTTATTCTGAGATTTGATCAGGGCCCTGTGCAATGGCTTACATATCTTAGGGATGCTCCCTGTTCCTGTGGGATCTATCCCACCCTATCCCATGTCTCAGAGAGGTGATTTTCACCCAACATTTATTTTGGCCAAGCTGTCATGTTTTATTTTCATAGTCAAACACTTCAGTGTTATACTATGTTTCCTTCTGCCTTTCCCACCACAGGCCTTGCACAGCAGTAGTTGCATTGTAGTCATTACTGGTCCTCAGTGGCTTTGGTGTTCCTGAGAAATTCACATTTACATACTCTATCTCACTATACTGGGGTCCTTTGCTGATAAACATTTGAGTTGCTTTTGCCTGTTTTCAAGTTGTCTTCTGTTGGAATTTATTGGCCAGAACACCTGCCAGCTTTGGGGTTTGTAAATGAAAAAATACCCATAAATTCATTTAATTTTTGTGGGCTCCATGACTTCTCATTACTTCTTTTTTTCAGGGTTCAGGGATAAAACCTGCTGTTAAATTGAAGGGTATTGCTGGTTTTAGAAATTTCTAGGAGAGAGGTGCTTGTCTTTAATTTATTAACTTGGAAAATAACAGCTTTTCCTAGCAGTCTGAAATAGCACTGCTGTAGGTATCTTCCAGTCTTTCTGCTACTGACTGACAGAAGACAGCATGGGGTTTGTTGTCTTTTATGGAGGTTAGTAGTAGTCTGGATCAAAAATAGAACCTGAGTGATTGGTTTTTCTTCTTTGGGTTCAGAGACAGGAGAAAATAAACTGCACTTCAGATTTCTCTGACTGGCTTCATGTGCCAGAACTTCCTTTTCATGAAAGACAGATATCTTTGTAAGAAAGCAAATAACTTTTCTCAGCCCCTAAGAAGATTTTATTTCTGCTTTGGATATTTTTCAGAGTGAGTTTTAAATGGCAATGTAAAAAAAAAAAAAATAAAATCCCTCAAGATGAAATTCCTGCCAGCTAAGTTAAGGCAATTAATCATCTAGTGGAAGCTTGTCATATACATGAGGGAGAGATGGGCTTGTCCAGAGAGCTATAAACTCACCTCAGACATCTCTCCTGGGTGCGGCAGGGATGAGCTGATGATGTGAGCTGAGCACTGAAACTGAAACACCTGGAGTTAGGCAAGAGGAATCAAAGGGGTCTGATAAACAGCACTGTTGAACTTTTGGGCACTGGCTAAACTACTCACCTCGACAGCAGCAGCTCTAAAAGATGGGCTGTCCAGACCCACTATCCTGAGGACACAGCTGAGCATTCACAGCCAGCAGCCCCATTTCCTCCGTTTCAAGTGGAAGAAAACAAGGCAGGTCTATAACAGCTGGAGCAAAGAGAAACTGGAAGGCAAAGTGGGTTATGAACAGCAGCTCTGTGTTTCACACTCTCTTTCTTTGTCATGTTTTCCTCTATGAGAAGCCAGTAGGAAACAGGTTTGTGAATCCCACTCGGATTTGCCCCACATTCCCAAGCTCTGCACTGTCCCAGCCGAGGAGGAGCTGCTGGTGACAGCCAGACGGAAAGTGGGGGAGGACAAAGCACGTGCTTCCTCAGGCGGGTTTCTCCCAGCTGCCCAGGCATTGTTGGTCACTCAGTACCTCTGGGAGCAGGAGCTGCTGCTGGGTTCACCCTCCTGGGGACCCCCCACACCCCAGTCCTGGCACTCCTCTCTCTCTGTTGTTCTGACATACGTGGCTTGTTCCTTTTGCCTCAGCCTTTGCTGACAGCAGTTTGAGGATCATATGATGGATGCTCTCTCTCCCTGTGTGGTTGCACAGGAGTGTCATTGTGTTTTAAGAGCAAAAATCTGGGTTTTGGCTGGCAGCTGCTGCACTGCACTGTGGCTTTGTGTGCTGCAGGGACTGTGAGTGCAGAGTGTTTTCTCAAACATTTCATTAGATTTCTTTGTTTTCAAGGCAAGTGTGTGTTTTCAGGCAAGAGCCAGATGCAGAGAAGCCCTATGGGCATTTCTGAGCAATGAATCCCCTCCATGTGTCCCTTCCCTGCTTCCCTTCCCTGCTCACTGTTTTGCCAGTTGACGGGGTAATAGAATGGACACAGACACCAATAGGAAGAATGGTCTTATTTTACTATTAATATTGAGGCAAAACAGAAGTAAAAGGATACATTTAGTAAAACAATAAGATTATTTTTTTGCTTGGCTTTAGCAATAAATAAAAATAAGCAAGGTAATGTATCTAATCAAGATAATGTATCTAATCATTACTATATGAGTGAGAGAGAGAGAATAGTGATTGAGGAAGATCCATCACCAATTGTCTGAATACTCCACTATCAGTCAGAGCCTGCAGTGGCTGGGGAGCCCCGTTTTGCAGCAGGACCTGGAGAACCCTCCCTGACAATGGGGGAAATCCTACGCAGTGCATCCACCCATAGCTGAGGTCTCCAGTTTGCCCAAAAAAGGGGTCCAGCTTTATAGGCCCAAATTGACAAGTCCAAATGACTTGTTTACCTTTTTGTGCAGAAAACATTTGGTTCTGATGGCCCATGTCCCAACCAACTGGGGCCACGGCTTGGCCAGGGGCCAGGGTTTGGCCAAAGCCCAGGCCACAACCAAGAGGATTTTGCCTAAAATATTCTACTGACAGGTCTCTAGGAATATCTTTAGGGAAGAATTCTTGATATACCCTACACAAGGTTATACAAACATCTCTACAAAAGTCAGTTTGGCATTAAGAATAGCTAATATAAATGTTTTAATCATCTATTTTTAAAGAACCTTGATGGTATTAATACCATCATGCTCCAGATTCATCTTGTAAATCAACTCAGGCTTAGGCCTGCTGTTCAGGCCTTAGCATATCACTCATGTGCTATTCCTGGGCTGAACTTCCCCCTGCTCAGGTACCATCTTGCACACCCAAGTGTCCAGTGGAGGCATGAAAAAACAACCTGTGCCCCCCCCCGCCAGCCAGCTGCAGAAGGAGTTTCTGCAGAACGTGTGTATTGGTCCTGTAGGGCACTGGAGCAGCCCTTCCCAACTGCTGAGTGTTCCTAGAGCACCAGGTCCTCCCACAGACCTATCCTTTCAAGCCTGATCCAGGCCCAGAGCACTGCAGTGGAGGTGCTTCAGGGTTTGCCCTGTCCTTTTGCCTTATTTTCCATTAGGAAAATGGAAAAAAGGCACATGGTTTTCTACAGTGCTGTACTCTGCAGATGGCACAGATGTTTCCTGTTGTGTGGGCTCTGGCAGCTGCTGGAGGTGACTGTAGAGCCATGGGAAATGAGTGTCAGAGTCTGTGGGCACTTGTGGGTCAAATATTTTTACCATGTGAAAGCTTGGTGTATTTTTGAACCACTGAAGTACAAATTTTGATTCTCTATTTGGAAATAAAGGCAAGAGGAATACAGAACCCACCTCCTTGTGTGCAGGTTTAGTAACAGTGAACGTATCTCTTTGGTTTAAAGTAATGGAATTGCTAATTCATCCTATGACAAGTTTTCTGTCCATCCCTGTTTTGTTCCACAAGGCAGCCCTGCTGTCCTTAGAGTGGGAAGCAGCCCTGCCTTGGAAAGCCACTGCTAAGCTGAATCCAGTGTCTTGATCAGTATTTTTCCAGTTAATCCTCAGAAGGGATGGGAGAGAATGGGCTAAATGATAAAATTAAAGGTGAGTGACAAGCTTCTCCCCAAATAAGTCAAATTGTGGAAATCTTGATCCTGGTCCAAACCAATGCAACAAAGCCAACATCAGCCCCCAGAAGTGCAGACTTGTGACTTCCACCAGTTGGTGACCCTGGGTGACATCTAGAAATACTTCTCTTCCCAATCCTTCAGTTCTGTGGGTATTGATTTGTGTTACAGACACACCATTAGTTCCTGGGAATTCCCCACAGGAAGTCCGTTTAAGAACCAGTTGCTGGAAAGGTTCCTATTGCCACCTGGGGTTTCGGCTGCAATATCTGGGATCAAGTCCAGTCTGAGGGGCACGGGGGGGATATGTAAAACCAGATTAAAGGAATATGGAGGCATAGCTTGCCTTGAAGTTGTCTTTCCACGTTCTCACTGGGTTGAACTATTGAGGGATGCCAGACTGTGACAGAGGGGCCAGGAGCAGGGACTGGTCATCTGTGAGATGGAATTGGGATAGACAGGGGAATCCCACCTGTGGGTGGGAAGGGCCCACGTGCCCCTGTGCCTCACCTGCACTGCACAGGGAGCAAGAGCGATACTGCCCCCCTGCCCTGGCCCCTCTGGCAGCTTTGCAGGGCAGAGGACACTTCCTGCATGTGGAGAGATACCTGCAGGCAAGGGACTTCTCCTGTTGCAAGGAGGATTTTTTATCTTTAGCATGGTAAGGCCCTGGGACAGGCTGCGCAGAGAAGCTGTGGCTGCCCCATCCCTGGAAGTGTCCAAGGCCAGCTTGGATGGGACTTGGAGCAGCCTAGTCTAGTAGAAGATGTCCTTGCCTATGGCAGGAGGTGGAATGGGATGGCACTTGAAGTCCAGCCCAAACCGTGCTGCGAGTTCATTATTTTCTCTGGAAGAAGCCACTGCGGAATGCCCTTATAGTCAAATCTTACAACTGAATTTAACCCAAATGTCCTATTAATGGCATTTATTGGATGCTATGGGGTCTGAGTGAGCATTTTGTACAATATTTGTGACATTATAAGTATAGTCATTTTTAGCACTATTGGAGATTGCACTGACACAGGCGAGAGGAAGGCTCTGTTGAAACAGGCAAGGGGAAGAGTCTGTTTGCTTTTCCAAAAGGAAAACAAAAGTAGGAAGAGCTGACAATGCTTGCCCCAAGTCAGATGTGAATGAATCTTCATATCCTGAGCCTGGCCCCAGTCCTAATCCCCTGGTTCCCTCTGCTTGGGACCTGGTAATGAAAATCAAGGATCATTTTCTGGGAGGAACAAGTGGAGGATGGTCATAGGAAAGGAAAGGCCACCAAGTCAAGCAAAGTGACTGAGTCATGCCTATTACTGGAAAATGAGAGTCCTGAGGCATGGCAACAGCTCTCACTGTGCCCAGCATGGAGGAGCCCACAGCTTGCATTAGTCTAGCCTGGAGAAAGAGGAAAAATGTGTGGACTGCAGGGACAGCAAATGTCCCCCCGGCATGGTGCCATCCCCTCCACAGCCCCAGGGTTTTGGCCATGGTGACTCCACACAGCACAGCTTTCCCCAACAATGTGAAAAGGAGAACATGTCCAGAGCACAGGGTATCTGGAACCCTGCACAAAAAATATGCCAGGGTGCTCAGGGAGTCCAACACAGAGTCATGGAATCACTAAGGTTGGAAAAGACATTTTAAGATTATTCAGTTCAACTGCTAATCCTGGTCCACCACTGAACTGTGTCCCCAAGTGCCACATCTACATGGGTTTTTTAACACTACCAGGGATGGTGAGTTCACCACTGACCTGGAAGCCTGTTCCAATTCCTGACCATCCTTTCCATGAAAAAATTTTTCACAATATCCAGCCTAAACATCTTACTCTGCCATTGGCTGGAGCACCACAGGGACGCATAAACCCCTGAGCTGCTCTTTGAAAATCCCCAGGCACGGCCATCCTGCTGTGAACCTGCACAAAAGCACTGCTGGCCACCCCACAGCCAGCCCCACTCTCTGTTTCTGTTTCCCTGAGGAACAAGGGAGGCTCCCCAAAACCACATTCCCACATAAATGGTCTTTCACTGGAGACTTGTCCCCTGTCCACTCTGCCTCTTCCCACCTGGAGGATGGGCTGCTTCCAGGTTGAAAATATGTTGAATTTCTTAATTAGAGAAGTTTGCAGCTCAGGGTCTGGCTGGGATGGTCCCTCCCTCTACCCACACCACCTGCCCTGTCAGAGCCCTGGTGGAGGGTGATCCTGGGGGCATTGGCACCACGGTCTGTGTGGTGCTCCTGGGCCGCAAGGAGCTCCCTTCCCTCTGCTGTGGGGTGCACAAGCTGGGCTTCCCCGGATGTACTTCCCCAGCTAAGAGCAAAACCTCCAGGATAGCAAGCGTCTGTCTTGTGTAACAAACCCCACTGGACCCTGTGGGCAGGGATAGAGCCACTTGTTTTCTTCCCTGGCATCAGAAGTAGCTCAGGATGTTCCTGCCTCACCCCAAGGCCTCATCCAGATACTCCCAGGCTTTTAAGGTTATAAAAAAATTTTTGTCCTCCTCAAGCCTTGGTGCGAGGTGGTGGCCATGAGCAAATCAGCTGGGAGTGTCCAGCTCAGCCCAGCCTGGACTGCTGACTGAGCTGGGCAGGAGGTGCTGGCACCACTGTGTCTATGCCAGGTTGCCTGGGATAGAGGTGTGTCATTGGAGCAGAGCACTCTCAGCTCCATCTCCTGGTGCTGGGCGAGCTCTGAGGGCTGGCTCCTGCCAGAGCTGAGGGTGGCCCTGCCTGGGCACAGGTCCTCCCAACCCTGAGTGCTCCTGGAGATCTCCTGGCACCGGTTTGGTGGGCATGAGCCTCCTGGCACAGGTGAGGGTGTCAGGAGAAAAAGAAGGGGGAGAGGCATTCTCAGGAAGAAGGCAGAAATTCAGCCAAAGTGTGACAGTGTGGCAGGAGGTGCTGGGCAGTGCTTTGGGGAGTGGGGCTGGAGGGGAGCCCATGGCTGGAGCTGGGAACCGTGGTGCTCAGACCTGCCAGTGACTCAGCCGGTGACGTCTGGTCCTTCCTCCCCGTGCCTGAACCTGGGGCCATTTGTGGTCATGCCCGAAGCTTTCGTGAGGCCTGACCTGCCTGTCTGTGGCTGTCCCTGCTCTGGATGCTCAGCATGGCTGCTGGGTGCTCAGCCCTCAGACAAGCTCTGCCGGAGGAGTCACTCCCCACCTGTTTTGTCCCGGCTCTTTGAAGTCCTCACCCCACCTGTCCTGTGGTGCATGACTCGGCTGTCAGCTGCCCCAGGGACCCTTTCCTTGTGCTTGTCACGCGTTGCCTGAGCTGCCAACCACATCCTCATGCTCTCCCCATCCGATGTCCAGAGTGTTGGGGGTCTGAGCTCTGGGAAAGCAATGGGATATTTATAGCCAACATCCGGAAAACCACGTCCTCCCAGTTGCTGCCACAACAAAGCATACCTGCAGCCAGGGCTCCTGTGCTGCAGCACTGCCCTGGCCAAACCCTCTGCCCTGTGTCCTGCCTCAGGAAGGGTGAGAGCACTGGGGTTCACCCTGTGCTGTTGGGGTGCACCCTGGCTCTCTGGGATGGACCCTATCCCATTGGTGTGTACACACTGCCTGCCTCTACCCGTGATGGCCATTCCTTTTCTCACAGGGAGGGACTCTGGGGCACAGGGAGGGCAATGGAGCCTCACAGCCCTCCTCAGGTGGAAGGTAATTCCAGTCTGTGTAGGTGCCACCCCAGTACCTCTGCCACCGTAGTGCCGTGCTCCGAGACCATCCACATCTGCCACGGTAACCACGATGGTCTGCAGGGCCCAGGGGAGGGGAGTGCAAGCCGGGCACTGGCCCCTCCATCCCGGCACCCGCCCTCCCACCCGCACACGGACTCACCCGCCTTCTCCGACAGCGGGTCAGGGCAGGGCCGGCGGGGTGGCCGGAGGCAGGACAGTGAGACCCTGGGGGTGCCCTGCTCTGCCTCCCACCCACCGCACCTCTGGATTTGCTGCTTTCCCCAGGCAGGCACGGGGAGTTCGATGGCCACGACAGGGACTCAGGTCCAGGCGATCTGGCCGCGGAAGAACCGGTCCAGGCTGCACGCAGAACGTTTGGAGGAAACTCTGAGGAGCTGCTGCCCTTCTCAGAAACCTGTCTGTCCTGATTCTTGCCACCCCTGACTCTACTTGCCTGGCCAGATTGTTCAGGCCGGTCTTCCGTAGTTTTCGTCCCCAGGGTGATTCCCGGTGTTTTTGCCAGTGCCCGCCCAGGCTCAGCTCCTGCCCGGCAGTGGGATGGTCTGCTGGACACGGTCCTCGCTGCCACGTGAATTCAGCACAGCCCCAGCCGCGCCGGTGCCACCCATCGCGACTGCTGGGGATAGGCATGGAGGGGACCCTGGCTCGGGCGCTGACCTGGTCACTCTCCTCCACTGCTGCCTCATCCCAGGGCAGCAGGGCAGGCGAGGCACTATCCTCCGTGGGATGGTCAAATTGATTCACCTTTTTATTTCTTCAGATTTCTGTCAGAGGTGGTGATGAAAACACCACCTTTAGTTGCCTGGTTATAGGGTGGCACAGGAGCAGTTGGAGTCCCACTGCCTTCAGAAAGATCTTCCTAAAGAGAAGCACATCTGTGAGTGTCCCTTTATAATGGCCACTCGAACCAGCCCCACTGATTCCAGCCCCATGGAGGAAGTGACTGTGTTCTGGCTCCATCCCATTTGCAGTGTTTGGGATGCTGAATTAGGCACATCTGAGATACTTTTTGATAACCAAAAGAATGATTTCTAGTCTCTCTATTGCTTTTCCACATCTCCCCCAATTCCCAGCCTCTGTCTCCAGCCTTACTTTCACACCACCTTACTAAATCCCCCTTTGAACAACACCCGGGGCAGGAGAGCAGGGACTGTGCTGGTGCCACCCAGCTGCAATCATAGCCGTATCTTGCA
The DNA here is from genome assembly GCA_013398615.1 of Brachypodius melanocephalos. Classification (NCBI taxonomy): domain Eukaryota; kingdom Metazoa; phylum Chordata; class Aves; order Passeriformes; family Pycnonotidae; genus Brachypodius; species Brachypodius melanocephalos. Next base: position 778,288 of record VZSR01002515.1, read on the forward strand.
TCACCTTGACAGCAGCCTCCGGGTGCAGAAGAGCAGGAAGTAAAAAGGGATATTTTAATGAACCAAGTTACACACAACACACCAATTATCTGACTGGGGTAAAATGAAGAAGAAAAATTCTTCTTCACAGAAGAAGCTGTTCTGCAGGAGCCTTTCACCTAGGTGTGTGAAGGTTCCCACGTGAGATGTTTGTAGCCAGAAAAACAGCAGTGCTCCTGGACATACTCTTTCTGCTGCTGCTCTGCTCTCATTGCTTTAATTTGGATGAGACCAGGAAAAAGGTTTATTGCAATAAAATTCACAAGAACTTTATTTCCTGGGAATAATGTCTGCCTAGGAAGGCATGCAGCAGAGCTGCCCAGGGGGGTGTTGTAGGGACGTGGGGTTGGTAATGCAGAGACAGGAGCTGGGTGAAGTATATGCAGGTGATTTTTCCCGTTGGATCCATGCTTTGATCTCACTCATTTTGGGTCAGGCCATAACAACCTCCCTGGTGTCCTTGCCTGGGAAAGCTTCCCTAGAGTTAAACCCCACCCTGGGCACACAGGCACAATCCCACACTAGTGCTGGAGCTGCTGCCCACGTAGCGATGCAGGAGAGGAGTGGAGTGAGGGGAGTTTTGCCCAGCGCTGCCTGGCTTCATCTCAGCTGGCTCTGATCACCAGCCATGCTTGTGCTTTGCTGGATGCCCTGGATGCTGGGTCATGATGCCCTCATCCAGGCAGAGTCGAGCCCAGTAACTTTGAGAAGTGGATGGCTCACAGAGGAGGCTCTGCCCCCATCCCTCTGCCTGCCCAGATCGTGGGCAGTTGGGCATGGTGACCCATGCCTGCTGAAGCACTCTCAGCTCTGAGCTCCACAAAGTGCTCTTTCTCCTCCACCTCCAATGCCCTTCCCGCAGGGGTGACCTCGCTCCCAGGAGGGGAGGGGAGAAGCCTCGTAGGGGCCCACCAGCCCTGGGGTTGCCAACAGCAGCACTTCCCCTTCCTCCATGTTACAGGTTCTCCTCATCCACCAGCCAGCACCCCACCCTACACACCCATGGGATAACTCCCTGTGCTGGCCTCGCCTTCCAGCCCCTTCCTGGTCTCAACTCTAATGATGGGGTGTCACCGTCCCATGAAGGACAGGTGAGGACAGGAATGCTTGGCGCTGTTTGTCCGAGCTTATCTGCACCCTGCCACGACACTGTTTTTATGAAAGAAGTTATTCAGAAAGTCTGAGGCATCAGGGGAGATCAGGGCACAGGTCCTGGAGGCTGTTTGTGTTTCTGGTGTTGCAAAACCAGCTCCCTCGGTGGCTGAAACTGGGTGGCTGCAGCTAGAGGTCAGGAAGGGCTGATGTGAGTTCAGAGCAGAAACTCTGGGGAAGCACCTTGGCTCCTGAGGGCAGTGCCATGGGGAGCACTGACAATTCTTGTACTCCATGCTCTGAGTTGGCTGCATCAGACCTGCCTGGAAAAGTGTGCATTTACCTAAAAATCCACAAATAAAGTGCATCTCTGAGCATTGGGGGAGAAAGGCAGCTTCATGCTCCAGGCGTGGCTTTGTTCCCAAAAGATTCCTCACTGCTGCAGGTGAGGCTGTTCCTTGGATCTGTTGCCAGCACTGGCAGAGGAGGATGCCAGGCTGCCAGGGCTCACTTGGGCTGCAGGCAATGAGCCATGGCAACTTCAGAGAATCTTGGACCTTTTTCAAGGAAAATCTCCTATCTCATATCAAAAAGATAGCAAGACTTGGCCCTATAAGATACATTTTATGAGCTTCTTTCCACCTTTGTTGGTCCTTACGCTCAGGGGAGAGTTTTTTAAATCCCAGGAGCTGGTGACCAAAAATCACTAAATCCCAGAAACATGCAGAGCTGATAGATCCATTTTGGTGCCCACCCAGAGCTCTGGAGATCTCCTGGGAGTGCAGTCTTCCAGTGCCTTGGGATCGCATGGGCAAAATTCCCTTTCTTCTGTCCTGCTGCCCACTGGTGCTCCCCTCTCCTCCCATGGACCATGCCTGTTGTCCTTGGAACACGTGTGTCAGGATGATACGGTCACTCCTACACCTCGATGGGCAGGAGGTGGGGAAGAGGTGGATCTATCAGATCAAGGGGTCTGGCAGGCTGCAGGTGGAAAAATTCCCCCTTGGACCTGGCTTTAGTGCCCCAACGTGGGCAAGAAGAGACCCACTGGGGACATCCCCTCTGCATGATGCCAAAGGCAGCAATGTTGCACGGGCTGACGCATGCTGGTGGGCTCAGGGCTGCCTGGACCCCCCTTTCTGAAAGCTTCTGCAGCAGGTCACCATTCTACTTTGGGCAGGGCAGAAGGAAGGACTAGGCTTTTACAGTGCTGTAAAGTGCCAGAAAACTGGAAGTTTTCCCACTGTGCTGTAAATAGAGCTGAATGACCTGACTTGGATGAAAGGAGCCCTTGCCTGCACCTTCCCCTCTGGCTTAAACCAACAGCAAAGTCGGTTGTGAAGTTCTGAGTGAATTGAGAGCTCTGGTGGCTGTGAGATTCTGGTTGGTCTCACTCCCAGAAGGATCACCTGTACCTTTACCCTCCAAAAGTCGGTGCAGACCTTCTATGGAAGATCTATGTGCCTGGGGTTGTATAGAGCTGGGCTTGCTGCCTCCTCCTCACCCTGGGAGCACCCCTGGGGATGGGAATCTTGGGCACTCACTTTGGGTGCCCTGAGAGCTGAGGGAGAGTGAGGTGGGGCTGTAACCAACCAAGGTATGACATGAACTTGCTCTGAAGCAAGTTGTCTAGGACTGTGGACCTTTAAAATCCTGTCTGCAAGTGACACTGAGTGCTGTGCTGGGCTGGCCCAGCTGCAGCTGGGGCTGAAACGCTTTTGTCTATATTTAGTGCATTTTTCAGATAACCCTTGTTCTATTTTTGGGCTATGTGCTGACTTAGGGCCCATTTTTCCTCTGGTGTTCAGCTCTATCACAAGTCAAAGCCGCTCCATTTTTGGGATCTTCAGGTACTCAAAAATTTGGAAGGGGGTTATGGAGAAATCAGGCAAATAAGCTTTTTGGCTTCTTCCTTGAGATTCAAAAAAGGGTGAGAAAATTGTTTTTTAAGGCATTTTGATGGAGCAGCTAAGCCTGGAAACCATGAAAGGTCTTTGCTAACTCTCCTTCAGAGAGAAGGAGGCTTTCAGAGAAGCAGAAACCTGGGCTTCACATGGGAGAGAATGGGAGTAGATGCAGGGGCATCTTCTACCTGGGGTGGTTTGGTGGTTCTTGAGGGTTTCATCTCCATGTGCAATATGGAGAGAGCACAGGGATCCAAGGGCAATTTCAGTGAGGGGTCCTTATAAGGCAGTGGTGGCTGAGCTTGGTGACATCCACCCTCCTGGTGGGAGAGCTTGGCTGGCAGGACCAGCGTGCCTGCCAAGACCTGATGGAAATGCCTGAGAGGAGGAACCTTCAAGGCAGCTTGTGTTTTGCTCTTTTTAAGGTCAGCTTCTTGGAAAGCGCCATGCTTGGGGAGGCTACCATCCAAGGAGCAAAGTGACAGGCACACGTGTCCCCAGCATCCCTGTGCCAGGGTGACAGTCTTGCTGCTGTGATGGGGCAGAGCAGCAAGTGACACAAGGGCCAGGGGTTCTTCACCCACCTAGGGAGGTCCTGAGCAGCAGAGCCACCATGCTCTGGAGTGGAGCTGGCTGCAGCCAGTGCAGTGCTCCTGCAAGTCATGCCAGACTGGTGCCACCACCAAGCTTGATCCAGGCAGGGAGAGCGCTGCAGAGCTGCATCTGGCTGCGTCTGCCACCACACTCACACTCGACCTGCACCCAGATGACGTAACCCAGAAGCATGGGGTTACCAGAGATTGTGGGTATTTTAAAACTCCTCTGTGTATCAAAGATCTTGGGATGGTGCCCGAAGAGCAAAGGAAAAACTTTCCGCTTGCGCTCTCCTCAAATTTGGAGTTCCATCTCCAATGTCACAACGATCCTAATTCCTCTGCTGGCTCCAGGGGAGAGTGACATGTTCCTTCAGCAAGGTGCCAAGGTATACACAGTGGGACTGCGTCTCACAGTGTCTGGGGGAGGATGTTTAAAATGCCACAGAGTCCTTGAGGGTTCTCAGTCCTGTTACCCAGCTCTGCAGTGTTTACCTCCACTCCAGCCTGGCATGGTGAGACCAGATATGCCCTGCCAAGGTCAGCCCAGGGTTCATGGAAGGGGAGAGCTGCTGTCTCCCATCTGCCCTGGGGATGACCTCAGCCCCATCCTGCAGGACCTGACTAGCGTGGTAGAGCCTGGGTCACCCAATACCCTACCACAGCCACTCCCTGCCTCTGTACTGGTCTGCTGGAAGGTGCCCTGCCAGCACAAGCAGGTGCTTGGCAGCCCCCAGAGCAAACATGACCATTAACACTGCCCATCCATGACTGCCAACACGTGGGGTGGCTTGTGCTCAGGTTTTTAGGAGCTGGCTGCACACAAGGCACAGCTCTGTACGGAGGAGATCACTCCTGGTCATGCACAAAGCAGCACGGCTGCAAAGTGGTCAGGTTTTGTGACTGTGGGAGAGGGGCAGCAGGAGGAGAACCAGAGACAGGATGAGACCAGGACTCTGTTGGCCTGATTCATCTGAGACCTGCAGGCAGTGTGGCCAGACGTCCACCAGCTCATCTCCTGTGAGGCATCAGATGTGCAGTGGTGAGCTGGGAAGTTTCTCCACGATGGTCCTAATGTGGTTGTGCACGGCAGTGCTGCCTCTGTCAGGCTGTGGCTCAGCCTGAGGGAGTAACTACAAACCCCAAACATCCCCAGGTGTGTAGAAAATGGAGCGTGGCCATTTGCAGCCAAATTCCAGCCCCCTTCTCCAGACTGCCATTCCCGGCTGGCTGTAGCAGTGGTCCCATATCTTACACTGTTCTGGTGTGGGAGCTGTGCTCCTTCTCTAACCAGGGCCATGACCGTGACATATCCAGCCATGCCTTTGGTATTGCCCCCAAGCAGAGTTGCTGGCCTGACTGGAAATATCCCCAAGCTAATTTTAATCTGGGTAGTGGTGTATTTTTCAGGTCATTGGGGTGGGTGGTGGGCAGGGCTTGGAGGGGTGTCCTGGGGACATGCCGCGTGCAGGGATGTGCACACACCGGTGTCTGCACAGACACTGGGACTCGGGGGAGGAACTCTGGACATGGTCACAGGGGATTTGTTCCCTTCATCTCAGCACAAAACCAGACTGTGGATTAAGAGGAGACTTTAGTGTTCCCTCCCCCCCTCAATATAGCAAAACCTACACAGGACAGGACATTTATAGCTGCCCTGCCTTATTGGGAACTCTCTTGGGTTTCACTCTGGGGTGACACCTGGGAGCAAACTCTGGTGCTGCTGGAGGCAGCTGAGAGGAGGTTGCAGAGTCCTCCTGCCCTACACAGTCCCAGGGTCCCTGCAGGCTGGGGCCAGCATTGGGCAAGGTGAGGGCACAGTGGAGGTCCCTGGAGGGCACCTGGAGCACCCTCCTCATGCGTCTCAGAGCCATCCCATTTCTCTGTGAGCATCAGGCATGGGAGGTCTCTTGGTGTGGCATCGCATCACTGCTGTGCCATGTGTGCCATGAGACTCTGAAGACTCTGCCTGGTCCTTACCATACCCATGGGAGCTCAACAAGGAAGAAGATCCCTCCTTTGGAGAGATGTCATATGGAAACTGGTGAACTTGCTCCAGGCTCTCCATCAGCTCCCCAGTTCCCTCATCTCCTTTTTTCACACCTGGCTTTACAATCTTTTTCCATGAAGGATATAAAGTGATTCTCAACAGGGTACTGATAGCAAGGGTCTCTCCAGGGAGAGGCTGAACCAAAGAACCAAATGGGCAGGGATATCCCAGTGGGGCAGGAATCCTCTGAGCATCATGGACCAGGGAAGCACATAGAGAAAGCTGCAGGCAGGTAGTCCCTGTCCCCAGGGAGACCCAGGCAAGGCTGAGGCTTCGGGCTGCAGGAGCAGTGAGGTCCCTGCTCAGCCAGGGCAGCTGCAGGTTCCCTCCTGGCTGCCTCTGATTTGGGGACAGGAAGCTCAGACACTGTGGTGGCATGTCATAGTCTGAAGATGAAAGAAGAGTCAAGGTGATTCAACACAAGGACAACCATCAGCCCAGCTGGAACAGATCCTCCAAGGCTGAAGATACCAGTGAGTGGTGGATGAGCCCACCCTCGTCCCGGGGACCCTACTCCAGCGCAAGCAACTTAGATTGTCGAAAATTCACCCATTAGGCAACGGAAAGCAGAGCAGAGCTGGTGCCAGTGACCTGGCCAGGGCAGCTGAGCACAGCATGGCCATCCTAAGGCTGCTCCCACCAGCTCCTGCCAGCACAAGGCTCCCAGCCTGTTCCCTACTCCCCCCTGGGGAGCCTTGCCCCTCCACATTGGGACAAAACCAAACTCCAGGACAGAGAATTCCTCAGCTGAGGGTGATGAGTTCATTTTTCCCAACTTTACTCAGACTTTCTCAGATGAGGATGCTAATGGTCAGGCTGTGCAGTTTGGGTGGGAGCACAGGCATACAGAGGAAAGCCTGATGGAGCAGCCTTGTCTCCACTCTGGAACTGGGCTGTGTCACCATGTCACCATGTCTGCATGATGTGTCCAGCAGTAGTGTCCTCTGTGGACACCAGCTGCTGGGGAAGGTGTGGTGTGACCCTGTATCATGAGGTACAAGGAGAAAAGAGAAGGAGCATGTCTGGATGGCACCAGCAAAGTACAGGAAAACTGGGACACAACACATTGGCTAATCTCCAGCAAGCTTAGCTTAGCCTTAAACAATCAAGGCTGGGCAGCTACAGAAGAATGGTTTTCTACCCTGTAATTTTCCCATCCCCTGAAATGGAAGACCCAAATTTCATTTTATTTGATTATGATTGTCCTGGCTTGAATTTGAGTGTAGGAAGTCCCTGCCTCTGTCCCAGGGAGGGATTTAAAGTAAATTCGGTACAAATATATGGGATTATGAACAGGTGAGGACGTCCTCCATGGTCAGCACTACCTTGTGCCTCAGCCCAGGCAGGCTCACAGTTCAGGGTGTGCACTCCTGGGACTCAAACAAATCTGCACTGAATTGTGGAAGGCCTGGCCAGGTGATTGAGTTGTTTCCCTTTTATTCACCTTCACCCCAGCCTTTTCTTCCACTCTTGCCATAGAGGGCTGAGCCTCCCCAGCCTGGGTGGATCCCAGGGCTCAACACTGCTCTGCAGCAGGTCCGACTGCCAGAACCTCATCTTGCACAAGACAAATATGTGACAGGAGTCAAAGGAGCCAGAAATGCTGTCATGTGGAAGGTGCCAGCTTCCAGTGTTCATCCAACCCAGACAAACACAGGGCCCCAGCAGCATCACAGCATGACCTGCCCTGACCCAGTGGGCTGCGGCACCTTTGGTGATAAAGGTACGGCCAGGCTTGCACTTCTACCAGCCTGGGGATGGCTTAGGCAGGATTTAACTTTGACCTTAAAGAGGCCCTGAATGCTGATTCAAATGCTCATCTTACTTTTGGGACACACAGACTTGAGAGCAACTTGGGAACACACTTGAATAAAGCATCACTCACTGAGCAGAACACTGGGCACCTCATGGCACCTGTCTGGATGGGGTCACATCAACCCAGGAGCAGGCAGAAGAGCCAGAGACGTGTGATCCAAACCCTGGAAAATCCAACTGTCCTGATTTATAGAAGCTACAAACACCGTCACCGAAGCCCCTTAGGAGTGTCAGAGTCTTGGGGGACTCTTGAGTGCCAAGGCTCCCAAGGGCTCCTGGGTCGTTGTCCAGCCTGCTTGGAGTCAGAAGGGCTACAAGAAGAGCAAGCCTTGAGCTGGGTTCAGTTCCTTGCCTCCACAACATTGTGTGCCCTCTGGGCTAATGCACACTCGAGGGAACCCACGCTTCCCTCTGTGGAGAACAACTCCCCCGTGGAGAGCACCCTCCCCATGGAGAGCACACTACCCTGTGGAGCACGTCCCCCCTGTATGGAGCACATCCCACCCCTGTGGAGTACACATCACCCCTGTGGAGAGCATCCCACCACTATGGAGCATATCTTACTCCTATGGAGCACAACCCATTCCTGTGGAGCATAACCCGCTCCTATGGAGCACATCCTCCCACTATGGTTTGTGGCATGAGCTCCTTTGGGGTGAGGCTGGGGGACCCTGGAGGTAACAGCTGCTGCTGGGATCCAGGGAGGTGGGGAATGACGAGCCTCGGGGCATTGCGAAGGCCAGGGAGCAGGAAGCACCGGCCATGCCCCGGCAGGAGAGGGGAGCGGGGCAGCAGGGAGGGCAGGCACCTTCTCTTGGCATGGTGTGGAAGGTTGAAGCTGGGTATCAGTCACTTTTGAGAACCATCAGGAGCTACCGTGGCCGGTGGCTGTAAATGGGGCAGCAGCTGCACTCCCTCTCCTGCAGTGCAGGCACGGAGAGTGCAAACCTTTGCCTGCTCTCCTTGTCTGTGGCAGCTGCCTGCTCCCACCGCCGGGGGTGGGGGGGTGGCAGTGGTAGGGGGTGACAGAGTGCTGCCGTGTCCAGTCCCACACCAGCCCCTCGCCTCACAGGCTGCTGCACCCCGACCGGGAAGCTTACTCCCTGCTGAGACACACACCCCAAAATCGCCTTGGGTCAAATTACTGGGCTCATCTCACCAGCTGCTATTTCCTTCTGTCCCCAAGCCAAGCGAGGAGCTTGTGGAAAACAAGGAGGTGTCAGTCCAGGGTACCCTGAGTCAGAGCGCCGCCGGGCTGGGATCACGGGGCTGCTGGTGGAGGGCGCTCAGCAGCGTCCCCAGCCAGGAGGGACACCCCGCCCCGCCTGGGCGCTGCTGCCAAAGGCGGCCAGCCTCTCCTCTGATCACCCCCCCAGATATCTGCCTCCCTTGGCAGCCTTCCCGACCGGACGCTGCTGACTGGCCCAAAGCCGGTTTGCAGCCCTGTTTTTCAAAGTTGTTTTGGTATCTCCTGGCAGAAAGCTGCTGGTGATCCAAATTCTAAATATAGAAGCAAGTCCATTTTTTATGCGACAAAGGCAAAACCTCCGTCCCACGTTCATCTTTGGGAAATAGGTCTTTTTGTGAGAGAACTGCAAATGTAACACCCAGATTTCTTTCCAGTGAGCTCACCTCCTGGCTCTGATCATTCCCAGAGGGCACTCACAGTATTTGCTCTAGGTAAACTCCTCCATGCTCCTTCACTGCTGGAAAGCCACACTCAGAGCCTCAGGCAAATCCCAAGCTCTTCATGGATCATCCCCATCTCAGGTGCTGGGCAGTTTCTCTGGGATGGAAGTGCATCATGAGGCCAGCCTGCTACCCTCTCCCATGGCAGACCAGCTGGAGAGCCAGGCCCTGTCTCTTTGCCTCACCCTTGGGTGCTACATGGGCTATGGATATCTATGGGTGGCACAAGGAGGTTTTATGGGGCTGGAGGGTGGTGGTTGCCCCATAAGTATGATCACCACCCATCTTCTCTGCACCTCGCTCAGGTTACTGTCATCCAGGCTATGCAGCACAGAGCATGGCAGTGCTCCCTACTGCAGAGCACATCCTGGTCCCACAGGTATCCTGCAAAGGAACTGTCCCCAGCCTTGAAATAACCACAGGTTCCCTGAGTGCCTCACAGCTCTTCTCCAGTGTGGACCAGGGGGCTCGGCAGAGGTGTCTGTGCCCACTGAGGGCTGGGAGCCAATGCAAAGCCCTGTGCTGGGAGCAGTGGGGTGCTGGCAGCAGTGGGGTGCTGGCAGCAGTGGGGTCCCCACCACCATGCAGCAAGTGACCAAAGTTGGTAACAACCCCCTTTTACCACCACCTGAGCCACGCTGCATCCACACAGCCCCGCCTCCAGCAGGGGCTGAACCAAGCCCTTCACCTGGATGTGTGTCTGGCTGGACACAGTTACATCTCCCTACCAGCATCCCTTTGATGCCAGCAGAGAGAAGGGAAGAGGGAGGAGACACTGCTATGGAGTCCTGTGGGCCTGGGATAGAGACCACCATGGCTAGCCAGGCTCAGACCTCCCTGGGTGGGGCAAGGCAGTGGGAGAGAAGCCATGCTGAGCCTGTGCCTCATGGACCTTACTCTGGCCAGCAAGACACTCAGGTTCCAAACACCAGCAAGACACTTAGGTTCCTCAGTGACTGGTAGTCTTTCCCAGTTTAAGTAAGGAGCACACCTCTTGTCCCCAGTGCCACCACTCAAGGGACCAGAGGGGCTCCCAAGGAGATCAGTGAGGGTTTTTAATTATGTGAAACAGTGCATGTTGCATTTTCTTGACCTACAACACAGACAAACAACTTCAGGCAGGAGCTTCCAGGCAAGTCCATTCCAAGGGACAAGCAGCATGGAAACAGCCACCTGAGGAGCTGAGGTGTGGCACATACAGACACCAGAGGTGTGTGTGGATGATTGGTGGCACCTCCCAATCCGCTTCATTGGGGCTGGGTGGGTGTCTGGGCACATCTCTGAGGCTCTGGAGCGGGTGTCCCAAGGGGTCTCAGCGGGATGGGGGAGGCTGGAACAGAGTGGCTTGGAGAAGGAGAACGAGCAGCTTCTGCTCATTCATAAAGACCCTGAGATTAGCTCAGCTGGTCAGAGCATGGTGCCAATAACACCAAGGTGTGGTCGTGACCCTGTATGGGCCATTCACTTCAGAGCTGGACTCAATGATCCTTTTGGGTCCCTTCCAGGTTAGTATATTCTGTGATTCATTTCCCTGATTTCTGTTGTTTGGCACAGAGCCTGTGTTGAAGGATTGTCTCCATACACTGCACATGTACTTCTTCATTAACTGCTCTTCCCAGCCCCAGCTTAGGAGCACCAAGCTCATGGTGTGGCAGCAAGCCCTGTGGCTCACTCAGATTGTGGCCTTCAGGCACCTGGGAGCTGCCAGGACTGAGCTGGCTGCTGACCCATAGCCCCAGGACGTGGCTGGAAAATGCTTCTTCGGGTGCTCAGCACTGACCTGGTGACTTCAGCATCACCAGGAGGAATGGCTGAGGCAGAGATCCCTGGGCTTGGGGAAGACTCATCTCAGGGATGCCAGGGGCAGCACTTGCTTGAGATGCAGCAAGGTCACCCTAGGGACCTGCAGGGAAACCAGAGTGGGCCGCTGGGGCTGGAGGGGTGCCATGGGACCCCCTTCTCAGTCAATGCCAAATGCTGGAGATATGTTCTTGGAGGACTTTGCAAAGATCCAAACATTCTATTATTTCCTGATCTCTTATTTTTTTAGAAGTTTTGGGTAGCTGGACCAAGCATATTTTTTTTAATAAAGGAAAGGTAAGTAGGGCTTGGAGCTAGGTGATCTTTAAGGGCCCTTGCAACTCAAACCATTCTATAATGAGCACCCTACCTGCTTTGCATGCCATTTGTTGGATGAAATTAAGCACGTGCATTACACACTGGTCCTGCACCTTGCCAGAGGCTCTCAGTGCTGCTTCCAAAACCTCCTGGATGAAGCAGAAGCCAGTGTGATCGCCTTCCTATTTTCAGCAGTCACTCAAATTCACAGAGTGCCCCCAGTTACACACCTGAGCAGCACAGCCCGAGGCACCTGCTGGGGTGGACTTGTGCTGTGACACACAAGGCCCCAGTTAACTCCCCATTACCTGCGGGCAGGTGAGGTGCAGTCAGCTGTTTGCTCATCCTCTCCAGGCACAGCCGCCTCAGGCCTTGCAGCTCAACTCAGCGTGACTTTCCCAACGACCTGAGAGCCATCCAGGAGTCAAAGCCAGGTCATGCCCTCTGTCCCCCCATCCTACCTCTGGATGTCACAAGGAAGGCACTCTAGTTTCCTTTCCCTTACTCAGTGTCAGCAGACACTGCTGTCCCTGGGGACAGAAGGGGGGGTCCCTCCAGTCTCCCTTTGCTGTCCCCATGCACAGACAGAAAACACAGTGACATGGACCCCAGCTCAGCACTGCAGGATTGTAGGCACATGAGGGTTGGGCCACCACGGCTTCCTGCCCACTGTTCCCTGTGCCAGCAAGATTAAAGTAATTTCCTGCTGTCACACAGCACAGCTGTCACCCACTCCAGAGCCCCTGGCCACAGCCCCTGGCCAGGCACAGCAGGGCCTGGCAGCCACTGCTGATGGCCTCAGGCTGGTGAGAAGCTCCTTCCTCTGCTTCACCATCTGTGCAGCAGCTTTTCCAGCAGTAAATCGCTGGGGCTACATGCAGCCCCGGGAGGGGACTGCCACCCTCTTTTGGCAGTAGATTGACCAGGGCAGGGTGCAGCAGAGATGGAAGCATTTCCAGTCCCTGTGGGAATGAAGAGACAGTCATCCCATTTAAACCTGCACTTTAGGGCATATGCAAGCCCAAATGGGGCAGTTTATCCTGGAACACGTTTCACCCTAACAAGATTCATTCTGCATTTATTTATGCCCTCTTCAGCAGGATTAAAGGTTAATTTCTGCACTCCTGCTGCAGCCAGCAGGAGTCATCTTGTAATTACTCCATATGAAACCAGGACAAGTAGAAGCAGCAAAATGAACCTGCATGGGCAGCAGAAGCTCTTGGCTTCAGGCAGGGAGCAGGTTGGGGGTCAAGGGTGGTTATGTTGTAAGTTCTGGGTGTCTTCTGCAGATCATCCCCCACTGTGGCCAGCAATTTCAGCTCCTTGGGCATTAACTGAAACTGCCATGGCCAGCTCAAAATGCCCTCTGTGGACATCCCAAATGAGTGGATTTTCTGCTTAGGACTGTTTCAAGCTTCACAGGCTTCTGCTCCCCTCCTGGCAAAGTGGGGTGGGAATTCTGCAAGGGTGGCAGCTCTCCTCCCAGAATGGTTTACACTCTTCTGCAAGATCCTTCAATTACAGAAGACTAAATGTTATTTAATTTGTGACCTCGTGTTAAATAAGACACAATTAAATTCTACCTGTTGTGAATTTACAATGGGGAATTCTCACCTGTGATGCCAGATGAGTCCTAACTGTTCCATGCATGACTCAGACACCCGAACTGCTCCATTAATGACTGTTTTAATGAATGTTCTATCTTTATACAGACAATATCCTGCCGTGTGACAAGCCTGGCATGATGTCAAACCAGACCTTGATCCCATGGTCAGCCTGTGCTGAGGACAAAGGCAAACCTGGTGATGCCAAGCATCCTGAGGGGCTGTGATACTCCAGGGGTGTTTCTGGTGTCTTCGCGATCCCCCTGAGCCCTCTCTGTCTCGCAGGTGGGTAATGGCTGGGTGGCACATCGCGAGGTTTCAGCCCTAGCCCCCTCACTCGTGTGGAAGTTCTCTTCGGATGAGGCCTCTGCA
>VZSR01002515.1:799899-859734 GCA_013398615.1 Brachypodius melanocephalos
AGCAGCCTGGGACAGTGGAAGGTGTCTCTGTCCATGGCAGGGATGTGGAATGAGATGAGCCTTTAAGTTCCCTTCCAATCCAAACCAGTCTGGGATTCTGTGACAATGCTGTCCTCGCCCTGCCTGCTGTGAGGAACTTAGCATGTTTGCCTGACTTAGGGACAGTGTCTGCTCTGTCCCTGCCAGCTCCTGGGGACGGGTCTCAAGAGACACCCCACCCATGAGGATGGGGACACAATGCAGGGCTTGATGCACGTGGGGGCTGCAGGGCACAGGCACCCAGCCCTTCACTGTTGCCTTCAGATACAGCACCAGCTGGGACAGCCCGTGGCACAGATCAGAGCCACCTTTCTGCTGTCCCTTTGAGCTCATCAGAGCCCCTGGGGTGCAGGAGAGCCACACTTCCAGCCTGTTTTAATGTGCTTTTCCTTTTTCTCCCCCTTTTACAGGCCTTTGCACTGAAGCCAAGTGAAGAACCTCACAATTGAACTGCACACTACTTAGCTCTGATTTCTCTGGCAGCCAAACATCTCTGTCACTGAGACCTCGAGGGCTCTATTTCCCCTCCCTGCCCATCTCTCCTGTGCCTGTGCCTGGAAGCTGGTGCCCAGCAGTAGCTCTATCTCCCCGTCCATCCTGCTCGACTGCTCCCCACCATGTTTCAGCGTCTCACCAGCCTCTTCTTCAGTGACAGCAACACACCTGAGGGCCTGGAGGAGCCCAAACCCTTTGTTGAGGAAGAAGAGGAGGAGGATGGCTGGCTCATAATTGATCTTGCAGGTGAGGAAAGCAACAGTACTGGGTTCCCATAGCCTCTGCTGCACCTTGTCTCTCCAGAGCTGGGCAAACCCTTGAGATGTCAGCAGATGAGCTTACACCACATGGCAGCAGCTCTACCCCTCATTTTTTCTCCCCTGGTCCTCCTGCTCTGCCCATGGTGCCCAGGCCTGTGGTCACTGCAGCAGCCCCTGACCCGCTCCTCATTTTTCCCTTTCCTCTCCCAGTGATGGTTCTCAACTTTCTGCCACTGTGGGAGCAGCATCAGCGTTTCCAGCTGGGGTTGCTGCTGCCCAGAAGCCTCCAGGTGCCTCCATGCCAGGAGGGGACCCTGGCAAGGCACCAGCCAGGGAGCTCACCCAGAGTTTTGGTGTGATCCTGCCCACGGGGGGTCGATGGGATGGGGGACCCAGCCCTGGCAGGCTCCCCCACCGCCTATGGCACTGCCATGGCTTCAGCTGAGCTGTGCCCTGGACAGCACTTTTCCAGGAACAGCCAAGCTCAGCTGCTCCCTGCCCTGCCCCTGCTGAAACCAAACCAGGAGCCTGTTCCCTTGGGAGACCCCAGTCCTGGGGCACTGGGGGAGGGTGGGGTTGTCCCCGTGTGAGGGCAGGTGGCAGTGGTGCCTGCCTGTCCCAGCTGGGCACGTACCACCAGGGATCTGGCCATGTTTGGATCTTTTGAGGGGAATAAATCTCAACTCCATGGGGATTATCTTCCCAAATTATTCCCACTGCCCACGCCAAGCACAAGGGATCTTTGGCACCAGGTGCCTGTACCTAGAGAGTCCACAGGGCTCCCCATTCCCAGAGCCATCCAGAGCCCTCTTTGACACCAGCCAGGCAGACTGAATTCCTCCTGTGCAGATCTTCTCCAGCTCTGTTCAGACCTTGGGAGTTTCTGTTGTAGATTGATGACTCAGCCAATTGCAATGACATTTTAATGACATTTCCTTGCAAATCCAGCAGCAATCAGAGACACACCTTCCTGCCTGTGCAGGAGCTCCTGCTGGCCGTGTTCTGCTTTTGTAGCCCTGACTGGTTGTGATGCCCCAGCTTAGGGAACAACAGATGTATCCTGCGGGTTTAGAAGGAGGGTTTTGTCCTCCCTCTTGCAGGCAGCAGGTCTCTGAGCAGATGTTCCTTGCCTGTTCCCCATGCTTGTTTTTGTGATTCAAGTTGTTCGTTAGGGTTTTTTTTTTCTATATGCAGTGACCTGGAGAGGTGACCAAAGCAGGGACAAGACTGGGATGGGGGACAGGGCCACCCCCATGCCTGGTGGGAGCACTGTGGAGAGCTGCTGGGTGGTGTGGGCATGGGCAGCTGTGGAGGCTTCCCCGTCCTCTGGGCATTCAGGTGACTGTCCAGGGAGGGTCATGGCAGTGCCATGGCTGGGGCTTTTTGCAAGGAGGTCCCTGGAGCAGTGGGCATACAGCTGCCACGTGTCAGGGCCAGCTGGCAGCAGCTGCAACAAGCCTAAAGCATGCCAGGAGGAGGCAGGAGCTTCCCCAGCCAGAGAAATGCTATGCTATGCCCTGATCCCTGGGTCGAGGCTGCAGATGGCTCAGAGGGGACCAGGGCTTGACTCTGGCACAAAACACTTCCATGTTTCTCCAGTGAAGTGCCTCGGCTCTCAGGGCAGCGCTGGCTTCCAGCAATGTCTGCCTGTGAATGCCACCCCACTGCTAATTCAGCTGCAGTCTGTTCCCACAGCAGTCCCTGAGCAGTGGGGGACCAGATTCTTTCAGCCCTGTTTCTGGGGCTTGAGTTACACGAAACACTCCAAGAACCAAACCCGGAGACTCCAGCCCCTTCCTTCCCCTTGGAGCTGTGGTGGCCAGCAGCAGCTCCCAGCCTGGCTACCTCCCAGCACCAGAGAGGCAACCTAGAGAGCCTCTGGATTCAGCCTCTCTCAGCCTGGTCATTGCCCCCTGTGTTGCGAAATGCACCCGAATTACTCAGACCTTCCCAGAATGTTGCTGATGTTACTCTTGCCCACCTGCTTAGCCTGGCCCTGCTCAGCACCCAGGGAGAGAGCAAAGAGCATTTCCCAGGATGTGGCTGCATCACAGAGGTACTTGTGGATCCCCAAATATTGCTTTGTGACATTAAAATCCAGCTTGGCAAAAGATGGGCACGGGGTAGTCCCTTGCTCTCCGTGACCAGAGACCACTGCTGGGGGAGCGCTGCTCCAGCCGGGTCTCCAGGCTGACAATCTCCAGCCCAGCATGTCAACAACTGTTAATAGACTGATATCCTCTGACTGGGAGAAAGACATTCTCGTGTTTGCAAGGCCAGCTGTGGCCTGTCCTAAGCCCTGGGCTGGGGCATCAGCTGCGGGAGGAGCTGGGGATGCACCAAGCCAGGAATACCCAGCCCTATGCTCTGTGTTTCTCCACACAAGAACAGATTCATCTGTGCTTCCTCTTGTTCCCTCACCCAGCTGCAGGGTCCATGTAGATACTGCCCTGCCTCTCCCCTCACCAGTTCCCTCAAAGCCCCCTGATGAGTCTGGGAGTGGTTGTGGGCATCCCCACATTTGGTGGATGCTCCCTTCCCACTACGGCACCAGTAATTCCAAGCACAGGCAGCCTAGAAAAGCACCGGCCCCAAGTGCTGTTGCCAGGTGGAGATGAGGAAGGGAAGGCATGGGAGGCTGGGGGGTGTCAGCTTCTGGATCAGCCACTCAAAATTTGGCCTCTAACAGGCTGGAGTTGAAGGCACAGTGAAAACCTTTGCCGAAGAATTTATTCCCATGATTTCTTCCAGAGAAAAGGTGTGGACTGTTTTTCTGCTCTGTGTGTGCTTGGTTTCCATGTTTGCGGAGTGCTGGGTGGTGTTTGTGAGCACAGGCGTGTCTGCGTTCCCCCGGCACGGCCCGGCCCGGCCCGGCCCGGCTCAGGTGACATCAGAACGGGGGCAGCAGCATTTTTCACTGCCTGAACTTATTCTCTCCTTTTGAGAAGGAAAAGAACCCCACTGCTGCAGTGAACCCTGCTGGTCTCCCAAGTGTGTGGTTCCGCTTGTCCGAGCAGATCCGTTTCCATGCCGAGCCGGGCCCCCGCAGCGGGCGGTTCTGGCCGGGCCCGCGTGTAGCGGTGTGGTGGCGGTGGGTGTCTCTCGCACTAACGATGCCCCTTTCTCTCCCCCTCCCTCCCCACTGTACATGGTATGCGTGTGTGTCCCCGCTGCGCCCCGCATGGCTCTGCACCCCCGCCCCAGGCAGCCGTGCCCGCCCCGGCCCCGCCCGGCGCCCCGGTGCTGGCGGTACCGGGCGCTCGGCGCGACCCCGCCCGACACCCCCCGGTCCGCCACCGCCGCCGGCCGCTTCCCCGGCTCCGGCCGGTCCCTGCTTGATGGACGAGAGTTGGTTTGTCACCCCTCCCCCCTGTTTTACTGCAGAGGAGCCCGGCCCCGACGGCGTGGGGAGCAGCCCCATGGAGGACCTGCTCATCGAGCACCCCAGCATGTCCGTCTACGTCACCAGCACCCTCGAGGTGGATGGGGAGGGCCTCGAGGACGATGCTGCAGAGTGAGTGCGCTTGGAGGGTGTTTGGGGGGCCAGCAGCCCCAGCACCCACTGAGGGACCAGGAGTGGATGGTCAGTCCGGCCATCCCAAATCCCCCCCTACACCTGGGAATGTTTCACCCATGGACATAGTGAGGTGGTGGGGGACATCAGTGTCCTCACGCCCGTGTCAGGGAACACCCTGCATATCTCGCAGGGTGCCCCAGATGGCCCCATGCATGGCTGGCAGCCTCTGTGTCCCAAAATCTTCTGCTAAGGGGTCTCAGTAGCATATTTGGCTGCAGGACACGAGCTTGGCACTGGGCTGTGGTGGGAGAGGGCTGTGTTCATCTCCCCTGCCCTTAGCAGGGTCTCCTGGCACAGCCACCCGTGTCAAGGCTGCTCCTGCCAGTGCCACCCATGCCAGTGCCACCTGTCCAGGGGGCTTTTCCAGGCAGAGCTTAGAACAGAGGTTTGCATAGGTATGGCCCAAGCAAAGCAAACCCAATGGGACAGGGTGGCCTTTGGGCACAGTGGCCCCCTGAAGACCCCTAGGTCCCCCAGGCAGGACCCTGATGCTGCAGCTCCCCTCAGTCCCCCACCTGGCTCCAGACTGGCCCAGCACGGGGGTATCCCACAGCTGTGGGGAGTGGGACACCACCAGCTTCTCCTTGCCCCAAACCCCAGCTTAGTGGTGGGAAAATGAAACAGAAACGCCCCAAATGGCTCCTTTGGCCCCCCAGGCCTGTGGGCTGGAGCCATCCACGCCCATTCCTGGGGCCACATCCTGGTGCTCTGCCCTCCCCCCAGGGCTGCTCTCCATGCCCAGCAGCCCCCAGGGAAAATCTGGAGCATGCCCGACTGCTGCTGGATGAGCCCTGGCTGCCGCTGTGCCATGGGGTCCCTGCTGTCCCCCCAGTCCCAGCCCTCCAACAGCTCCCCTGGAGCCCCTCAGTGGGGCAGGGGAGGAGTAAGAATTTGGGGTGAGCTTTGCTCTAGGCCAGGAGACACAGTTCCTGGTTAGGGGACAGCATTCCTAGCTAGAGGACAACATTCCTAGTTGGGAGGTGCTGTTCTTGGCTAGTGAACACCATTCCTTCAGGACTCCTCTCTTTCCAAAGTATCCCTGAGGGCCAGAGCTTGATGTCCAGAGCTCCTCAGTGCTGGAGGGGGCAGAGAAGGGCTAAAGGGAACCTGAGACTAACCAAGGCTCCAAAGGGCTCACAGTGGGATGGACACAGACCAGGCTCAAGGGACTTAAGTGTGGGCGATGTTTGGATTTTTTGGGGTGTGCCAGAGCCTGCGTTGCTGGAGCCTCCCTCCCCTGGGCAGGCTGTTGGGGCAGGGGAGCCGCACCGGGGCACGGCGTGCGGGGAGGGGTTGGCGAGCTCTGTCCCCCGCCTGCCGGGGGCTGGGGCGGTGCCGCGGCGCTGACCCCGCTGTCTCCGCAGGGACGTGCCCGAGCCGCGGCCGGAGCTGCCGCTGGCGCCGCACGGCCGGGCGCTGGCGGTGAAGGCGGCGGCGCTGGACAAGGCGGGGCAGGCGCAGCGGGCGCAGCGGGCCAAGCAGCTGGCGGAGCGGCACCGCCTGGGCCAGAAGGCGCTGCAGCGGCAGAACCGGGCCCGGCAGCGCCCGCCCCGCCGCGCCAAGCAGCTCCCGGGGGCCTTCGTCCACCAGCCCTGCCAGCGCCACTGCAACTACTGACCTCGCTCCGCCGCCCAGGGGCTCCCCCGGGCCGGCCCCGGCCGCGGGAGTGCGGCCCCCACGGACACCGGGGACACGGCGGCGGCTTCGCTCCACACCCCGCGGCCGCACGCCTGGCCCCTGCTCCTCATCTTCCTCCTGTAGCCCCTCACCGCGTCCCTCACCCTCGATGCCGTCTGGGCCGCGACCCCTGGAGCCGCCGGCATGGAGGGCCACGCCACCCTTCCCCGATAGCCTCGACAGCCTTCACGTAGGAAATCAGTATTCCCGGTGAAATCACCTGTTCCTGAAATCCACCTGTTCCCGTGAAACCTGTTTGTCCTGATAAGCCTGTGACATCAGTGCCTTTCCTCGCATCATGACTCCGTGTACAGCCTGGTTGGGGTGTCACAGAGACACCGAGCAGGAGTGACAAGAGCAGTGAAGCCACAAGGTTTGGGATTTTTAGGAAAATCTCATCAATGACACTAAATAATGCTTCCGCCCTGCAAAACCAGCAAATACTCTACTCCCTCCACGATTTATTAGCTACATTTTACCATGGTAAGGTAACCCCCCACTGCCAGTCCCAAAGGGGCTCGTGGTTGAAAGCGCTGGTGGGCTCTCTGTGGCTGGGTCAGCCAGGCGGCTCCTGGTGCCTCATGGTGTTTTTTTAAAAAAATCAACCTTAAAAGGAATCTCAGGAATCAAAGCACCGTCCCAGCACCGCACCAGAGCCCTTGGCTACTGTGCCAGGAAGGATGGCCAGCCTGGGGGGCATCACCGTGGCTGGTGGTCCCATCTGAGCGAGCCCCTTCCTCCTGGAGCCAGTCACCTGCCCCAGCCACACCCGTATCCCTATGGATACGGCTGTATATCTGTGTGTGTATATATTTCTCTCTGTACCTTTACACTCAGAGGAGGCACTGTTAAGCTGAGGGGCATTGTCTGCCTGGTGTCAGTCCCTGGGAGGGGAGAGGAGGCAGGGATCTGCACAGCTTCCCTGAGGTGGCCAAAGCATGTCCATGGTGGTGGTGACGAGATGCTGAAGAGGAGGCCAGAGGAAGAGGCTGAAGTAAGGACAATGATGGATCTGGGAGCCAATGCAATGTGTCAGGATGGGGCAGGCCTGAGTGAGAGGATTGCTGTAACAGGAGCTGTAACAGAAGCATCTTCTCTCTCCCCTAAAATTGGCATCCTTTCCCATGAAGGGCCAAATTTCACTGCTAGGTGATGCTAATTTTTAATGCAAATCCCTCCTCTCTCCGTGATGGACTCCTCTTGCCTTTGGAAGAACATGGTCCAGCCTTTTCACTGACTCCAGCACCAGCTCCAAATCCAGCAGAAATTTGCTGATCTGCCCCCAGTTCACTCCTTTTAGGAACTGGTTTTGCACCCTGTGCCCTGGGAAAGCATCTTGCTCATGACCAGCTCACAGCCTGGATTCCCACCCTCTGAGACAAGAAATACCCCCACAACACTCCAGAAAATTCTGATTTCACCAGAGGTTCTTCCACTGTTGCATCCCTTAGTATCAGCCCGGGACCTCGGCTGAAGGAATTGTGGTGAGCCCAAGCTGAGACAGCTGATAGTTATTAATTCTTTTAATGAGAATAAAGCCAAAATGAACCTTCTTAGTAGCAACAGCCCCTAGCTCCATGTCAGGGAACCTGGACCACAGTAGCCAGCTGCTGCTGCTCGCCTGCAGCATTTCCCCTTCACTCCACTGCCTCGGCATTCCCAAAAGCACGGAGCTGGGGCTCTCCTTGCCCTCGGCATTGCCGTGCCCTCCTTGGGCCTCATTGCAACCTCTGTCCCTCACCAAGCCTGAGACCACACTGAGATCACCCTGTTCCATCCCTGGTGTCTTCTTGGTGAAGAGAATGACATCTCCTGACTCCAGAGGAGCGTTTACATCCTTTGACTTCTTGGGCTTTACACGCAATGCCTTTTTTTCCCCCTGCCTGAGTGATGCCTGAGATGGACTGGGAGCAGGGCATGTGCAGGGACACTGGCACAGACGCTGTGACAGCAGGCAGGGGCTGAGCCTGAGCTCACCAGGTGTCAGATGAGGTGCTGCCTTCCCATCCTGCTCTTCCCGTGCTGCTGGATGAGCTGTTCTGTGGCCACTGGGCAGCAGCACTGGAGGAAGCATTTTCTCTCCAGCCCCAACACACACCAAGAAGTGGAGAAGCCAAGCACTGTCCAGCCCTCAGCTTGGTCTCTGCTACAAATTCTCCTCTTGCACATCTGAGTTGCTTGCAGACCCTCTGGAGCACTCCAAAAATCAGAGGCTGACTGTGACCCCATTGCCCCCTCTGCAGCTCCTGGGAACAGGCTGGGGGGAGCAGTGGCCCCAAGGCAGATCCTGCTGTGTCTCACCTGCCAGGCTCTCCTGTGCCTGCCCAACTGCTGGAAATGGTACCCTTATGGAAATCCTCCTGTGCACCCTTCTCGTCTGCTGTGAGCCAGAAGCCTTGGCTGTGTTCCTGGGGGACTTGTCTCAGCCTGGTACTGCCACCAGCACCCAGCCCTCAGTGTCCATTTCAAACAGGTGATCTTCTTCCTCCGTCCTGGTTTTCAGAAGCAAATTCAAACCCTTTCCGTGCCAGTTTGAGATGTCTTTCGTCACTCTGTGCCCAGCCAGCACAGGACTTGCAGCAGAACTATTATCACACTTTATATCCAGAGTATGTTTATAAAGCATTAATAAATTATTAATAATGTTTTCATGAAGAGGTTAATCCAGACCTTGAGCCTCTGGCAGGTTAGCAGAGTGCACAAACCACAGCAAATGAGCTCTTGCAAGTCCCCTCTGTTGTTTGCACTCTTGCCATGTATTAACACCTAACACTCATCTGCCAACCCTTGCAAGGCAACTGTCACCCCCAGTGTGACCCACCCTCCCAGTGCTCTGCTCAAGCTGTGCTTTGTAGAAGACTTGCAGTGTTCTGCTCCTGCCCAGCAGCAAGCACAAAGCCTGGCCTGCTCTCAGGCTTCCTGCCCAGTGCTGCCAGAGCAAGAAAACCCCTTTTCACTGAGGTTTTTTGTCTCCTCGAATCATAAAACAAATGAAAGGTGCTTAAAAATGAAGAACTTCCTGTGTGTGCACCCATTTGCATGTGTAGATATTTCAAGCCCAGTTTGGGTGTTCAGTAGCTTGTTTTGGGGTTGAATTTTTTAAGGGTTTGTTGGGGTTTTTTTTGCACCCAGTATTTGTGATGCGCTGTGTGGTACTTCCGATGGGAAAGTTCTGGTTTGCAGGGAGCTCTTGAGCTGGTCCTGCTGGGACAGGTGGGGTCAATTTTGCTTTCTTTTCTGTACTTGTGTAGGGGGAAACTACAGCATGGACTCAGGGACAAACCAATCTGCTGGGGTCTTTAAAAATGTCTTCTTCCCAGGCTTGTCTGTTAGAATGAGGGGTTTGGTTCTGGGATGTTGTCACATGGGCCTGTGGCAGCACGTGGTGGTGACAGGAGCTGCAGGGTGCTCTGACACTCCTGTGTGGAAAAGAATTTGTGGTCATTTATGGTAGGATCATTCCTGGGCTGCAGCCACTCTTTATTTGTTCATGCCCTTAAAATTCACCTTTACAGCTGAATATGGCTGGTCCCATTTTAGACCGGCTTGTGAACAACCAGGTATGGATTTTGTGAGCCTCCTAGGGTCTGAGAAGTGCAGCAGAGCTGTGTGTTATGGCCTGACCCACCACATCACTGGGATCAGGAGACAATCAGGATGGGGGAAGCCATCAAAATGATCACCTGGAGAAATGGTGATGGAGGCAACTGAAAGAAATTTTTGTATTTCTTGCAATGAAAGCATAAAAAGGAGAATTCCCAGTGGAGAGACCTGGGCAAATCCCTGTTCAGTAAATGCCAGCTTTGCCGGGCAGTGTGTCAGTGCTGGGCTCAGACACCTGAGCTGGCTCCAGCCCCAGCTCAGTGTCCCAGCCCTGTACTGGACTCGCAGGCTTGGGGGCAGCAGGGCACTGGGACAGGCTGGGCAGTGCTCTCAGCAATGGCTGGAGCTTGTGAGACTCCTTATGGAGGGAAGAATCTTCCCACCACTGAAGCCCCCGTGATACAGAGACCTTCTCCAAGTAAGATTTGCATCTGATTGCCTGGTGCTGCTCTGGCTGCCCTGTCCCAGCCTGAGGGATGACACCCCCAGAGTGTGATGGGACCAGGAGGGACAGCCCTGCTGGAGAAGTGCCACCTCTTGGGATGCACCAGGGCCCCCCAGTACCCCCAGGCCCCCAAGGCTGTGCTTGCTGCACTGGGCAAGGCCAGGCTGTGGCCATGGCACACTCAGGACCCCTCACAGGCAACCACTACAAAGTTCTCGCAACAAATTCTGGCTCCTGCTTGGCACTGCAAGGCTGGAGGGATGCCAAGGGAGTAGGAGCAAAAGTCCTCCTCACCTGTTGCTCTGAAACTTGCATAGACAAATGCTCTTTCTAAGAAACTCTGCTGCAAAAGTTTGGTCTGAAAAGAAAACAATTCTTTCCATGGGAGTCCACGTTTCCTTCTCATTGTGGATAGCATAAATGCATGGCTCATCCCAAAGATCACTGCTGTGGGAATCCTCATTCTTTAGGTGTGTTTCTTATCAATAGTTCTACATTTGCATCGTACTAGTACTTCTTTCTCTTCTGTTCAGCCCTACTGGGGAGCAAAAAAAAACCCCACTTAGATGTCTTACCACACCAGTAAAAAAAAAAAAGAAAAGAAAGGAAGAAATACTCCAGGGAGGTTCCAGGCTTAAGTCCCACAGCTTTGCATTGCTCCTCTGGATCAGTATCAATTCCATTGCCCTGCATAAAGTGGAAATTAAACTTCATGTGAATTTATTGAAAAACAAGTGAGTCCCCAAAGGTCAAACATCTAATAATTAGGAAACAGTAAGAAGACATAAATCACCTCAAGTCAAGAGAAATGTTTCTCAGCATATCTCAGAAGGCAGCACTGAGCCCTCCTGTCCTGGGAATGGCTGGTGGCAGTCCTTGAGTCTTCCCTGAGTCTCTGGGTTAAAACAGGACGCCATCCATGTCCAGCTGTGCTACGGGGACTCTCTAGCCACCAGGGATTGTCAGCTGCCACCACTGCCAGCCTCCAGTTTGCTGCTCCTCCTTTGCTGCATGCACTCAGCAATAGCTGCTGGTGGCAGGAGGGAAGCACCAGCAGCCCAGCATCCCCTCAGCTTCTCAGAGCTTCCCCCCCAAGCCCTTCACCACCACTGGACTGTGGCGACCTCCTCAGCACAGCTGCTGGCAGGGACCAGACCCTGAGGAGGGGCTCCCATGGCACTGGCAGCCCCTTCTTCCCAGGTGACTGCCACAGGCAGATCCACCGGAGACAGGAATGGGCTTTAAAAGGGGCTGATCCCCCCCTGGTCTTGTCTTCTTCAAGGTGGAGCTTTCCATCTCTCAGATCTGCTCCATCTGCTGTCAGTAATCTCCTGTTGTCCTCATGGGCTCCATCCTTGTCCCATTCCCATCCCTGGAGTGGCTGCCACAAGTTGCCTGAATGTGGCTGTGGGAGCTGGATACAGCAGTGGGAAAGGCTCTGCCTGCGTGAGGAATCCCTTCTTTGCCGGGAGGCATCCTTAGACCTATTGGAGATGCCACCTTCTCCTTGCTCGTCTTCAGGATCCCAGAGCACTCCCCAGCCTTGGGCCCTGGACAGCTGGACACGGCTGGGGAGGAGGTCTCCCTGTTCCATCCTCCATCGATGCATTTCCATCAGCCTTTCTTTTTGCCTCTTGAAAACGTTAGTCATTAACTGAACCCACAGCCCTCTCCTTAGAGGAATGAGGATGATGAGCAAAGGTGGCTCTTACCTGTGATCATCTTTTCAGTTCTTCTGTGCAGAGTGGGGACACCCAGGTGTGTTCCCTGTCACTCATTCTAAGCTGCCACCGCCTGGGCTGGCAAGGGAGTTGCTTTTCCAACCCCATATTTTACACAGGGATGCTGCCCCATGCTCCAGAGCACAAAAAGAGCTGCAAAGCTTTGACTCTTTGCAGCTAAGCCTGAAAAATCCTTCTGCCTTCCATTCTGACCCTATTTCATTACATGGTGGCAGGGGGAAGATTTAATCCTCTGCAAATAGAGGTGAAAACAGAGCAGTAAATTCTAGGTGTAGCTTAAAAATGGGTAGCACAGGGGAGTGCAGAGGTCCTCTGCTCTTTTGCATTCACCTCATGTACCCTTGCTGGAGAGCCATGAGCAGCTGTGCCCGAGTCTCAATTCTTATCCTTAGCTTTCTGCTTCAGGAAGTCTGGGGATCAGGGAGCAGCACAAGGTGTAGCAGCAAACCAGAAAAATTTCCTCTTGTGTCAGAACCGTACTTGTACAGAGCCACCAAGCACTGCAATATTCTATCTGTATGTGTCCACCCCTGGTATCTGCTTGTAAAACTCATGCCCACACCATATCCTCTCCCATGTGGGACTGCCTGTACATGTGCCTTCACCCTTTATCATGGTTTGGCATCCTTTTTTAACACAATTACAGAACTTGAATAAATCACTGAACTGCAGTTACAAGTCCTATGCAAGAGGTGACCAGGGAGTCAGTTTTTGATATTTCTGTGTTTCTGTGTTGTTTTCAAAGTCACTATGGGGTTTTTCAGAGAAGCCCAACAGAATGAATGCCCCATTTAGCATTTTGGATATACTAAATCTCTTAGGCAGCTTTGAAAAGCTCTAAACCCCAGTTGCTCACCAGGCCGTGTTTGGAGAGCAAGCAGGAGCAGCAGGAGGGATGAGTGCCAGGACAGATGGCTGCTCCATGGTTGGAAAAGGTTGCCTTAAGCCTTCCCTAAAATGCCCCAGAGAATGTTCCCGTGCCCTCCCCCTGTGCCCAGGGCAGCCCGGGCAGAGCAGCTCCCGCCCCGGGCTCTGCCAGACGCCTTATACATGGCACAGCCGCCACTGGGGATCCTGGAGAAGAGGGAAAAAACAGCCCCACGTTTTCTACATCACCTGTGCTGTAGGACTGAGACCTCGTCTGGAACTGAAGCTAACAGAATCCGTCCTTTTTGTGTGTTATGTGTTCAGTTGGTGTAAGCAGGGCTCGTAGGGAAGGGGTGTCTCCTCCTCGTAGGACATTGTGTAAACATTTGCCCTGTGTGGACTGCCTGGGATACGTTGTGTCGTGTGCCTGTGTGTGTGTAACCTGGTTTTGGTTGTTAGGTTGTAATGCTGTCTCTTGACTGAAAAAAAAAATCTAATATAAAGAAAAATCACAAGAAATAAAATATATATATATTTAAAATCTATTTTATGTGTCTTCCTCTGAAGCCTGCAAGTAAATCTGTCTGCAAAATGCTTTGTTTTTTTAAAAATGGTTTTAAGAGTCAATGGTGTGAGAGACAAGTAACAGAAAAACATCCCCTTTGAAGACAAGGACACACAGGAGAGGGGGTGGCACAGGCTGAGGGGTTGGAGGGGATTTTTCTCCCCCTTCATTACCAAACCTTACAACTCAGCAGATAATGACAGAGCAGATGTTGATTGCCCTGAGAAAAATCCCAGTTCAGCCAATCTCTGCAGCATCAGCTATTTCTCCAAGCACCGTGTGAGATGTTCTCAGCAAGCATGCGAGGCAGAGATGCCTCCAAGGTGATCAAGGGCTTTGGAGATGAGGAGAGGCTGAGAGCTGGGACTGCTCAGCCTGGAGGAGGCTCAGGGAGATCCCACCCTGTGTGTGGATTACTGATGGGGGGAGTGCAGAAAACAAAACTGCAACATTCTCAGTGCACGGACAGGTGAGAGGCACAAACTGAAGTTTTAAAAAAAAAAAGAAATTTCACTTAAACCTAAGAATATGCTTTTTCACTGGAAGGATGGTTAGCTACAGGAGCAGGCTGAGAGGTTGAGGAGTCTTTGGAGATACCCAAGATGAGAGGCGACATGGCCATGAGCAGCTTTGGGCAGGGGTGGGATGTGGTTTGCCCCGCCCAGTGGCTGTGCCAGCTCCTCCAGAGCTGAGGAGACACCGATGACCCCCCAGCTGCTGGGAAAATAACTTCAAAGAAATGTTAGATTAGATATTGGGAATGAAAAAAATAGCTGGTAGTGAGCTTTCATAGCTTTGATAAACCTTTTTGTGGGAAAACCAAATTTGGCAGCTGAGAGAAAGCCTAGGATTATTTGGCATGGATGGAGCTGCAGAGATCCAGTCTAACATCCTTCTCCATAGCAGGGTAAATACTGAATTCAGACCACATTGTACAGGGCTTTGTTCAGCCAATGCTTGAAATTCTCCAAAGACAGAGACCCTGCCACTGCATCCCAGGAGGAATCATTTCTTCTGCTTTAGTCAGAAGAACTCTTTAGTCTGAGAACTTCCTCTCTTTCCATTTATCCTGGTGGTGCCTGTCCCTTTCTCCCAGCTCACATCTCTATAAAATCCTGGCTCCATTTTCTCCAGAGCACGAAAGGGTGATGAAGCCTGTCTCCCTCAATATCTCCTTTTGCCCAGGTGTTCCAGCCCCAGGCCATCCTGGTGGCCCTCTCTTGTGTCTCCTCTACATTATCAATATTTTGTGGTTGGGTGGGAGGTGGAAACCAGTGATAACATTCCAGATCCCCAAATGCCAAGGGGAGCAGTCACTTCCCTGCCCCATGGGCTGCCCTCCCTCCCCACAGTCTGCCTCAGC
The DNA here is from genome assembly GCA_013398615.1 of Brachypodius melanocephalos. Classification (NCBI taxonomy): domain Eukaryota; kingdom Metazoa; phylum Chordata; class Aves; order Passeriformes; family Pycnonotidae; genus Brachypodius; species Brachypodius melanocephalos. The sequence continues at coordinate 814,533 of VZSR01002515.1, forward strand.
TCTCCTCCAGGGCTCAACTGTGAGCAGCTCCGAAGTCCAGCACTGCTCAGAGGACCAGTACAGGGCCCCTTTGCTTCTTCCAAGGCTCCTTCCCAGTGGTAGCATCTTGCAGTTCTTCTTTCCCAAGGTCCATGGGTGACCCTGGCCTCAAGCTTGTCTGCTCCCCACAATGTGGTATTTCCCACAAACTGAAGCACATCCCCTCTCTTCCCCTGGTTTATTGGTATGTGGACCTTTTCTGTGAAGACTTTCCAGTTTTGTGGACTTTGTCCTCATTCTCCAAAGCCTCCCACCCAACCTGAGCAGCAACAGGAGCAGCGAGGCCAAGCATGGAGCAGGGTGAGCCCCAACAGAGAGCAGGTGCCCAGTAAAGGTACAGGGGCTCCCATACCCACATCAGCTGTGCCTGTGCAGGGACGTGGAGCAGCCACACTCTGGCAGGGAGGATGGAGAGTGCCTGGAAAGCTGCCTGGAGGGAAAGGGCTTGGGAGTGTTGGTGACAGCAGCTAAACAAGAGCCTGTGTGCCCAGCTGGGCAAGAGGCCAGTGACATCTGGCCTGTATCAGCCATGGTGTGGCAGCAGGACCAGGGCAGCAACTGTCCCCTGTGCTGGGCACTGGTGAGGCACCTCTAATCCTGGGGACAGTTTTGGGCTCCTCACGGCAAGAAAGATATTGAGGGGCTGAAGTATATCCAGAGAAGGAAATGGGGCTGAGGAAGGGGCTGGAGCACCAGGAGCAGCTGAGAGAGCTGGGGGAGCTCAGCCCAGGGAAAAGGAGGCTCAGGGGGAACATTCACTTCCACAACTCCCTGTGTGGAGTCAGGCTCTGCTCCCAGGGAACATGGGACAGGATGAGAGGAAATGGCCTCAAGTTGCACTAGGGGAAGTTCAGGTTGGATATTGGGGAAAATTTCTTCATGGAAGGGGTTGTCAAGTCCTGGCACAGCTGCCCAGGACTATGGTGGAGTCCCCATTCCTGGAGGGATTTTAAAAAATTGTGGATGCTGCACCTGGGGACATGAGTTAATGGTGGCCTTGGCAGTGCTAGGGGAACAGATGGACTCGATGGTTTTAAAGGACTTTTCCAACCCCAATGATTCTGTGACATCGGCCTCGCTCAGTGCCTGTTACCTTGTGCACAAATAGCTAATTTCTGTGATTATAAAAGCTGACAACTTCTATTTTATAACAATTTATATTTAATCAGCATTTTGAGATACATCTTTTTAAAATCCATCAAGAAAGAGCGGAGGTGGCAGTGTGTGTGCACAGAGCTCAGGCTCCAGGCTCTCCCCAGCAGCTCCCGGGAACAGCGAGCCTGACCTACTTTCCATGGCAGCACATCCCAACCCACCACGGCCGATGGCAGCAGAGCTCTCCAGATCAAGGGACGCCAGGCTGCAGAAGCCTTTACCCCGTGGAATTGGGCCTTTTCCGTGCCTGTTCCCTGCCGAGCTGCCTTCTGTGCGGAGCTGGGCTGCTGGGGCTCCTCTGCTCCCTCCACAGCCCCAGGGGCGGCAGGGTGCCCCTCCCGTTCCCCTTTGTTTTGTGGGAACAGCTGCATCAGTTAATTTGTTTGTGGTTAAACAAATTCCTTGTTGAAGCTACATATAAGGAGCTTGCAGGCTCGGAGCTCTAAATAATCCCTCCAATCCTCCTGTTTGGAATGATGCTGCTATTGTTGCTAATAATAATTCAACCCAATTTATAGGACAATAACATTTATTTAGAGCACGAGGGATTCCACATTATACAAATCCTTAAATTTATTTTTTGTTTCACTGGTCCATTTCTACAACAAATACATCAGATCTACTGTATAATAAAATTATTTACATTTCCAAACAACATAGGGTTTGTTTATAAACCCTCTGACTGCTATTCACATACAGTACTGAAACAACAGCACATTACATTATTTTAATACCTAAAAATGACAACCCTGTATTCTAAATTGTTTATGAAAAGTGGAAACAAATAAATTTACAATTGTCTTCCCCTCCCCTTCCATTTCATACAAACACATTACCCTAATGTGCTAACCCTGACTTCACTTTGCAAATCCAGGGGGTTTTAGAAGAACCCAGTTTTTATATCTATTTATCTGTTTTTTAGAAAAAAAAATCATTTATTGGGAACAGTATAATATTAAAATGACTTACTGTACAGAATTTTATTTAAAAAAGAAAAATCACAGCTCAAAATTGCTATTGGTAAATTCATACTCATTTACAAGTCTCATGTTTCCATGCAGTAATTTACTTGGATTTTCTTCTTTTTGACTGCATTGCACTGGCACTCGTTTCTGAAATCAAGAGAAGAAAAAAAGCATGGATATGCAGTCGGTAAGCCATTCCCCAGAGGGGCACAGATTGCCCTGTCATTTTTCCAAACTCACACCAGAGTGGAAACCTCTGGAGAGCAGGATTTCCCCAGCACCAGGACTGACTCTTGAGCAGCTGTGACAGCCCCGGGCCAACAGACACCAGCGCTGTGAGCTGGACACTCATGCCAACCTAACAGAACAGCCTTTGAAAGGAGAGCCAAAGGTTCCTAACTGTCCCCTAAGTGCTGTCCCCATGTGCCATAGGGGAGCCGTATCCCAGGAGGAAGCCCAGCTCCAGGAGCCATGGAGACGGTGCTACGCAACCACTGAGGGAGGTGCTGTGGAGCCTGCCAGGCCAGTTACCAACCCAGTTGTCTGAGCTCTTGGAAAGTCATTATTAAACAAGACTCTGCAGTGTACACTGAGTCACAGGAACACAGCTGATGCAAAAAGACACACACATTAACACCTGCAGGGCCACGGCGACAGCAGATGACATGTCCAGTGCACTTACCAAGGCACTAAGTTTTCATTTCAAAACAAAAGAAGAGTAAGGACCAAGGGCATTTGCATTTTTAGATAATTTTAAAAATGTGATTTTAAACATTGGCAATGTCTCTTTGGCTCTTCATAATGTTTTCCAAAAACTATTGCAGCTGTGTGTATTTAAAGAGTCAAAAGGGAAAAAAATTTCCAAGCCCATCTAAAATTAGAACAGCAGCAGTACAACTCCACAGCTGTTACATGTGGAATGAGAAAAAACAATCAACGTTTCACAATTTAACAAACTCAAAGCTACAGTAAATGCTAAAAACAGCCTTTGCTGGAAAAGTATCTCCAAAAAGGTGAAACACCAGTACAGTACCAATTTTCAGAAGTGAAACATCTCCACAGGCTCGACTTCAGCCTGGAGCCCTTCAAGCAGCAGGGCTGACTTTGAAGTTGCTTCAGCACCAGTTGTTGCCACCCTTGTTGCTGCTCATGTTTGGGAGGAGGAGTGGGCCAGCAGCACTCAGCCCCCGTCTCAGTCCCTTGGGAGCATCACCAGCACCTCCCCAAACCCTGCACCCCAGAGTGTGCCAGACACATGCAGACAGAGTGACCTTCCCTGTGTGCTCTTCTCTCACAGTGATCTTTCTGCCTCCTTTCCCAGGCTTAGCAACTAAATTCCTACTCCAGCTGGTCAAAGTCTGCTTCTCTCTCCCTGCTGGTTTTTTTTCCCTAATAATGACTTTAAACAGCCTCTGTCTCAAGAGAGAACTCCTCCCAGCCCCACATTCCTTTTACCATGGATTAGGGGGTTTCTCAGGACACAGATAACATAATGAGGATAGGAACCAAACCAGAATAATTAAGCTCTGATTCACTAATAAAAATGTACAACAGAGCAGGAATAGAAATAGTGGCAAACCAGGTGACACTCCTGGCGGTCACCTCACTAACCTGCAGCCTGTCCTCTGTCACAAAGCACCTGGTTTGGCTCATTCTCCACAGCTTGGGAGCGGCTGTGTGCTCACAGGTAAGGCAGCACAGCCAGCTGTCCCTGCAAACTGCACTCAAGTGTTCAGCAAAGCTGTTGGACACTGCAGGAGCTTTGGGCATACAATTTACAAACAAGGGTTTTGTTTACAGAGGTAAACAAATTACACAGTCAGCACAAACCCCTGTGAGAGTTTTGGTATTATTTAAATTTGATGCACTCTCTCATTGCCACATTTTCAGATTCTGACATGTCACTGGTTGTCATCTTTAGGTTTACCCAGTACAGTGTGTGGGGCAGGTCACACGCTCCAGATCTCCTCAAACGCAGGCAGGGATTTTACACTGGCTTCACATTTTTCAAACTTTTTTTCACAATCATGAAAGAGAATTTATTTTTACAATACAGACTCAGATTCTTCTGCACAGTTCTGCCACAAGAAGTAAATGTAATTAAATTCAGCAGTCACAAAAGTGCAGAACATAGAGGTCCCCTGTGTAATCTTTGGGAGTTATTGCACAATGATGTAAAGCTGGAATGCTTCTCTGAAACTCTGAAAACACAATATTCTTACCATCACACTTTAGTACTTCCAGTATTGAAATGGTGGCTGAATTCGACTTGACTTCCTTTTATAATCATTTTATATTAATACCTCTTTGTTCTGTATATTATCTTTAAAATAGTGGTTGAATGTTGCCTCTTCATGGTCTCTCTCTACTCTCTTGCATAACTTTGGTCCATCAGCATTTTTCTGACCCTTAAACACAAGAAGCTGACAAAATGAGCTTCAGCCTGGCACTGGGCCATGTATATCACATAAATGCTGCATAATTGTTAAAGACTGTAACCTGGGTAGGAGTAAGGTATGTCAGCACCTGCTAATGCCACGGGTTAATAACTTCAGGAGTTCAGATGTTGTCGTGAAGCAGAGCTGAGGCTCTGTGCTAGCACACAGCACTCCCTGATGCTCCTGGCTGACACCTCAGCAGCCTGTGGAGCGTGCCTGAACCATGGCATTTGACTTGGCAAGAGCTGACCGTGCACTTGGGAAGACTTAGGCTTCAGGCTTCAGGAAAAGGAAAATGTCACTTTTTGATCTGAGTACGGTCCTTCCAACAGCAACATATTTCTGCCAAGACCATTCAACTAGGCAAGGTGCTGAACACTATGGTGGTGAGTGCTGTAGAAAACAAGTTCCACAGATGTACCAAAGAGGAATTCATACAGGATTTACTGCCAGTGCAGACATCAGGAAACGCTTCAACACCAACCTGTGGCTAAATCCTTGAAACTAGAGATAAAGCACCCAAGGTGTACGAGCTGCAAACCAGTGTTATGAGGCAGCTACTGCCAGGGCAAACACTTGAGGAAGCAGGTTAGGAGCTGCCCTCTCCCCAGGAAGGGTGGCTGTGCATGTTACCTTTAGCTGTGCTGGACGCGGACGCGGGTCGCGAGGATCTCTTGCGCTGCCCGTTCTCTACAGTTTCCTGTGAAGCGGCAGAATCCTCTGTTCTTGAATTTCTTCTACTTGGAGTTTTAGACTTTTCACAATTCTCTTTTGTCTCATTACTAATAAAGTGGGACAAAATATTTCTGATGAAGTGTGAGAAGAATTATGTTTTTCTATGCAAGTCAGACAAGCTGGAGGATGGCCCGACACAGGTACCAGTTCCGGACTATTAGCACTGAAGATATGAAACGCTAGCGATACCAGAAGTTCTATCAGATGAAGAATGACCTGAGTAAGCCAGAGTATAGTCCATTTCTATCAAAAATTATCAGAGGATACAGAATTGAGAAGTCCTCAAAGAGAATATTTTCAACATTAGAAGACCAAGAAATTAGATGCATTATAAATTGTCTGCTGTGTTTTCCACAGGTGCCACCATTACTGAAGTCTAGGAAAAGCAAACAGGTTACATTAGAGACTGCTGCAGTGTGGGGGTACAGAGTTGAAGTTGCAGATGAACATCAGGAGGAGTTAAGAACTCTTCAGGGAGTATGCCAACTTTCGGGTTTGCTAAAAAAACTTCCTCCATTGATCCAAATGAATTCTTCACATATTAAAAAAGAGGGTTTTTTTAAACTTTCTTCAAGTTTTAAGCTTGAAGTCAAAAATCTTTTTTTTTTTTTTGGTAACAGCTTTTTCTGCTATAAAATAATAATTTTAGGTACTGTGGAAATCTGTTGCTTGCCATTGAGACAATAAAGGGAGTGCTACATTTTGTAACTAAATTCCTCTTTTATTTTATCTCTCTTAGCCCTATAAACTCATCCTTGAGCTTTGGGCGTTTTCTCCTTAATGCATTATTGCCAGACAATTTCTGGTGACTAAACAGTTTCAGAAGTTTAAACTAAACTTCTCTTGTGTTTCGAATTCAAAGATAAGTAACTAACTAAATAAATTATTCTGCTCATAATGGAAAAGAAGAAAGCTCATTTCAGGCCCTTTGGGTGACAACTTGCAGAATTTCAGGAAGGGGTGCCTGAATCAGAGACTGGAGTGAAGACACAGCACAGGGTGACCTGTGTGTGACAGAGGTCTCACTGCAGTGTCACCCTTCAGACAAGTCCTGCTTTGAGGGGAAGGGTTCAAACCACACAAACTTTGGGGTTAAGTAACAGAAACCCGAAATAAAACAGTTTCTCAATGAAAGGAGAGACACACATTCTCAAGGAAGGACACACAGCAGACTACAGATTGCAGATTATCTTGGATACAAAATAAATACTGAAATCTGTTTCCACATAAGGGAGCATTATGGGCCATCTGTAAACTGGATCCCCCAAACAGGTCTCAAACTGGTCTTCTCCTATGGAACTGGGGCAGCTGAACCAGCAATCAGCTACTTCAGAGGACCTCCAGAGCAAAGCAAACAGGCATCAGCATCCAAAGTTCAGTTATAACAGATTCTAGTGACTAAATTCAGAGCTGGGATTGTCTCACGGGAACCAGCACATCACTTCCCTTCTTTTATAGGAGGAAATCGAGTTACTCCAAGTGAAAGTATTTCTAATGGTTTATGGGTTGCAAGGTTCCTCATAGGTTTTAAAGGTTTTTAATGCCTTTAAATGAGAATAGGTTTAGATTAGATATTAGGGAGAAATTGGCACAGGTTGCCCAGAGAAGCTGTGGCTGCCCCATCCCTGAATGTGTCCAAGGCCAGACTGGACAGGGCTTGGAGCAACCTGGGATAGTGGAAGGTGTCCCTGCCCATGGCAGGAGGTGGAATGAACTAAGTTTTAAGGTCCCTTCCCATCCAAACCATCTGTGATTCTATCAAGGTTTGTTCTGTAGGGTTCAACACCAAGAGCCCAAAGCTGCCCATTGTATCAGCCATCACTAGACCCAGTTTGCCTGCACTTTCCTTCTTTTCCAGTCTTGCTCAGAAGAGCACCAGACAGAAAAACCCCGAGAATGACCTTGTGTAATCTGATGTGCTGCGCGAGTTTGGAGATGGTCGCACAAGGACACTTCATTTGGAGAATCTGCTCATTTGGAGAATCTCCCAATGTCCCACCTTCAGCTTTTCAGAAAAATTCTACCCTGAAGAAAACTCACTGTGAAATTTCAGCTCGTCTTTGAAAGATGTCAATCCAAATGAAGATAAATATGGTTAAATATTCCATTCAGAGCCATTCCTGATATGAGGAAATGCACTGCATTCCCTCCCTTACAAAGGAAGGCACTGCCTCATCTCCTGAGAAACCCAACCCAACAAGGGACTGCCCCTCTTGCCCTGGCCGAGGGGGTCACTCCACCCATGAGGGCAGTGTCCAAAACTCAGCCAGCTGTGCCAGCACCATTAGCCAAAACCCTTCCCAGGGGCTCTCACTGCCAACTGAGTCAGAGCCTGGGGTGTTTAGAAAGTTCCGAGCAGATCTTGGAAACTGTGTTTTCTTCTGACAGAACACAACCATTTGAAATAATATCTTTTAATTACTGAATGTCTTAACCAGGACAACATGCAGTTTCTACCTGACTTTCGTATCAAGTTTTGGCAGAGTTGTTAACGAGCAAATAGATGAAAACTGTTGCAAACAATCCTCAAGGCAGAAGAACAAACTTTTGAAAGACTTCCTTTCAGAAAACAAAAATTCACATGACAGCTAAGCTGCAGGCTTTGGGGGGTTAGTTTTGATTTGTTGTGCAACCATCAAGACCCTCCCAGGACATGAGACATCCAGGCCTGAAAGGATGAGATGAAACATTGCCCAAAGCACAAACTAAGAAAAGGTTACCTTATAGTCATTGCACTTCAGCAATGATTTGGAACATTCGACTGGCTTGATTTCTTAGCAGGAAAGAAAGGATAAGGCCAAGAAAATGAAAAGCAGTAGCAGAGGTTGAGCAATTAAGCAAAGAGAAAGGGACTTCCTCCCACGAAAGCTGTATCTACTCTGAATCTACAAACTATCTCCTTACCTTTGACCAGCAACTACTGCAGCATTTGTCTCAAGTTCTACAAAAGAAAAAGATAATTTTAAAGTCTGCTGTAGAGGTACATACTAGCTCACATTTTTCTATATTAGATATAGAAATATATATATATTCTATATTTACATATTAGATCTCAAGGATAAGCTTCTCTCAAAGCAAAGCAAGACAAAATACCACACTGGCCAAGTGCTTGGGCTGATTACAGCCTTCAGGACACTGCAGTCAGCTAAGGCAGGGAAAAATTTAAAGCCCTGCAGAAGAAAACTGTAGAGAAACCCCCTGGCTACACTCTTCTCCCTTTTTAAACTTCCATTTTAGACAGCTTATTTCTACTAAACCTTCTAGGTTTTATTGATTTTTAAAACCTTATAAATATCCATCTGACTCTATTGTGCATCTAAAAATTCGCCTTAATGCAACTGCCTCTCACAGCAATATTCTCTAATGACAAATTTCTGAAGCCCAATTGCACTTTTACAGAATTGGAAAATATCTCAGGGGAGATGATGCAAAGAGAAGTCTGACCTGTTTTCTCTCTCTCAGTGATTTTGTACATACAGGTCATGTTTCCTTTGGAGTCTTCATCTCAGTAAACAGCTCTCCTTTTCATCACATAAAATGTCAAGACTTTTTACTGTCTGGTTTTTAATTCTCTCCGTATCCATCATATCCTTTGTTGAGAGGGAAGACCTACACCTAAACACAGGCCCTCTCATGAGGAACTGCCAGAGATTTAGGGATTACCATTGCAATGTCATGGATGAACTCCCTGTGCTTTGTCCCATTGCCCAACTCAATTCCCCCCATTAAACTTGGGGCCAGCGGGACACAAATTGAGGTTTTGCTTTTGACAGCAGTTCAGCCCCCAAAGTTTGTTAGAGTGTGCACAATGAACAGAGGCATTAAAAAAGTAAGATAATGGGTAATGTCTATACTCCTAGGATGAATTTGCAGTGTTGAAACGTCAGCCTCTTCAGTGTAAATGGATATAGCACTGTCTGAGAAAAACAAACATCTAGGAAACAAAGGAAGAACAGACTAAGCAATGAAAGGAGTTACCTTTCTTCCCACCCAAAATTTAAAATGGGATATTATCCAACAGCAAAAAATGGATAGCATCAGTGCTTCCCCCAGCAGGAACCTCCAGTACAGTCAGAGCAGCACAGGGCAATGAGTCAGGTGTGAGAAAACAAGGGTATATGACCACCTTTGTCTTAGTGGAAATTCAAAGAAAACAATTTTGTACAATTTTACTTTCTGAAAACCCTATTTCTAATCAGATTAGAGATGGCAAATGGATGGGGAGTGGCACTACCCGTAAGTTTACGTCTATCTGTTTTTCCTACTCAACCTGGGAATTACTTTTTAAAAACACCCTAGAGCTGATGGTGAAAGACCATGATAACAGATGACAACACTGTGAAGTCATCTGCCAGAGCTCCATCCTGAAACACTGCTGAGGGGGCATTAAAAGTTGAACACAAAAAAAAGAGGACTACAACTCTAAAGCACACTCCCAGCATGGCACAAACATATTTTTATATTCAGAAGGGTACAATGACAGAAACACCTCTCTTATTAGTTCTTCTACATAGAACTTCCAAATTCAAACACAATGTATTGTTACAAATCCAGTCCCTCCAATTTATCACTGAATATGTAAAACCTTCCTTGGCAGTTTTTCATTTTATACTTGAGCCCATCCTTAATCTCCCACAAGGCTTTGGATACTTCCAAAGCGCAATGTAACTAGCGAAGAAAAACAATCCCAAAAGCACAAATAATAACAAAAACCCTACCCAACCCCCCGTATACCCAACGTGTTGGTGACCACTGAAGATGCATTCAAACAAACACATTTTCAGTTCCAAACATAAAGGATTTAGTTCACCCCTATTCTGCTTTTCCAAAGGAAGATTTACCTGTTCTTTGAACAGTACTTTCTGATGTTGCAACTGAACTTTTTTTCTGTGTTAAATGTTGAGAGGATGCTAGAATAAAAGTGGAGGGAAAAAACATTATTGTCAAAGGGAGTAAATGAATTCCTGTTGTGTGATCAGGCTGGTACGAAATGCTCTCTCTCCCAGCTGACTGCACTTTGCCATTTACAGATGCAATATTTTTAATCTATCCTCCACTTCCCTCCCACCACACACACCTCCCCCTTTTAAAACGATCCCAAGCAAGTTTTCTCAAACTAGAATGAGTGATGAAATGAAGTATCATAAATGACATTTTTAAAGGTACCAGTTTTTCAGCAGACTGTCACATTAAAGGAAATCCTAAAATTTCAATAGTTTAGTCTCCCTTTTAAAAATGTTTATTTCAACACAGATTCTGGAGGAAAATAGCATATTTTTAATGAATCAATGCCCTCACTCTTTCAATTAAACTGCACAATATGCTCCAGAATTGCCTTTGAAGGCCTTTGGCAATAAGATGATGACTTAACCTTTCTTAAGTTGCCAAGTAAAAAAATCAGATGGAAAAATAATTTTTGTTTAATAATGCTTTCTAGTCTTCTGTGTGGTAGTGAACTTACAGAGAACAGGAAGACAAAAAGTTTCATATTCCTGCTTAAATAAAGACTATCACTTCCTAGAAAGTCAGAGTTCCTTCTGTGAAGCTCAAAGGAAGCTTCCATTTTCCAGTGGCAACACCCATGGGTAAAGTGACACTGAGGCTGAAGTTTTCACTTCCCCTGACTTCTGTGGATTTTATCATCCGAGATTTTATCTTCTGTGTCTAATTCATGTTGTAAAGCACAACACTCCCTCAGCTCACTTCAAGAGTGATAGGCTTATATCCACACCAGATTCAATAAATTAAAAATGGCATCAAGAAATAGCATTAATGTTATATATAAAATCTGCCAGATGCTCAAATTAAAATAGCAAAGCTTAGATGTAAAGGTATTTTATGTTCTCAAACTGAATGCAGTTAACTTTTTCATTAATTTCTCTGAAATGACCATTTAAGTTTTTTCCTAGGCAAATGGGGGTTTGGTGTGGGTTGTTTTTTTCCTTCGTTCTGGAGGTTATTCAGCAATTTCCCTAGAGGAGGAAGGTTATTCAGAGAGGGAAACAGTATTATTAGGATTAATTCAAAATATCATAATTAAGTCAATAAATTGAAATAATTTACAAATTGTGGCAAGACCAAAGCAGAATACCAGTGTATCTACCAGTACAAAAGGGACCCCAAGTATCTGTCATTACTGATACACCCACTTTTCCTCCTTGCTTCCAACAGTTACATGAAGTTACGGAATCATACGTTCATGACAAATACCCCACTGAAGCAGTAAATGGAAAGTGAAATAAAACATCTGGAACTCGAATCTTGGCAAATACAAGCCTGTGTATCACTCAGGCGTCAGAAACAGAAAAGCAGCTGTCAGCCTTGGCTGCAGTGCCACGGAGAGCAGCCCCTGGCATTTCCCGAAGCCACCTCGCTCCCTCTGTCCCTCCCTGCCCCGCGCAGCGCCGCACTCACCTGCGCTCTGCAGCAGCTCCGGGGGTGCTGCGGGCTTCTCCTCGGGCCCGGCGCTCCCGCTCGGCTCCGGGCCCCCGCCGGGGTTGCCGCCGTTGGCGCTGGGCCCCGCGGGGTCCGGCGCTGCCGCGGGCGCTCCGGCCGGAGGGGCTGCGGGCGGGAGCGCGCCGGGGCCGGGAGTGCTCGGGGGCGCGCCTGGGGACGCGCAAGAGGGAGCGGCCGCTGCGGGGCTGAGACTCGAGCTGCCGGGCCCAGAAGTGCTCTGTTTTGTAAGACTGGGTGCTGGAGGTGTCCCGCTTTTGCTATCGAGTTCTGCTGGTTGTTGCTCTGTTCCCAAACTATTCGGGACAGACGTTTCTAGTCCCTGACCGTCTGTTTCTCCATCCAAAGCATATTGCTCTTCCCCTTTCTCCAGTGAGCCAGTGACCTTCTTGCAGGCTTTGGTCAGCAGGAGCTGGCCAATCTTGTCTACCTTTCCCTTTCCCTTGCTGGATGAAACAGGACTGCGCCTATTCCCAGATCCCGGGCTGCTTGTAAGCAGGGGGGAAACAACAGGTCCCGACTGGGCTGCTGGCACAGGGCACTGCTCACCCGACCCTGCACCTTGGGAAGTCTCCTCCGGGGTGAAATCCTTGGCCTGCTGAGCAGGAAGCTGTGAAGGAACACTGGAAGGAGTTGGAGCAGAAGAAGGCAATTGGACAGGAGATGCCAAGGGATTCAGAACGAGTGATCTGGTGGTGGGAATACTGGACACGGGACTGGTGGACGTGGTGCTGGGAGGAGTGGGCCCGGAGGAAAACTTGATATTCTGTGGGATGTGCAAAGGACCAACAACTGCGACCGACTGAGGCATCAGGCTCGAATTAGAAGTCATGGGGGCTGCTGGAATCGTGCTGGACTGAGAGCCCTTCATCACTTGGATGATTGAGGATGAGTTTATAAACACAGGTGTGATGAACTGCGTCCGGGCGTTGGACTGAACTGCCGACTGTCCCTCTGAAACCATTACTTTGCTCCCCACATTGGGCATGGTGACAACAGTGGACACTAATGCAGATTGCAAGTGGGATGGCAACGGAGCTGATGTATTAGCAGCAGATGTAATAGGGTTGGAAGTCACAAAAACTGTTATCTGGTTGGGGGGTAAAGGACCTGAAATAGAAGAAGAGCTAACAGGCCTCTGCATTACTGGAGGAACACTCTGTGCCATGCTTGCATTTGCTTCTCCCAGTTCCTGGTGCCCTGGATTTGGACAGGGCTCGTTATTTTGAGGCAGGCTAAGTGAATTAGATGGCTCCTTGCTCAAGGATGAATCCTGCAGTGGAGGAATGACAGTTATCTTCTTTAGCTCCTCACCAGTGGGGACTATTGGTGCCATTTCAAGACCAGTCAGCCCAGGGGGCTTAATGGTCACATTAGGAGCTCCAGAATTGTCAAGAAGTTGACTTAGAGAAGTTGGTGCCTCCTTCATAGCTGGAGATACCATGGCTTTACTTTCCTCCACAACTGGGAGCTTACTGCTATCTAAGGCTTGCCCATCTTTTTTTGCCTGTTCCTCAGGAACCAGCACTTTCATTTCTGGAGTAAGAACACCTTTTAGTTCCATACTGGGCTGGTCCTTGCTACCTTGGACACCTTGTGCACTTTGACTCTCAATATCTTGAGGAACACTAAGGCTCTCCTTATTGTCTTCAGGAATGCCAGTCACAGCAGGTACAGAAACTGCAGGATTCTGGTTACTTAGCATGGAGTTATTTTGAAAACTTGTGGTCACAGGTGTCGGCAAAGAAGGGGGACCAGCCATCATATTTCTCTGTAATTCCACGTTCTGCAAGAGAGGTGGATTCTGCTGAGTTGTCAATGATAATTTAGCTGCTTTGGAATTCTGTCTCCCAGGGCTTGGTGTAGTTTTCCTACTGGATCCAGGACTGGACCTTCGACTATTGCTTGGGCTTGCTCTCTTTGTTCCTCCAGCGTTAGTTTGTTTGCCTGAATTAATGACCACACCTTCCAACTTGTGTGACTGTGAGGCAGTAAAACTGGACTGATTGTTAATTGTGAGATTTGATGGGGCTTGTCCAATGGCCTTTAAAGTAGTGGGATTCAGACCCTGCTGATCAAATCCTCTGTTGAGATTAGGCCTAGGAGGTAAAGGAATATTGATCTGGGGAGGGAACAGACCAGCAATAGAAGCATTGAGCCTCTCTGGAGACAGGCTGATTTCTGAGGGTTCTGTGCTGGGTGGACGGTTATTAGGAGTCTGAGGATAATATGGCCTTGGGCTAGCTCTGTTTGGAGTTTTAGGCCTTGAAGTTTGTGATGGAGCAGCAACATTTGGAAAATGGTGTGTAAGAGCACTAGACAGAGAACTAGACTGCTGCTGGGGACTTGCACCTTGGGCAGCTGAAAGTGGGGATGGTCCAGGCTTGGGTCCTGTCATCATTAACTGGTTCTGTGAAACTACTAAATGAGATGTCACATTATTCTGAGCTCCTGATGTTGGAGGGCCCTCAGCTCCACCTCCTTCTGGAAGAGAGGATACTGATGACACCTCTCTGAGGGGTGAGCTGGAAGGATTCTGTATGTTATCTGGATAAACCATTTTTCTTGCATTATTTCCCAGAGGAGGATTGCCTGGCAGGGCCATCCTCTGTTTGTCAGGAGATGGAGGCACCGGCCCAGGCCCCTGGAGGTTCACCATCACTGGCATGTTCCCGCTCTGCTGCATCGGCATCCGCTGGGCATCTGGGTTCAGGGGCCCCCTGGGGGGGTGAACCCCCTGGGACACAGGCAGCCTGACTGATTTGGGATCCTGCTGCATCATCAGCATCATCATCATCTGCTGCTGCTGCTGTGTCTGGGGTGGTGCCTGGCCTTGCTGTGGGGCTGCCTGGGGCTGCTGCTGCTGCTGGGGCTGGGGCTGCTGCGTGTGTGGCATGAGCTGAGCTGGCATCTGCTGGAGTGGCCTTTGCTCCACTGGCTGAGATGGATAACCTAAGGCAACAGGATGACACATGCATTAAAACCAACCAAAGATCAGAGGAAGCAGAACTTCTGTAGCAAACAGGATTGGATAGAAAGTACAGCCTAGAGCCTGTTTATCTTGGATGACAGCCACATTAACAAAACATGCTTTACAAACAAAGCTAAAGATTTTACTTAATTCATAAAAATAATTTTACTTAATGTATAACTTACATGAGATTCAACTGGAGATCTCTTAGTGCGTTGTATCAGTTAACCCAGGCTCACACCACCCAACAAGTCTCTGAAACTGCCCATGGGCTTCCTTTCACTGACAAATGCAGAGTTGGACTTTTACTAATTATTACTCCTTAAAACTAACTTCAGAGTTTGACAGCTCCCAGGAGTCATGGACCAGCACACCTGCCACAGACCTGACATTTTCTTGAGTACAAAGTAGAATCTGCCATGTATTACTTGGCCAAAAACATGCTAAGAACCCCCTGTGTGGTTTATAATACAAATCCTGTTGTAGACTTTAGATTTAATCCTCTCTACATGCAAAGGATCATTCCAACTACAACCAATGTTTCTTCTCAAAAACCAGCTATTGGTCAATGCCAAATTTTTAACACATCAGTCTGTGCTACAGCTAGAAATGCAACATTTTTTATCAGTTATGTTACTGCTGAATAATGCTACAGTACTCAGGATGATAAACGAGAATGGGGACACCTCTTCATTTTGAGCTAACCCAAAGAAAACACTTAAACAATGGTACCAATTACTTACTAGGAGGAAAAAAGACTTGAACTTGAATGTGTGATAGCATAAATAAAATAGAACTGTCACGGAGATTGTTCAAAGCTCTCTTATAGTTATTACATGCAGATAATCACAGAAAAATTCTACTACCTGGTGGCCTACTTGCAAAATCTGAGAGTTTAGGGCCTGACTTATCTAAATTCATTCCTTGGTCTCCAGACATCGATGACTGATCACTCTCCTCCAGGCCAGCTGGACGTGATTCTGAAGAACTGAAAGAAAAATATTCGCAATTAAGATCTATCAGTGTTTGATTTTTGCTTCTATAACAAAGCACTCAAGTAATTAATTCCTAGCACTCTCTACAGACCTGGAATAACCCACTGAAATGCCTCTGGTGCCAGACTGGAACATACACACCAGGTGTGGATAGTCACTGCCTTAAGTACTATTGAAGAGGAAACAAGTTGCCTGGTGCTTTGTTGATCTTAAACATTTATTTCTCCCATGAATCTGAGCTTCATAACTAAGAGAATGCTAATGGATATTTCAAATTATAGAGCTACATATATTTCAACTGAACTAAACAGGCTTTCCTGTGACATCTGTATAGATAAGCAAGTGCCATGGGTAGGTGCATTTTAAATTTATTTTAATAGTAGCACTTTTTCTTCAAGTACTGCACCCAGAAGTGACTTACTTAGGAATCCAAGACTTCTGATAACATCACAGCACTATGGCACTGACAGGTCAGGCATTGCAGTCACCCTCCAGAGCACAAATCTCTGTGGTACTGGGGCTCTGTAAGTGATTACACACTGGTTTGGGTTGGAAGGGACCTTAAAGCCCATCTCATTCCACCCCCAGCCATGGGCAGGGACACCTTCCACTATCCCAGGCTGCTCCAAGCCCTGTCCAACCTGGTCTTGGCACTTCCAGGGGTCCAGGGGCAGCCACAACTTCTCTGGGCACCCTGTGCCAGGGTCTCAGCACCCTCACAGGGAACAATTCCCTCCCAGTATCCCATCTAACCCTGCCCTCTGGCAGTGAGAAGCCATTCCCCCTTGTCTTGTCTCTCCATCCCTTGTCCCCAGTCCCTCTCCAGCTCTCCTGGAGCCCCTTCAGGCACTGGGAGGGGCTCTGAGCTTTCCCTGGAGCCTTCTGGTCTCCAAGTGAACACGCCCATCTCTCCCAGCCTGGCTCTAAAGCTGAGGGGCTCCAGCCCTTGGAGCATCTCTGTGGCCACCTCTGGACTCTCTCCAAAGGAGTGTCCTTCTTGAGCCTCAGGACTGGAGGCAGCTCTGCAGGAGTCTCACCTGAGTGGGGCAGAGGGGCAGAATCCCCCTGGACCTGCACTAGGGAATCAGCCCAGGACTCAGCAGGGTTCTGGGCTGGGAGCGCACTTTCAGTTTTTTATCCATCAGCAGCCCCCAAGTTCTTCTGAGAATCTGATCCTTCAAGAGACTCTCTAGGACAATTTAAAACTGTCCGGACTCAATGCCCAATACTTTGACTAAATCGAGATAGTTTTTGCAGACTTAGAAAAACCCCGTTTCTATAGTGAACAATATATATGGTCACAGGATGTAAAACAAAGGGGGATGAAGAGTAGAAGAACTAAGCTGCTTATCACCTTCATGAATATATGAAGGTTACAGTAAGTTCTATCTAAGAAAAGCTCTAAGGTAAAATTAAAGACATCAAAAAAAAAGTTCACTGCCAATAAAGAGAGGCAGAATTGTGCAGAAATGCCATAGAGAAAAGTAACACTTTCAGCAAAATAAGAATTTGAAATACATAATGGTGGGGAGATCTATTTCAATTTACTTGAGAATAAGAGTTTCTGGCATCTGTACAGCTGACCAAAAGCTGTAGACACCCATGGAGACACCCTGGCCTATCCTAATGTTCTATCAACTACCTAATCAGCATTCAAAAAGCAGCATGTGACTGGAAATCCCTGAATTTTTGTGGGTCAAAACTGGAGAGAACATACACTAGGAGAAAAGGTGAAAATAGGGCAAACACAGAACTGTTCCAGCCACTGCTGCTGAGGGCAAGTACTGCCAAGGAAAGCACCTGGAGTGCAATGCTGTGTCTAATCCAGCACACCACCAATTTTTGTGATGCAGGTGGTGTAGGCTTACAGGCCTCCACCAATAAATTTGATGAAAACTGGCAAAATGCAGAGATATGACCCAAAGCATTACGTTAACAGCCACAAATGAACAAAAATTCTGGCAGCAAAATTACCCAGAAGAGTTGCGGCCTTTGGTGCAGGTGCCAGTCATGTGAACTGAAAGAATGCCTAAAATTGTGAATGCAATCTCACATTTGTCATTTTTGCTATTTATTTACAATGGTGGGAGATGAAAAGTGCTACAGTTAAAGCTCAGCTCAAAGCTGATACACAGCATCGCTGCACAGACAGGTTTAACCCAGAAAACAAACCTGGTGCACAGTGGATCCTTAGCAAACACCTCCTGCCAGATGAGCCTGTACAAATCTGGCAGAACAGACCCAAGCTTGGTTTGCCAGCTAAGAGCAGCTATGGTAAGAAAGTCTGCTCCTATCATTGCTGGAAAATTTAAACATCAACTAAATCTCAAATGCGGCTGAAATTCACCGGGCATGTTTAAAAACAACCACTCCTGAAAAATAACCAGAATATGAATAGCAAGATGCTTGTGTGAGGGACAAAATATTCTGTATTTATTCTTCTTTTCCATTACTCTAGATGTAAAGAAAATACTTAAAAGTAACTGCACACCAGGTACAGTCTGGATTGTCATCAGCAGTATCGCTGCTCTACCAGCTGCACTCTGAAGTACAACCTTCAGATACAAATCCCTCATCAGGGTGGAGTGAAAACTCCGGGAAAACCCAAACCAACCACACCAAAGAAGGTGGCAGCTGGGTTATAAGGAGAGCAAATTTAAAATGATAGGTGTGGCAGACCCAGCCTGGCCCAGGAGCAGCAGCTCTGGCCATACAGAGAGGCTCCTCCCCTGCTGCTGAGTGAGGGCATTTCCCAGCTCTGCCAGGGGACTGGCAGCCCCAGACCTGCAGTGAAACCCTGAGTCTGGCTGGGAGAAGCCTCTTTGTCCTGCAGTGCTGTCACCACCTGCACTGGACACTGCAACCTGAATGGCAGCACTGAGAACGACCTCCCACAGTGGATTATTTCTGTTCTACCAGTGCACCCAGTATTCATGGCCTGTGCACAGGGGAACATTAAACAACTGCTTGTTTGTGCGTCGATTTAATAGAATTAACCAACCTGTTTTTATCCACAGTCCCATTTCCTCTAAGCATCTTGTTCCTCAGTTTACATCCCATTACCCACAGTCTTCAGGTTCAGCACACAGATGCAAACACTTTTAAACAACCAAAATGTCCTGGGTTTCATTCCAATGCAAAGTTGCTCAATTAAGCAAACCCTTGAAACTATTTTAGTCTCAGCTGAATAAACTCTTTCAATAGCTCACTTATCCAGTTTACATTCCAACATGACTGCAATCCATATTACTAATTGTACTTTTGTTACTATGTTATTATTTTCAGAAATTACTTTTTAGTGTCTTTATCAAATTAGCTGCATTTCCACACAAGGTTTGCTGCTCTGAATTCTAAAATTTCTGAGGAAGAGTGACAGAGAGGAAGCTGAGATGAAAAGCATCCAATTTGCTTCTCATGCAAGAGAAAGTGATCCAAATCAGATTTCATTCCTGCCAATTCCAAGGCAGGAAAATGCTGAGCTTGCCCAACGATGTGAGGGAAGCTGAAAGTGAGGGAGGCAGGAAGGTGCTACAGCCAGCTTTCACTGCAGTCTCCCTCTTTTTGCTGGAGAATAAACTCCGGAACTTTTGTAAGAGCTCCCTTCTTAGTGCTTCTGCAAGGATCAAGTATTGATATAGTCCACGTAGAATCAAAATGCTCATCCATCCAACATTCTGGTTCCTTTGTCAATTACACTGAAATCTGATTCAAAGCCTTATTTAGGAGCTGGAATTGAGCTGTCATAGCTCATTAGAAAAGCTGTAATTGAGACTTCTACTGTGAAAATTTTTTAACAAGCAAATAGTCTTGTGAGGTTTGCAAGCTCAGAGGAAGAGGTTGTTTTTTTCTCAGAAGACACATTTATTGATATTCCCAGGTCACACTGAGGCTGGGTACTCATCAGTAAGACCAATGAAAACAAAATCATAGGAGTTTTCTTTAATGATTAATGGAATTTTTTTTTTTCAGGGGGTGCCAACTCATCTGCTCCCTCTGAATGCTCTGTCACTTCCACAGCAAGACACTTGCTACAGCAGTGGTTACCATTGTTTTATTGGAATCTATTTGGACTGGAGGAACTGGTGTCTGTGTTAAGTTTCTAAGTCACCCCAAAGCTGCAGACTGGCCACACACTTGGTGCTGGCCATGTTACTTTACCCAGGTTTCCACATCTGGCCACAGACTGTGTCCTCCTCCAGCTGTAATGTGAGATCACTCAGCAGCAGTGAGGACCTGACAAGCCATACCATGACTGTATACAACTATACAGGAGAGGCTTGAAAAGCCTTTTTCCAGGGCCTATTAAATTAGCATGCTTTGCTTTACCTTACAGCACTTCTGCATTTTATTTTTGTACCAGTTAAGCCAATTAATGATTGTCACAAAAGATCACTTGCTATAGATGATGTGAGGTTTTCAGTCCGCAATTAAAATGTCCATGAGATTCTTAATTTCATCTTCTCGAAGGAATCTTGACACTGCAGAAAAGGCAGACTGGGGCTACACACTGAATAACCAAGGGAAAAGTTAAAATATTGAACAGCTGCTTAGTACTTGATGTCATCTTTTCTTTGCACTGAACTGAACATGTGTCCCTAGGAAAGGCAGCATAAACTTCAGATTAAAAACATAATTATTCAAAGGGGCCAGACTGGTGGAACCAGAGCCACGCCAGGAGCTTCATGTGCTATTGCCACCTTTTTGTTTGGTTTTAAGAATTTAATTTTGATATTTGCATATTTCTGTATTGTAATTTTCTGTGTACATTTTTTTAAATTTTCCCATTTTTCCCTGATTGAAAACAATCCCCCGAAGTACCATCAGGTGGATTTCTGTTAATGCCCCATGGGCTCATCTGCAGCACTAGAATAATTAAATAAAGCCTATCTGCCTTCACCGTTTGAGGTGAATAATGGCAGAGCAGCAGCAACTACCACCCTGTGCTGGGTGGTAGTGAACTATTAATGGCAAATTCTACGGGACAACTGGCCAGGAAAGAACACCGCAGGCCAAAGGAAGAGATTCTGCAATCTTGTATTTTCACTAAAAAGACACATTCATTCATAATCTTTCAATCTTTTCCATTGGCCTCCTCCCTCTCAAGAGCTGTGGGTTTTTTCCCCTTCCTAATCTCTGCTAGGCCAGGAGGACCAGCACTGCTTGGATTTGTTTATCTCATACCCAGAAAGTACCAAATTCTTCCCTCTAAATTCTAGCTGCAGCTTCAACTAAGAGAGAAGCCCAGCTCAATTCCAGGCAGAAATATGTCAGGATATGCACATGATTCAGGAAACAAGCCCCCAAAATCTGTCCTGAATAATTATATAGAGGCTTCTAGTTCTTCTGAACATACTTCCCACCCTTTGATCATGGCTGTCAGACTGCTTAGTAAAGGCAGCCTCATCTTCCAAGAGCTGTGGCACCATGGGCCACATGCTAAACTTCCTTCACCCAGTAAAGGTGCTGGTTGAACTGGGTTTATAACTGAGTTTGGGTATTTGCATGTAATTTTTAATCTTGAACAAACATTCCAATAACAGACTCTTGAGAGAAACTGCTACAACATGAATAAAATACAAGTCCTTTCTCACCCATTACTTGCTGATAAAATATTGACAAGATGCCTGTGGAGTTTCTTCATGCCCCTTATAAAAAACACTGTAATATTAAACCTACGTTGTTTGTTCTAGCTGTTGATTATTTTTCTTCTTCCTTGGAGGCTTCTTCTTCTTTGGCTTGTTGGCATTCTGGTTATTTTGTTTGTTGTTCACACCAAAGTGCCCTGCTGAGATATCACTCTGGAGCAGGTTAACCAAGAGCGGACTTGTGAGCGTCACATCTTTATTGACAGGAAACACAGGGTTCTGCCCACAGGAAACTTGATTCCCATTGGGAGTTCCACTAAACCCTGTATTGAAAGGCAGCCCATGGCCAGAGAAATGACTCCCTGAAGCATTGTTGTTTCCTTGCATTCCTTGCATATGAGAAGGCACCATATTTGGCTGCTGCACAGGAACCTCAGGTAACATCTGTGTCAAATTCCCATCGTTGTTTGTTGTGGTCGCAGTATCCCCAAGTTGCTGAGAGATGTGAGGACCAGGTCCAGTGGGTCTTAAAACTTGCCCTTGAATTCCCATCACCTGAGAAGGATTCCCATTCACAGGGCCTTGCTGTGCCATCATCTGCCCAGTGAACTGCACCATGTTTCCTTGCATGTTTGGGGTTGGTCCTCTCATCAGTTGAGCTGGCCCCGTCATAACATTGGACTGGGTTTGAGTATTAAAAGGCTGTTTATTTCCTTGCATTTGAGTGGTCATCATCTGTTCCATCATTGAGTTTTGCTGTAGCAAGACCTGGCCCTGAGGTCCCATCATCTGATTGTGTGTGGACATCATCTGCTGTCCCTGCTGGGGAATCATCTGTTTGGGTGGGGTCATCCTCTGGGGAGAGGGACCAAGATTTTGGTTTTGAGGTGTCACCATCATTTGGCCTTGAGGCATGAGCTGAGTTCGAGAAAGTATCATCTGGTTTTGAGGGTTCAGCGATCCCTGAGCCTGAATGTTTACCATCTGTCCTTGAGAGGACACGATTTGCTGATGGATCCCCATAAGCTGGGACTGTGGTCCTTGCTGAGGCTGTCCCTGCATGTTGCCCATGTTAACCTGTGGCACCCCACTAGCACCAGCCTGCTGGTTGTTCATATTTCCATGAAGTCCCATTAGATTGGTCTGCATCATATTTGGTGGGCCATGTGCTGCTTGCATCTGAGTTTGAGGAGGTCCAGATCCTTGGCCACCTTAAGAAAATAAAAAGAAAATACCAGTAAGAAACTAATTGGAGTGGTGCAAGAGTTTTCACACATTTAAATGCTGAGTACTCCAAAACTGCTTTCCTCCCTTTTCCAATAAACTGGCGTATCTCATGTATTTGCAGTCCTGGGATGCAAAATTTGATGTTATAGATATGTGTTAGTTATCAAAACAGATCATCTTACATCTCAAAATAAACACTTGGACTGGTACTTCCCCTGTATCTCACTGCAGAAGACATAACAGAAAGTTAATTTCAGTTGTTATCTACACCTAAGTTTGAAAATCTTCCATAGTGTCCCCCAACTTAGCAGAGTAATTCCTAACCAAGATGAGCTTCAAACCCTGAGGTTACTTTATAATGGGTAAAGAATAAATGCACACAGAGTACCAATGATATTACATCATCAGGATATCCGTAATCCAGCCAAAAGACTAATAACTGAGTTGTTAAATGGAGGGAGACATTTGTGAATTAAAGATTTTATTTTCACACTTTAAGCAGACTTCTGAAATTTTTGAAGGAAGTAATAAATAATCTTTTCAAAGCAGAACAAGATTACTTTGCTATTCTGCTTCTAAGACAATTACACTTCTTTTTTTTTCTGAAGAAGTTCATTTTGTGTTGTATCTTTATTACCCCTTGCCTCCAAATTTCAGTGCTATCTTCTATTCAATTTCTCAACAGCCGCTTCTGAAGCCCAGACCCAAAGTCCTCATCAATAATTGTTGGGTTTTGAGAAACATGTGCAGCTTTATGCTTTTTTTCCCCTATCCAGCACTATACACAGAGTGCTCCTGCAGCCCCAGCCAGCAGCTTGTTAATGGCAGGAGTTTAATGGCTTGGGACCCGTGTGACACAGGAAAAGGCATCATGTGCTACAAATGGAAAATGGAAAAAGCTGAGGAACGCCCCACTGCAGTCAGACCTGTGTGCTGCACGTTCTGGCTGGTTTGCAGCTGCGGTGCTCCGCTGTTCCCTGGTGTTCCTGGAGCTGTGGAGGGCACCTGACCTTGCAGGAAGTTCTGGTTAGCCTGGCCTGCAGGGAACCCCGGGGGGAGCCGCTTGGGCATTCCTGAACATGAGAATTTTCTGATTAGTTAGTAAGGAAAATGGGAAACGAAAAATAGACAAAATCTATAATTGGAGAATACCTTTAATCTGTGTTGTCATATGACAGGTTTAGGCAGAAATTGTTTCTTACCAATATACAAAATCCACTGAAGACATTTATAGTTCTTACCTGTGCAATAATTCTGTCTAACAAATTACTATGTAATTTCAAACTATAATTTAAGTACAAAATTTACTACCCAGAGAAGATGAAAAAGTCCATGTTTGATCTTTTAGAAACTAGAATTTTAACTGATGTTGTTTGTTGCTTTCTGCTCTACTGCATCTCTTAGCACACCCTTTATTCCATGTACACAAACAGAAATAATTGGTATTTTGTTAGTGATGTGCTCCTCTCACCAACTCTGACACACCAGGTGCACACTCCTTATCAGTGCACACACTCAAAGAGTCTTTTCATCCCAGAGTGGGCTGACGAACCCCACAGTTCAGTATGTCCAGACCTGCTGCTCATTCAAGTAACTCTGCTATTCCTGCTGCAAGAGCGAGGAGTTCTCTGAGGCCCTTATGCGGCACAACACCTACACTTTGGCACATTCAAAAATCACTGCTGCACTGAGACAGAGAGAAAAACCTCCCCTCTACCTGCCCAACATGAGCAGCAGCGTGGATAGGTTTAAGAGAACCCACTTCTTTCTAACTCACTGTCCACACAATGCCTGACTTTGAAGCAATCCTGCCCACTGCCCCCTTTATTTTCCTGACCCAGTGCCAGAATGTGACTTCAATTCCTTCTGCAGTTATAGCTTTCTTGCCCACCTAATTTTATTGCTTGTGCTAATTATCTACTCTTGGGTTTTAATTAATATTTCAAAGTAATCAAGTCTATAGGCCAAACACCAAATGTATCTGCAAACAGAGAAACATACTTATTGAAACAGCACATCACTGGCCTCCAGCTTTAGTTCTGCTAAACTTCTAGGGAAGTTTTGCACATAGGAATGCTTGAACTGAGGAAAAAAGAATGTTAGCTTGGTCTGTTCCAAATTTTATATAAATTCTGATTTGCTAAATTTGGCAGTGTGAAATGCAAAGGGTTTGAATGCATTCATTTACACCAAGCCTTTAAATGTAAGGTGGCTTAAAAATGGAAAGCTCTATAATGACAAATTAACATATAAATTGCAGCAAAGAGTGAGCATGCACAGAAGTCAGGCAAAAATTTCAGCAGTGGGAGCAACACAACTTTGCTGAAACCTAGGAAATCTGTCTTTTAAAACCACCTGTGGATACAGCTCACAGCAGGATTGTTGATTTTAGCAATAAGGTCTATAATAAGACCAAATAACGTATTTTGATAGTTTATTTCTGGTGTGACTTTTAACTCAAAAAAATTGAGTTTTGTTTGTAGTAGGTTTAGTTAGGAAGCAGAGCACAGAGATTATACTGGCTAAAGGTTGTGGATAAAATTTCTGATGGGGACATATGGCTGGTGAGGCAAAACTGTAGGGAAATGTGACCATAATAAACAATGAATAACTGCTTCCAGATGGAGATAAAATAAGATACACCAAGTGTAGGGTACTGGCGGATCCCAAGAGAACCCTGAAACACAGAAAATTCATCTGAATTCAAACAAGACCCATGGTACAAACAGTGTAAACAAGAAGCTTATGCAGATCAGTAAACCAAGAAACAGAAATTCCTTACAGTTTTTGGACAGATTTTGGATGCACAACATGAGAATACAAGACATTATGTGTAGGTGGACAAAGAATACGGGCCATGTTTTGTAGGTACATAAAGAAATTATTTCAAAGGCTTAAGCAAGAACTGGTGTATGGGACCTGTGAACAGCCATCTGAGAGGAAGATGAACAACTGAGTGAGCAAAGAAAAGCATGACAATTCTGCATGGAAATACAAAGGACTCAAGGGGAAAAAACACCAAGGACACAAAAGAGATCCTGGGACTAACAAAAGAAATGCCTTCGTTGTTAGAGAAAAACTCTAGGAGTAGTAAGGAAAAGAAGTGACTGCTTTGGTCCAAAGAGAAAACTAAAGACAACATAGCCAAATGAAAAACTGAAACATCCCTTAACCTCTAAATGTTAGGATAGGGAGTACATCAACATGGCAACAATAGCTCTTTCCTCTTTATACAGGAAGAAACTGGTGACAAATACAGACAAAGTGAAGAAGAAACATCCACAGCTTTGAAAGGAAGATGCAAAACAATCCCTCACTTCTGTGGTAGAAAATGTAAATGGTGACAGAGAAAGCTGAAGAGAGGAAAAAAGAGTTTTCACTACACTCTCGCAAGAAATCCTCCCCTTTCCCCCTAAAAAGAACAACCTCAAACCTAAACAAATTCCCCACACCATCTCTGAACAGCCTAAGCTTGCTTAAGGGCAACAAAAGAGTTGTCAACAGGACGACTGGCAGCAATAAGAGCAATGCACACAGCAACTCTTCCCTGACTCTTTGGTCAGGGCTCTGTGACACTGCAGGACAGAGACAGAGCAGAAACCAAATGATACTGATGTTCATTCACCAATACCCACTTCATTCTCCATCTATTCGTTGATTCTGTCTCATAAAGGATCTTTCCAGGACTAACAGCAATATTAGTTCTAGGCACTTTATGTTTCTTTTCCTTTTAAAATAAAAGAAAGTCTCAGTACTTCTTACCTCCTAAACCAGGGTGTAAACCTTGTGGACCTTGGTTTTGCTGCTGCATCACCATGAAGTTGGGGGGCACATTGCCCTGTTGCACCATAGGATTACGACTAGGGGAACTGACCGGCTGCTGGAATCCCTGGGGAAGAGTGCTGCTCTGGGGAGGCCTTGGTCCCAGCTGCTGCTGCTGCTGTGTCTGGTTAACAGTTGGAGATGAGGCAGGAGAGCCCTGCTGGAAGGAGGAGGGAGAAGAAGCAGGAGACTTGTTGGTCAGGTGGGGTTGTTGTAGTGGCGTAGGAACCCGTGAGGGTCCTCCCTGAAGGCTTTTCATTTGAGGAGCAGTAAACTGGCCAGGATTGCTCATCTGGGGAAAGTTTGAGTGAGCCTGGGAAGCTTGCTGACTTCCAAAAGGATATGGAGGTGGAGGATGAGTAGGAGTTTGTACTGTTGCTAAAGATGGTCTTGCTTGAAGCTGCTGCTGCATTTGTCCAGGCATTGGGGCCTTTTTCCAACCCTGGTTTACTGTCAATGTACTCAGTGCTCCCTGGGTTGGAGGAGGCTGAAGTGCAGCAGAAGGAAGCTGGTTCCAGCCAGGGGGAACTGGAACCTGTGCTGGTGAAGAGAATGAAGGTCGAATCCCCTGCTGTGGCTGCTGATGTGGCTGAGGAGGCCGATTCTGCAACTGCTGCTGCTGCTGTAGCTGCTGAAAGTTGGCTGAGTTCATCTGCCTGTTTACAGGAACTGACTGCATTGAATGGAGCTGGGGAGCTAAAGATCCAGATGGATGATTTTGTTGCTGTATATTTAGCCCAGATAAGAGTGGATCCATTGCATCTAATAAAATAAAGAAAAATAATAATAAAAAAATCCTACTGTAGACAAAACCCAAACACAACAGACACTAAATTGCTTGTCTTGCATTTTCTTACTCTGCATAAAAATTCATATTCCAGAGAACCCAGGTCTTATCAAGTTATATCCTCTAAAAAAAGCACAACAGCCCCACAATGGTACAGACTGATGTGATACAAGAGTACCTCAGCTGGAAGGACCATTGAGTCCAAATCCCTGCTCCTGGCAGGATCACCTAAAATTAAACCACAGGACTAAGAGTGTCATCCACACACTCCCTGAACTCTGTCAGGCTTGGTGCCATGATCACTTCCCAGGGGAACCTGCGATGAATAAGCCCTAAAACATTCACACCTACCAGACCCCCAATCCTTGACCTACCAGACTATCTACCCTTCATGAAAAGAGGGGGGAAAAGCACCAGAAATATTCCTGCCTCATTGTATCAACCCTTCTCTTACCTTCAGCTAAACATAAAGCTCACTTGTGACAGTTCAAGTTGACCACTGCCATTGCTCAACACATTTGAACAAAATACCAAGCAAGCTGGTGATTTATTAGGCACCCACATTATTTGAAAAAAATTAACAGATTAAGGGGGAAGGGAGGTTTTCACAGAAAGAGTAGCTCCCAGAAAGGCAGGGAAAATGCTCCAGAGCAATTCTGGAGTACTGTCGTGAGTACACACTCAAGCCAGTGTGCTGAAGAATCAAAGTTTAAGAATATTTTCAGATCAGTATTATGACTAAATTTTACCCACCTGGCTGTGAGGAAGGCCGAGGTGTTCGTGGCTGCAGCTCAGCACTAGCACCACTTGCCACCATAGAGGAGGGCACATTTCCACCCTGGGACATCATGACAGCTGCAGCATTGCTCATTCTTATTAAACCTTAAAGAAAAAAACATAGAAATTATCAAGTCTTGCAGTTACATAGAGAAGAATTTTAGAATTTTTCTTTTAACAAGAAAAAAGTGTATTTGTCAATAAAACATTTCTTTAGACTTTGAGAGTTGTTTGTCCAAAATAACCTGAGGACACACCCCTCTGTCTGAAAGCTCAGACTCCCTGGTGTTAAGTAAACAAGTTCAGGTCATGCTGTAGCTCTTTCTTTAACACCAAATTTTTTAAAAGAATATAAAAGGAAATAGTACAGCCTCATGAATTAATGTAAGCCTGATCTACCACTGAAAGCACCAAGTGACAAGATTGTAAAGCTGTATATGTAACTCAGGCTTTTGCAAAATCTGAAACTAGAAAGTAACTGAGATGTTGCAAGAGAGAAAAAAATTCCACAGGCTATAATTTTCTAAAATGATGGCTACTATTGCCCTGTTGGTTACATGGCTGTTATGTTCTTGACCTGCAGACAGGAAATGAAGGCTCTGATCGGCACAGTGGAGAGTAGAGCCCTTCTTTAAAAGTTTTAGTCTTTGTTAAGGACAAAGATTTCACTACTGTTTAATCAGGTTTCTACACAGTTGAAATGTTCTTTCCATTCCTTCTCCTCAACAGCCACAAATGCATCTTAGATAAATTGACCAAAAATGCTCCTGGTTTAATTGCTGTAAATCCTATTTACTAAAATATTAGTTATTTATTTTGCCTTATGATTCAGCTATTTTAATAAATTAGATAGTAGCTTTCTTTATAAAAAGTTTCGTAGTTAAAAAATCCTTATGAATATACAGTGCTCTAAAATATAGTTAATAAACTACACCTTTCCACAAAAATTCCTTCTTTATGATCAGATCTCAAAAACCTATCAGGAAATAAGAGGAGAGTAACAATGACAGTGTCCTGTTCTTCCTATAATTCTAAAGGATTTAATCTAAGTCAGTTTATAAACTGACAGTCACTGAATAAAGACTTCTGGACATTTCCATAAAGGGAACCAAACAGAACACTGTGAAAATTTGTGCATATTTCAAAGCCAGTTCACTACACTCAACTCATCTGCTTCAATAGGCTGTATGTAAAAAACTCCAAACAAATCCTAAACCACCACACCCTCAAAATACCTGAAAACAAACTGATTGGCTCTGCCAAAATCACTCCAGTGTTTGTGGGACACAATGCACCCAACAATTCATTTACATAATAGAGGACATGGTTTGACAGCACGCAACAAGAACAGATATTAATTAAAATGGCAATTAGAATTCTGCAAACAATAGTTGCTGTAAGCAGTGGAGTTTCACTAGCCCAGCAGTGAATTTTGAGTGTCTGATGCACCACAAAGAAGCCCTGAGGGGATTTACCTTGCCCCCCTTGCATAGGGAATCCCGTGTCCAGGCGCATGGTGGTGCTTGCTCCCAGGGGCCCATTGATCCGCACATCCTGGCTCCTGCTCTGGGCTAAAGCCAAGTTGATAGCACCTTCCCCTACAGCAAGGCACAGGTTGGGTGAACAGAAGAGACAGAAAAGCAGAACACAGACATTTGCAAAAGGACATTTAAGAGATGCTGAGGGGGGAAGAACAGGCTTCACCTCCACTGCGCACTTTAGGAGGATCCTTACACATCGCACCGCTCTTCTGGCTTCCGGTTTTAAGGAGAACAAATATCATTAAAAGCGTTACCAGCCCTTGATTTCATCCTGAAGGTGCTCCTGGACAACTGTCCAGAACGGATATGGTAACTGGGAAAACCACTGAAAACTTGTTTTAAAGAAAGCCTCATTTGAAGTAACAGGGAAAGAAAATCAGCCCACCCTTTCCTAGTCAACACACAGAAAATATTTCCCAGGAGGGTTCCTGGTGCCCAGAGCATTTCCAGCTTTCATTTTTACTGTTAGTAAATTTTATTCTTGAAAGAATTAGTCTTGAGCTATCTTTTTCATTAAAGCCACAAGTTTTGCAATGCTAACCAAGTACACAAAACTGGTTTTGAGTCTACTTAAATCTGAGCTCTGGAAGCAGATTCCATGTGAAATACCTTCAATCTGAACTGAGAGAATGCCCAGGTCTCGGAGTTGTTGGTTGTTGTTCTGAGCCAGGATTCGCAGCCGCTCAGCAGCTTCCCGGGGGATGTTGAAGGTGACACGAACACTGTTCCAAGGCTCTATCTTCTGCACTTTTAACTTGTTGGATTCTTCAAAGAAAAGCAATCTAAGTCAGTGCAAAGGCAGTTTTTAAACATATCTGATGAAACAACTTGGTTAAAAAGCTGAAAAAAATGAAACTGTATTTGGCTTTGAAAATTGCCAGTGCTTAGTCTCAGGTACAGGAGATTTTTCCCCACTTGGGTGTACAGTAACCAGTGCTGCCGAACCACATCAGGGATTTTCCAAAAAATTAGCAGTAAAAAAATTACTCAAATGATAACTAATGCAATAGACAAGACAATCACTTGATAGTATTACTCAAAAATTGAAATATTCTGTGGATAAACTACTTTGGAAAGATAAGAAAAAATCTAATAAAAGAAATTGCATATAATTGTAGGTATTAGGTTTGGGTTGGAGGGGACCTTAAAGCCCATCTCATCCCAACCCCTGCCATGGGCAGGGACACCTTCCACTATCCCAGGCTGCTCCAAGCCCCAGTGTCCAACCTGGCCTTGGACACTTCCAGGGATCCAGGGGCAGCCACAGCTTCCCTGGGCACCCTGTGCCAGGGCCTCACCACCCTCACAGGGAACAATTCCCTCCTAATATCCCATCTAAAATCTAGACTCCTTCATCTTAAGGCCATTTCCCTTTGTCCTGTCACTCCATCCCTTGTCCCCAGTCCCTCTCCAACTCTCCCGGAGCCCCTTTAGGCCCTGGAAGGGGCTCTGAGCTCTCCCTGGAGCCTTCTCTTCTCCAGGTGAGCATCCCCAGCTCTCCCAGCTTGGCTCCAGAGCAGAGGGGCTCCAGCCCTGTGATAGAGTACATTTGTTTGTGAACCAGATGAATGTGGGAAAAAACTGACTATAGGAACGAAATGCTTGAAATACTTACTCTGCAAATGCTTGTGAAACCATCTTTTTTTTTCTTTACAAGACCACTGCCAACAGACTCCTAGCAATATTTCATTGATTTTGACCTTATTATCTAGTTTTCTGGGTAAAAAGCATCTCAAAGTCATGCAAAATATTTACTTGCAGGTTTTCTGAAAACTTGTTCTACAAATGAGTGTTTCTACATAGATCAATGGTTTTCAAAGTAACAGCAGAGAGGGTGGGCAGTTATGCTGGATACATTACCCAAAGTGATATCTACCTAAATGATTGCTACAAGATGCAGTTAAGGATACTTAAAAAAATACCTCCAATATAGCTTTATAAGTTTCCAGTTTCTATCTTTACATGAAGAAAATTCCTCTCAAAACAGAAAGCATTTTTCCAAATGTTCATCAGCCAGTTCCTCCACTGTGACCTTAGATTTACTAAACACTTGTTAACTTTTGGAGTCTGAAAAACATACTAGTTAAGAATGCCAACACTCATTTCTATTTAGGAAGCTCTTGTTCACCACAAATTCACCAAGCCCCTTTTGCTGCTACAGTAATGGAATTATTAAATTAATCCTCGTTCTACCTATAAACCTGGTTTTGGCTGGAAACATGGCAGGAGGAGTTTTAAAATCCCCTTTTGTGGAGGCTTGAACAATCCCATATTTTCTGTTACTAATGTTCCAATATTTTACATAGAAAAATTGTATCATCAGTTTCAGTATTTCTACCCAAGAAATGTGTATTTGTACCCAAGTTTCTCATTTTTCAAGTACTGCATCTGTCAATATAACTCCATGTTATTTACTAACTTCGCATTCAGGATATCCTATTTTGCTCTGAATCAGTTTAAATAACTTCTCACATGAGTAATTTTCAAATTAACTTGACATTGATTTTAAGAATTTGCTTTCTCAGTTGAGGTCTGAATCATATTTATTAATCCTGGCATTGATATTTATAACAGACTCAGCATGCAGCTGTCTCTATATAACAAAGATGACTACATGCAGTTAGAGACTGAATTTATTTCACATCAAAAACTACATGATTCATCCGTGCTATTGCACACATCCCTTCACACCAGTAATGGTCTGTTAGTTTACATCTCCTTCCAGCTGCTTGTAAGATACAGCTCCAAATTTATATTTCTTCATAGTATTTTTGTCTTATCCCAGCTTTTTTATCTCTCTGAGCAACAACAGCAAGAACCCAACAAACTGATGTAAGCTGACTACATGGACAAAAGTGAAAGAAAGGAATAAAGTAACAAAACAATTCGGTTTGGTTATTGAGAAGTAATGTGTTATTCTCCTGAAAAGGTGTTTGACACTGTTGAAAACAAGCAAGGCTACCTAACTAAGCAGCCATCAGTAATCAGCACAGGAGCTTTTGCAATGTGCTCAGACAGGGGACAAACGTCTTTTTCCTGATCTAAACATGCTGGTAAAAGATGTCCCAAAAAGGCTGTTATCACTGACTTGCCATGGAGCTGTTCCCTGAGCTGGGTGAGCATTCAGGGCTATGTCAGGGCACTACCCATTCCCCAACACAAATCAGTCAACCAATCAATCAATCAATCCATCAGGTAGGGTAGGTCAGAAAAGGGCAGTAATGTCACAGGTACTGGAAAGTGAACCCATTCTCAGATGAACTGCAGTGGTCTAAATTGGACAGTTTGGCTGTAAAACACATCTCCTGTGTGAACAAGCCTCGTTTCACTTTCATGTAACACAGCCATGTGTCATGGCCATAGAGGGACATGAAAGAGAAGAACATCAGGTAAAATGTGGAAGCAGAAGAGAAATGAATGAACTAAAGAAATCGGTTTTAAACAACAAAACAACTGCAGACACTTGTAGTCTGCATTTCTGAGAAGAAAACTTGCAAATCCACTAAGAATAACTCCAACAAATATAATTACAAACTAAATAGCTCAAACCCAATATAATCTATTTTTTGTGCAAGTACCCTGACTACAAAATAATCATTTTAAAGACAGCTGGAAAGTGACAATGAGGTACATTACCCATGTGTAAAAGGCCAGGCACATTCTCCAGTATGGTATCCAGCTTCTGCTCAAAGTCTCTGTCACTTATATTTCCTTTAAAAGCTACAAAGATTGTGGAATCCCCAGGAGCAGCCTCCTGTTTCAGTTCATCTTCCTCCAGTCCCGAATCAAAATCCACCTCTAAGTCTTCCATAGCTGAGGAGTACAAGGAGGCATATGTATCCTTTAAGTTAGGTAGATCATCCAAAATCATTGTTTCCAACAATGGGAGCCTGTCAGACGTCAAGGTGATGCTTGGAAGGGAAAAAGAGAATTATAATACATATAAAAATAATTTTGTAATGACATTAACAGCTACTTTCAATGGCACATTTGGTAATTTACAGAAAAACCTACCTGGTGACCCAATGTTGGGCTCTGTGAGACCAACTGTGTGAGGCTGAAAATGCTGGCCATGGCAGTGTCCAAGCTGTTCCTCCACTAGGACAAACAGAAGGGGGTTCCTGGTAGAATCGTGCTGCACGTGACTTGAGAAGTATTCCAGTTGATCTAAAAGACAGACAGGTAGAAAGGAAGGTAGAGGATAAAAAAATCAAAGGAGAATGAATTATATTAATTTCTATCATAGAAGGGACAAAGAGGCACCTGGTACCAGTGCTGCAGTGCCTGACTGTCAGGAGACTAAAACTCACAGCAACAGCTGAATTACAGAATTATAGGAAGAACCAACAAATTTAGAGACAGCAGATGCAATAGGTCCAAAGCAGCAGGAAAGCCACAGCACATTTTTACCTGAAGTGTAGCATTTGACAAATATTTTAGTCACATCCCGTGAAGTCTCAGGCATACTATCCTTACTTTCCTAAAGTCTGTAAAGATTTATGTGTTTTCAGCTTCTTATGCATGTAACAACCTGAAATTTGCTCCCACAAATTTCAGCCCACAACTCTCACCATGCCCCCACATCACACTCAGATAAGAATTACTTCAGTAAGTCAAGTGCCACACCTGATGGATTTTGCTTAATAAAATGTATAAACTTTGCACTAAATTTTGACATTATGATATTAATCTAAGCTGTTACAGAAGTGTTATCTGTGATAAAATTATCCCTAAACTTACAGTGGACACCACCAATGTTAAGATACATATTTCCCACTCCATCATCCTGGCACTATCATTTCCAGGTGAGACATCTTCTCTAACACTCTGCACTTTGCAAATACTGCTAAAAGATTCAAACCATCTGTAGAAACAGCCAAAAAAGGGACCTGTTCCTGACCACCACTGTCAAAATCAAATCCATTCACCAGTCAGGACAGTCAAGACCTCATAACTCCAAAGCTGTGGATGTTGGCACAACCCACTCAGAAGGTTTAGCTCAGGACAACATACCCTTGAATGGGATACAGATTGGGGTTTTGGCAGAGGTTCAAGTTCCCAACACAAATTAAAACCACAACTTTGAGATTAAAGGCGAGCTGCAGATACTGGCCAGAAAATGGCCTTTTCTAATTAAAAAATCTAACCATGTTAGACAAGCACAAATTCAGCTCTGCACTGTTTGCACACACACACAAGGCTGCTGAAGGGACAATACTACAAAGGAAAGATCAGGGACTTGGAACTCACAAACTCTCCTCAGCTTTTGGTCAGATCTC
The DNA here is from genome assembly GCA_013398615.1 of Brachypodius melanocephalos. Lineage (NCBI taxonomy): Eukaryota > Metazoa > Chordata > Aves > Passeriformes > Pycnonotidae > Brachypodius > Brachypodius melanocephalos. The sequence continues at coordinate 849,302 of VZSR01002515.1, forward strand.
TACACATATAGTCACGGTATTTACAAAATGCTGGGGTTTTTTCTCCCTTGCAACCCTACCCCACACCAGGCAATCCAACAGCACTAAGGAATAATACCCTATTTTACACGGAGTTAATCTCTCATCCTGCAGTACCAGCCTTCATCCTCAAACCTCAGATTAAAAACCAAGCAAATTTTGTCTCACAAGCTCTTCTGCAGTCCTGCATCAGAAAATAAGTTCAATGTTTCACAGGTACTGATCTATTTTCATAGTGCTTTCACAGAGTTATTATTCCCATGGAAACTTTAAGATAGGCAATAGAGAAATAAATTTTAAAAATTCATTACCAGGTGAACACAGAGACAATTAAATCTTTTTTTTTTCCCCTTGTTGTTTGGCATTGTATCTAAATTACTGCTCTGAGTTCTTTGGCACCACAATTAAGGTAAACTCCTCAGTTTCACATCAGGTGCCCAAATAATGAGAATTACAATTAATAGAAGCATCTGTGAAAAGATGTTTTAACTGATTTTCATACAATTTCTTGGACAGATAATTTCCTTAGCCAAGCTGGCTTTACATCAACCAGGAGAGCAGCCGTCTTGCTTCTGCATTCCTACATCTTTCATTCCACATCCACTGACTCCAGGGGGAGGGGAGTTGAGAGTCCTACAGAAATGGCCTTTTTAATGACCAAACACAGCCATTCTGTGCAAGGAATGAGGCAAGCATCCTGTGAAATATAAGCACTATGTTTCGAGGAAAATGACACAAAACCATATTTATCAGAAAATCGTGAGTAAACCTTTTAGAGAGACAAATCTCAGCTCAAAATACAGGCTCCTACATGTTGAAAAGGTCCAACTACTTAGAGGTGATGGGGTGTTGCACCTGCAGTGAGAAACACGAGTACACCTGACAATCCCTAACACCAAAGAAGTAAGAACTTATCTACAAGAACACAAACATTTCAAATCTTTTTTTTTTTTTTGAATGGAGATGTCTGAAGCCTCCATCTTCCCTGTGAAAGAACAGAAGACCCCCAGATTGCTTAAATCATGTTTTTTAAACAATTCATAAAAATGCTGCAGCTTAGACCAAATTTCATCAACTTCATCTGAATGTGCTGAAATCTGACAGGAGGATTTGTTGAAGTTATGGCCCTTGGTAAAACAAACCAAGACCAAGCTTTACATTTTACCTCCCAGATCAACACATATAGCTACAGCTCCCTTTGCATTTTTTCTTTACATCATGCTCCTCAAGGATCTCTGCTACATTCATCTGCACTCTTTCCCCCAAGGGAAATGAAATGTAGTCCATTCCTATATTCAGGTATCATTTATCTCAGGTATGACATGAGAAGGTGAGGATTTGCAAAATTTTCCTTTTCAGGCAGTGCAATGGCACACCATCCATATCAGAGCAAATGAATCTCAGCTGCACAGTGTCCTAACAACTTCTGTAATCTCAAGGTTATAGGGTTGGCTTCCATAAATCCTGAGCAAGCACTTGACCATAATTAGCAGTTACCTTCCCTCAACACTCTTCCACACAAACATAAAAAGCCTTTAGCATAAGCACACACAGATAAAAAACACTGCTCATTTACAATCCATGTAAACCAGAAACCTCAGCAGGTTATGGAGGGTCTCTACCACACCTGAACCTGAACTAATTTGCACAACCACAGCACACTTCAGGAACTCAAGCACCAGTGCTCACTTGGCAGCACAAGAAGGTCTCTGACCATCCTCCTTCCTTCAAAAAGCACACATGGCCTCCTTCCTGTCCCTGCACCTCCTTCTTTACAGTTTCCAAATTAGTATTTCTCATTATACAATTGTTTCTGGAAACTCAGAGCAAGACCAGTGCTACCACATGGCAACCATTTACCCTCAAACCTGGCCTGGAACTGGCTACAGCAGCAGAACCAGTTTTATGCCTCTATTATAAAGTTGGTCTTACTCAGTACAGTCTAATTAAAAACATCTAACTGAAGTAAGAGAGGTGGGGATAAACAGCCAAATAACAGACAAATGGCCATAATCCACCTGCATTGTTGTATGGGGGACAGGGGGTGGAAGAGCTAGGCCCATGAAGACCAGAGCGTCCAACCCGAAGGATGCAAGGCACACCCTGGGCTGATGGAGCCAGGAGCTCCCAGGCACACTCAGCTTTTGAATAAAACAACCAGCCACTAAAATGTGCAAAACAGAGACTCTTCTGGAGTAGAGGAAGAATCCTCACAGGATAGAGGATGCCATAGTTGAGACACACACCACAGGGAGCTCCAAGGTATTTTGTTGTGCCCTGTGCCCTGACAGGCAGCCTGCACAATAAACCCAGCATCACGTGGCTGGACAAGCCTTTGAAAATCCCATCCAGACCCCAGGAGAGATGGGATTAGAGCAAAATCTGAAACAGCCAGTTGTCACTCACTGGAGAGCAGCTGAACATGAGAAAACTGGCAGGCTCTGGAGTACCTGGAAGTGCTGGTCTCTGGAGTGAAAAAACAACACGAAGGAAAAAAAACCCCAACTGATATCTTGGTATTTTTGCCCCAGGGTTCACCCACCTAATCCAAACTTATGTCAATTTGTCTCTTAAATAAAACTTCAAATTTCTTGCCTTGCTTTCCCCTATCTATTGCACTACACAGAGCACACAAACCAAACTAAGGCTTTGTCTGGCCACCTGTGCCAGATTTTTTGCCACAGTCTATTGATTTACAAGCTTTATAATATATTCAAAACAAACACTTTCACAACTGATGTCACACCAGAACCTGTACTCTCCCAAAACAAATAAAAAATACTAAAATCGTGCTCTACATCTCAACAAGTACTCTTCCAAATTACACAAAAGATTGGGAAGGATGAGAACAGAAGGAAGGATGAATTGATGCTCTTCACTAGCAGATGGCACAAGCTGGCACTAAGCAGGGTCCTTATCATCACACTGACCATTATTTAAAACTGCAACAGGGAAGGGAAAGACATGTGGTTATAGTCAAATCCCTTGGGAAAACCAGAACTGAGATTGAGGAGGAAAAGTCTGGGATAGCAGTAGCAACATAATTTCTAAAGCTTTTAAATTGCATTTGCTGTCACTGAAAAATGGCTTTCAAGCGACAACAGCAAAAAATATCAGGAATAAAGCATGTCTTGGATAATACACTTTAATGTTTTCTGCTTCCTTTGTTTTGGATGCCAGTGAGAAAAATATGTAGAGATTTTCACGACGGGAACAGAGGAGGTTCAGCATTGCCAGAAAACTCCTGAGAGGATGGCTTTCTTTTAACCTGTAAGGTGCACTCGCACACAGTCACACAGGCTGTGTTTAAAGTGTAACACCTATAGACCCCAGGAACACTGATCACAACACTGTCTCCACTGGAGATCTGTTAACAGGGTATCATCCTCCTACAACTGTTTCCTTTGTTGCTCAGCATAGTGACCTCGGAGCTTGTTAAATTTGAGCAATGAATAAACCTAGACACCCACATCCATTCTATGATACAAAGATCCAAATAATATCATGGTTCTGGGGGGAAAAAAAAGCAAAACAAAACAAAAACCTAACAAAACTTTTAAACAAATTCTAGGCAAGTGTCATATATCAACATAACACAAGGAGATTAAATAAGGCTAAGAATCACTGTTATAATATGAAAGAATACCTAAAAATAAACTTAAACATGCATTAAAATTTCCTCTAAAACAACTTAGCCAGGGTTCCAGTAATTTTGGACTTTTAACGTTGGTGTTAGATGAATGACGCCACTAAAGCATCTCAACTGTTCTCCTCGGGAGGAGCAGCCACAAACCTGATGGCAAAAACCCCTAACCCTGTAAGGGTGAGTGGGAAGTCAGCTCTGGAGCCAGCCCAGCTCTGCAAACACATACAGCAGTGAGGACAGGCAGGGGGAAAATGTATAAAAACAAGAGATATCCAGATGCATCATATGCTTACCTACCAAAACAAATTTCACAACTTCAGTATTTTGAGGTGTGCAACAGGACTTCAGGTAGTTCCAGACTGGCAAACATGGTTAAACAGCAACTCCCAAATATGGAATCCTGAAAGAAAACCATCACATTTCAGGAGAGAATGATGAGAAATACTGAACATACTGGTGAACAGCTCAATTTTTAATGTGCAGTTTTGCACCAAATCAAATGCTCTCCTCAGCAATGTAAAAAGCAAATGTTAATATATTCAGATTTGAGCAGCAAAACCTGAGGAGCTTGAAAAATTAACTTTTCATTATGGGCAGAAAATGGAATACTTCCTTTAGCTGGAAATGACATTCTATTCTTCTAAACAGGGCAAATTTTATCTAGAATAATGTATTTATTTAAGTCTTAGGACAAACTCATCTAGATTAAACTAATCTTCAGAACAGAGAATCTGGCACAGCCAGGATGCCCCTCTGCTCATCCTGAGTAGACACCTAAACCAGCTCAGGTTAAGCTCATTCCAGAAACACATTCTGAGCCCACAGGGCCACCTCAGAGAGACATTGCTGCTGCAGCTGGCCAACACCAGGAGGTGAATCCATTCCTAGTCCCTGCTCCTGGTCACAGGCTCACCAAGCTGCACTCCAGCTCCTGGGATCATAAAAACATAGCAGGAAAGCTAGATGGCTTCAGAACAACAAAACACCACCCCTCGAATCAATGGGATTTATAGGCACAGCCCAGGGGTGGTTCTCAAGGAGATTTTCTGCTTATATGCTTGCCTGCTCATCAGTGGGGAAGGGGACTGTCCAAAAACAAACAGGGAAAGCAGAAAATGGAAGAAGACTCAGAAAGAAAAAGCAGAGATTTGTTGTCTTCTATCTAGACAACAAAGCAAAATTGCTTTAAAAGCCTTGTTGTGCTGTAGCCTGTGCACTTTGCACCAACACAGCTACTCAGAGAGAAGGAAGGAGGTTTTACATTAAATCACATCATATTTGTTTGCAGCACTTTTAATGGTTATCTTACACTTTTCGACCTCTCGTATCTTCTTGTATTTCTAAGTAATTGTAACTCAAGAAGTGTAGCACCAAGTCAAAGGCCTGATGACCAAATCACAAGCAGTGACCTGTTTCCAGCTATATGCACCTGCCTAAATACCACGACCAGACACCAAGCTGAGGAGCAAAATCAAAACCTGAAATAGGAAATTTTAGTATTGTTGCATAAGCCAAAACTAAATAAGGTTTTCGCATTCTACAGCAGATACTGCATTAGTTCTACTTTTTCACCCTCTTCATAAAAGGATGTTCCACAGCCTAAAGCTGAGTCCTGTAACAAACTGGTTGGTTACCTCTAAAGACAGGCCAAGACTTCACAGGAAAGGCAGGGCCTTGTAAAAGCTGTTTTTAAAGAAGCCTCCAAGGTGCAGCAGCCAGTCCCCACGCTGAGCACCTGTGCTTTAGCCCAGCAGGGAGAGAGTGATTTTGGCTAAAGGGCGGGAAGTGAAGGGAAGAAAAGTCTTCTGAACTCCTTGGTGTAAGGAACCAAAGGGTTTTTGTTCCTTCAGTTCTCCCTTCTGAGTGTCCCTCACCATGACACCCAACAGCCCCAAAGAAGGACTGGGAAAGACTGCCCTAGTGCTAGATCCAGTGAGAAACTGAGGATGGTCAGTCTGGGCTATGGGAAGAAGAAGAGAATATAACTGCTGCTGTCTCCATTCCCATTGTGCACCCCAATGCAATCACTTTGGGATGAGACCAAATTTGGTTAAGGAAAATAAGCAATCAACATTGATTCATTAACTCCGACTTTCACTACAGTAAGTTATCTGACAGACCTGGACACTGCGCACACAACTTAGCAGACCCCAAGGAATCACAGAAACAGCCTTGTGAACTGTTCCAGCTACAGAAGAAGTTTTGTTTAGAGTTTATGCTTTCCCAAACACAAAGACAACAAACTAAGTTAGTCTCCAGCAAGGCAGGCTTTGTTCACTCACACTGACACAGAACTGGTCACTGCTCCTCACACTGGTCTGCTGCACCCCCACAGCCCTCAAGCGTAAAACACTGAAACCCAAATGTTTCCGACAAGGAGAAAATTACAGCTTGTTATAACACACATGCCTCTTTGCAGTGATATCCTGATGTAGTCTGACAGCAGGTTTAATGAAACATCAGTTTGTTAAAGTTCCGTGACGTTTGCTGAAGCCCACAACTCATGTCAAGCTGCAATGGACATGCTGCAGCTGAGCCATTTGGTTTTATTCCAACAGAATTTGACTGCTGAGATGCTCAGGACTGCTCTAAAAAGCAGGAGGATAACTCCAGAATAAGCAGCCAAGATAGCCACATAGAAATTTCCCCTTTCAGCAGCCGAGATACAAACCAAGGCAGCTGCCAGGCATAAGAAAAATTGGAATCAGCAATTCTCTTGGAAAGCTGCAGTCTACCCAGCACAATATTTGGTCAATCAATTCCCATTAGCTGAGTTACTAATTTTCCCATGGTAAGGGTAGCTTCATTTGGAAGAAGCACACTGTGAATACTGACAGAGCTTTGCAGTACATAACTTTTCACAAAGATCCACCAACGCAGTCAGCAAACAAAATGAGATGCTATTTAAAATCAGGAGCATCTCGACTGCATTTGATCTTGTCCTTGAAAGTTATGAAAAATGCCTTTTCAAGAAGCAATCTGTACTCTATGTTACAACAAGCTTTTTATTTAAACCTGAATTTAACCACAACCAGACCATTTTGGTCTGACACACCTCACAGGTGGTCCTTTATCACTAAATTCTCACAGGGCTTCCTAAATGCCAATACAACCAGCCCAGAAATTCATGTGATCATCAGCACTGAACTAAGGTTTGACTGAAAACTGCACCTGCTGCAATATTATTCCTTCTTACATCTAATAAATAACCAGGACATCTCAGGGAAGCTTTTAAAATTCTGAAATTATATAAAGGATTATGAAAGAATTGAAGCTAAAACAAACAGCTTAAAAGTAATTCTTTGATAGGACACACTCAGCATCAAGGAGACTGTTTACCCTAACCAAGAAACTAATCTTCATATAACAGAATTAGGTACAGCTTTGGTTAAAATCAAGATCATTCTGAGAGATTCCTGACTATATTAAAACTTGCAGTTTATTTTGTGCTGCTCTGGGCTTTTGGAAAAATCAAATTTCAAGTGTTATTTATTGTCACTAGTGCCATTAAGAACCATGTAAGCAGCTTAGGACCTTCTGGAAGAATGTTGATGCAACAGAACTGGAGAGCAATGCATTCTTGCAAGGATGGGAAGAGGACTCCCAAAAACCCTTCAAAGAAACACTTTGCCATGCATGGCAAGGGGTTGGAACGAGGTGGTCTTTAAGGTCTCCCCCAACCAAACCATTCTGGGATTCTGTAAATGCAGACCAGAGGCTTTACTCAGTCTCTGTGAGCACCACACAAACCACAATGAGAAACACAATCTTACACCAGCTGCGTGGTCCTAGCAGGTAATTTGATTTTCAAAACAATAAAAATTATAAAATTAAAATGATTTGCATAGGACTTGGAGAATTCAATAGCATGCATCTTTTGGTGGAACAACTAGATGATGCCCTTTCATCCATCAGACCTAAATCTTGGGGTCCCATATGTGCAACTGAGCATAAGTAACTTCCTGTCCCAACCTACTGGTTTACACAAATTAATTTAGACAAGGTATTATTCATCTCCTGTACCTTTTTATTTTCATACAAATCCAATCCAAAGCCTTGTGTGAAGCTATGCTTCAGGTCACTCGTGCCAACTGGAGAAGCAGGCAACTGGTCTCAGCTCCAAGAAGATGACGGCCTTCACGAGCTGTGGAGTCCCACCTGTGTCTCCATCCCTCATCTCAGCTCCTAAACACTGTGACACACACTGGCTGCCTTTCTTTTTCCCCAAATGCATAAAGAAGGGTTATTTACTGAGTTACAGCCTCAAGGCTCTCACATATACATGACCAATTAAGTACTTATTTCTATTTTTGATTACTACAGCAGCAATTTTTGATGTGCCATTCAGCCTGCAGGTGGGATGCTGTTCCACTGGATGCAAAACGTTGTAAAAGGATTTCTTGATTGATTGAGAAAAATCTCCAGCTCCTGGACCTCTGGAAAACTTCCACTACCATCTGGCATAATCCAAAGCTTAGATTAACTTTAAACTCCAGCAACATCACTCTAATTAGCCAGGACACAAGACAACCTAAATGAGCTTCATCCTCTTGAGCTAAACCTCCAGCTCTCCATGCAGGAACACACTGACTCTGTGGCTGAAACGTTCAGTTATCCACAATTAATGGGCGGCTCCTGTTGAAGAACATCAGTGACCTGCTCCGGAGAGGACAGCAGAGTCTGTAACAGTGTCAAGACAAAACACAAAATATCCACGGTTCTAAAAGCAAAGGTGACTTGCTTGTCTGGCTGGTGAAAATGGAGAGACTCGCCTGGAGATGGAAAACACCTCACCTGATGAAGCATTTTCCCTGCTGCCTCAGCTCGATATCACCTGGGGTTATTTCTCCTTCCAGTGTTGGCCCTTACCTTTTCCCAGCCCTATATATTCTTTCTCATTCCTTCTGCTCCAGCCGTGTATTACGGAAAAAGCTTATGCTTGAACAAAGGTTTTGCAGCACCAAGGGTCAAGTCCTGCTGCCTAGTGCCAGCAGGCCTCCTGCCCCCTCACGCTGTCCCTGAACCACAGCTTTGCATTTCTTCACAGAGACCACAGGATTTTGAAAGACACCCTCATCACACGTTCTGCCCTTCAGAGGTTCTCTAGTGACCTACAAAATTTCACCATTCTCAATATAAACTGTTACAGCCACATTAACTCTTCAATCCCTTCAGCAGCAAACCCTTGCCACTACAAATCTATTAAATTTAGTGAGTCTGTGTAATTGGGTTGTAACTCCAGTTTCCATGCAAAAGCAATCTCTATTGTACTAGAAAATCAAAATATACTGCCAATTTAAGGTGTAATCATCATGTTAAAACATTTAACATCTCCCACAAAGGCAGGAAACTTTGGCATACTCAGGCAGCACAAAGAGTGGCATTACAGCTGTTCAGGAGAATTTACCTCCACAACTTGAGTTTTCAAATATTTAAGCCACTGAAAAACGGAAACACCAATACTTCCAGTTGCACAAGTACCTGGAATTCTCTAGCTTCTCTACACACAGTTGTTTCTTATGTTAGAGAAATCTACTTTTTTACTAGAAAAATGTAAAATTACTCCATCACCTGGAAGCCTGTTGTAAACAACTTCTTCCTCCAAGTCCTACAAAAGGACAGGCCTTCCAGAGAGAATGGCTGGAGAGCACTGCTGGGAGATTTCCAGCCCAAATCCAACATGTGACAGAAGACTCTTTCTTTGGTTTAAAATACTAAGAAATGTTATTTCTTAGCGGAAGGTCAGCTATGTGTGCAGCCCCCCCATATTCTGATCTTTCTTCTCATAGGAGCGTCCGGACACAGTGTTACTGTGAAACGTTTCCTCCTGGATACAGGTAACTTTCAGAGGAAGCCAGATGGCTCAGTGGATACTTAGAATCTCTAGCAAATACTTTGGTGCTGTGCTGCAGCACTGCGTGCAGTCCCCAGACCTGGCCATTCTGAACACAAGCCTTAAAACCTTTGTTTCTCGCTCCACAAGATACACAGGAAAAAGCTGGGACCATTGGCTGTAACTCGAAAAGAGCTGCCAAATCCAAAGGTTGTGGTTATTACACTTGGTAACCTTTATGGAAAAAGCCACATTTGTTCTTCAGGGTTGCTTTCACATATAGGAAATACTGAAAGGTGCTTTAGCTAGAGAACCAGAAAGAACCACACACAATAATTATAAAACCAACAAGAGGCATGGTCTTTCTTCTTTCTCAGGTTTTACTACAGCTCCCAATGAAGGGAATGAGCAAAAAATGTGTCTATGAGGAAGCTGAAGGGTTATGGAGAGACAAAGCTCATGAAGCTCCAACCTGCTGCCAGGATGCAGACCCACCGAAGAGGTCTGTCCTTTCACTCCACAAAGCAGCGGGATGGAATCAGACCCCTGAGCTTTCTGAGATGGTTTTAAAGTAGCTGAAATTTAGAGAAACGCAGAAATCACACGGAGGGGGCGGGTGAAGAGCCTTTTCCCAACTGGTTTAAGAGTCACCGAGGACTCGAACAAAAGCCAAGCGTCAACGCGCCCGGCTGACACGGCACAAAGCCGTCACCGCCCGCATGAGGTCAGGGCTGAGGAACCGGGATCACACACACCGGCCGGACCGCGGGCAGCTCCCGAGTCTGACAGCGCTGCCGGCCCGGACGCGCTTCCTCCCGGGCCGGCGGGGCCGGGCCGAGCCGCGGCCTGGGAGCGCGGCCGAGGCCGAGGGCGGGCCGGGCAGGGTCGGCTCCGCGCCGGGCGCTGCGGGGCCGCGGGCCGCAGGCCGCGGGCGGG
>VZSR01002515.1:859834-901292 GCA_013398615.1 Brachypodius melanocephalos
CACGGCGCGGGGACGGCACCGGCAGCGGGCGCGACACGGCAGCCCCGCCACAGGGACCCCCGCCGGGCTCCCCCGCCACGGGAGAGCTGTGGCCCCCTCCCCGCGAGGGGACCCGCGGTGGCGACTGCTTCTGGGAATGGGGACAAAGCATCTGCCGGATGAAGCTGAAGAAAAAATAATAATTGGGGCCTTTATAGGAAATTTCCGGGAAATGCGGGGGTTTTTTTAAAATTCGGATGAAACTACAGGTATTACACAGAGAAATTACTTGATCAAAATAATTTCCCCTCTAACACTGGTACAACGCTCACTTGGAGAGAAGGAAGGGCTATCTGTTGCATTGCAGTCACTATCACTTTAGATCTGGTGTTTTGTTAAACTGTGACTGTGGTGAGAGAGGTGGGCAATTGGCCGCAGATGTGTTAGGCAAGGCGGGGTTACACCGGAGTTAATCTCTTCTCCTCCACTCCGAGGATATCGAAAGGTGGAACCTCCTGGGTGGGGAGTCCTGGCTGTGCCAGGAACAGTCCTGGTGGGTGAAGGTCCATGGCTGCCCAGGAGCTGCTCTAACACGGAATGCTCCTCACAGGCAGTAGGGTCAGCTCTGCCAGGACAATTTGCTCCTAAAAATGCTGTGACCACTGGAGAGCCCTTCAAGGGCAGTGCATGTCAGTGCCTTGGTGCTCCTATTCCACCTGCCCTCCACACAAGTGTGCTTCATTTTTAATGGTGTCCTGCCTCTCTGAAACCAGCTCTGCTTGTCAGAAGTTTCCTTTCCTGGCTAGGTGCCAATTTCCATCACTGAGGTATGGAAGAGCTTTCCAAAACCGCTGGAAACACCAGGGTGCTACAGGAGCTCTTCCTGCTCCATCTGATTCTTTGCAAAATTTACCAACTCCTCAGTGGTTTTGATAATCATAAAAGAGATGCAGGTTTCCACTCAGCGTGTTTCCCGAGGCCTGACTCCCCTTTCTCTCCCCGATCAGCCCTGTCGAGCTGGGCAGCAGTAGAAGGAGGCTCTGCGATGATCTGGGCAGTCTCCAGCGGGTACCCCGAGGGTGACCCAGCCAGCCGACACTCAGTGGTACTTTCAGACTTCTTGCCCCAGCTGAGGGACCCCTCAGGGTGACACTGGCAGAGCCGCAGGACGCTGGTCATCACCCTTGGAGACGGGGCACACGAACCTGCTGCCCCAGCTCTGGCAGAAGCGGCTGCTCTGTGCCCTCCCTGCCCCCGGCAGCTCCCGCTTCCCCAGGGACGGGGCAGGACACGCGGCTGGAGCTGCTGGAGTGCTGGAACAACCGCTGTGCCCAGGGCTGCTCCTCAGCAGGGCCCACAGCCGGGCCCAGGGGTTCCTCGTCCTGTGCCAAGCCACAGCAGCAGTGACTGACCACCCTGAGCACCGCAGCAGCCCTGCCCCCGCCGCAGCGCTGGGAGCAAGGCAGGCTCCAGCCCCTCTCCATGTCTGGGCACCCACGGGACAGTGATGGGAACAGAACGGCACAGCCCAAGCCCCAAAGCATCCTCATCCCCGCTCTGCAGGAGGGCACTGCTGGCTCCTGCCTCGGTCCCCTCTGGTTGCTCGCTGTGCCCGGCTGAGCAGCAGTGCCCAAAGCCACCAGGCACTTTGTCACCTGTGCTCGAGAGGGGCATTCAGCCCTTGGGAGAAACACGGATAAACCGCTGATACTTAGTGGCAGAGCTGGCTCCAGCTTATTCTCATGTGAAACCAGCACGTATTGACGAGGAGCACCGCAAACCTGGGCAGAAACAAGCTGGCCACATTCCAGATCATAATTTGTCACATTTAGTAAAGGCATCTTTTAAAAACATATTTACTTTCTTTGTGTTTATTTTGTTCCTTTTAAAATCATTATGGTTTTTCTCAGTCCCAGTATTTTGTGTTCTGAACTCCTCACTGACACTTCCATGACAAAGTTTCAGGACAAATTCTCCTTCAGAGCTGTCAGATGCCTGCAACGACCAGGCTGAAATCAGCACAGGTACTCTGCAGACACACATCTCTGCAATACAGCCCTTTATTTCACAATGTCCATCTCACCTGTACTGAGGGAAACATCAGGTATTTCTTGGCAGCTCATGTTAAATTTATCAGATCTTAAATTCATTAGATGTTAAATTCATCAGATCACAACAGATGGGCTCAAAATACTAGAGACACTAGACCAATTAGCAGATTAAAGATGTCTATGTTGGATACATCTGTGCTATATTGATGTTGCTTTTAAACAGAAAAAAAGGGGGAAATAATGTAGAATACCTTTACTTCTCTTAGCTGAAACCTAGCAGCATAGGTCTCATCTTCCAATTATTTTCAGTTTTCTCTCTTTTTTTGCAGTGCAGGCTATGATCCAGCAGAACACATTGGAACATGCTTTATTTTAACATTCTGGATAATTGCTATGAAATTGTACTCTGGGACATAGGAGTGCCCTTTTGAAGCAAGACCAAAGTCTTTTACTCCCAAAAATATACATAGTATCCAGCATCAGAAGTTGGTGAATTCAGTTAATAAGGAGGAATTTCATCTTTCAAAGTGTTTTGTGACATTTCATGCAAAGTCCTGCACTGACAGTGACTCAACCACGTATTTTGCAGCTGCTCACAGAGAACCGCCATGCCCAAGGGACAGATCTGGGCTGGAACAGACCAGAAACTTCCAGATCATCTCCAGAGAGGTTCAACACATGAAACTGCCTCCTTCCCTTCCTGTGGGGCCTGGAGAGGTCTGCTGCAAGACACGTTTACGAACTCTCCATCCTTGGGCAGTGACCAACTCTCAGTGCTCATGGTGGAGAAACGAATTTGAGATTGGAGAGATTTGGTGTCCCTGTGGTGAAGGAAGTCTCTTCTTGGTGGTACAGAACACATTGCAGATTCGATATTGTGCTTCTGCTGTCCCAGCTGAGGGCACAGATGCACTTGGAACAAGAAATGCTGCTGCTGGTCCTGTCAGTGGGAGCTGCTGTGTTCCTTTCATGGGTGGCTACACTTCAGCAGAGCATGAAAACACTTCTGTTCTCACTCAGCCCAACATGCTTCACTGGGGTCTTCTGAGATCCACAGCTCTCATGTGGCAGGAACAATTAATCCAATTATCTGCCCTGTGGCCCTGACTACCCCAAAACCAGCCCATGGCATTTTGTGCCAGAGGGTGGCACAAACAGGGTGTCGTAGGGTGCCTGGGGAGGAAGGTCAGGGTGCGTGGTGTGATCATCAAATCGAAGAGCAAGACAACCATAAGCAGACATACATATATAATATGTACAGTGGCCATGGGTGCATTTGCACCATGAAGGAAAACATCACATTTTAGACTGCAAAAAATGATCAAACTTGGGACTTTTTAGTGCCAAGTGTCTCTAACTTGCCAGCAAAAAGAGCAGGAAATGTCCAAATGAGGGCTGAATGACCTGGTGCAGATGTCAGCTGGGGTATTCTTCCCTTCTCAATTTCAGACATGAAATGCAAGAGCATCCTTTTATTTTACTACATGCTGTAGTGAAATTATCTCAGTAGTTGTTTGTTTGGTACTTTTCCTCTCCCTCCAGCTTTTCCAGTAAATTCACTAGGACTAAAACACAGAGCTAAAGTACAGCCATTAATTCAGTCAGCAGAATTTCCCAAGCCTCTCTGTAGGAATGACCCAGGCTTTTGGAACTGACTGAGACAAGGCAGTGGAAGGAGAGCTCTGAACCAACCCAAATGCTCTCCACATGGTCTTCAGTCCATGATCTATGGTTTTTTACAACTCTGTGAAGTACTGCCAAGATATCTCCAAAAAGTGTCTAAGAAAGTTAAACCTGTTACCATTAATCTGAAATTCACCAGTGAGGAGGCTGAATCTCTGTAAGAAAACTGCTGGAGGGTGCACAAGTTGTTAGAAGAAGAAGTTGTTAGGGCTGTTGAAAACCATTGCTCTGGTTACAAAATCAGACTGCCAGTGAGTCTGCAAAACAACTAGATTAAAATATTTACTGCCAAAATTCAAGGTATGTAGTGATGTGAGCACAGGAACTTCCCTGGGATGCAGCACACTAGTGAAAATCATCTGGCCCAGATGGAGTATTAGAAGACTCCCCAGTATTCCAACTGCAGGCACCTACAAACACTACATGAGGCTGTGTTAATTACTGGTTTACACTGGAGGCAAAGAAGGAAGTTGGGAAAGACAGGGAGATGAGGGATAATCATCATCAACAATAACAGCAGCAGCAGCAGCTCTTTTTTCCCTTGCTCATGTTCCTGATCCCTAAAAGTAAGATGCTGGCTAGAACTGGGCTTTGGAAAGACTGAACTATTAGCAAGACTGTCAGAAGAAAAGTGGCTCCTGCTACTCCTGTAACAAGGACAGGGCTGCTTGCAATGCAAATAATTGAAAAACCAAACGAGAGCTGGATGGTGGTGCTGCTGACTCCTCTGGTGCTGTCGGGGTGGGGAGTGCAGATCTTCCCAGCAGTGTGCAGGAGAAGGGGCACTTCAGAACATGCACATCACTGGTGTGTCAGCCTTGGTCACAGAACACGTTCCCTGGGAGCTGCTACAAGATCGTGGCTCCAGCAGCATCTGCACTCCTGGGGTCCTTCAGGCCGATGATGAAACTGTTGGTTCTCCTGGCCCCATGAACCAGGGACAACACTGGGACTTTATCCACCTGATGGCCCCTGGCTACAAGAAATTCAATATCTTCTTCAGGAAACTCACCTGCAAGGATTTGAAAAGAGGAGTTAGTAACTGAAACCAGTGTTGCCTTTGATGCAAAGGTCTGTCTAACACTGCTGGGGTCTGCAGTGGGGGGAACCTGGAACCTGCCTGCAGCCCCTTCAGAATGTTCCAGCTGGGCAAGCCAAGGGCCAGGGGCCATTGCTTCGTGCCATGGGCTATGGGAGGATCTACAACACCATTAAAGGATGTGGAAGATTGTCCTCTTGGGAAGAAATGTGCCTGACACCAATTGTAGTTATTCTTAGAGAACATGAGGCAGTGCCCACTCTTAGTTACAAATAAGAGTATTAACAATTATTAATCAAAATAAGATGCAAGAGGGCTCAAAATGAACGACAGCAAAACAAGTTGCCTAATGATAAACTCTGTGCTAAGCCTCCCAACTTCCCCTGCACGTATTTCTTAATCTTCCAGACATGTACCTCAGGTTGCTGCTCTTCTGCTTTTATTTGGTTCATTTGATGGTTTGTAATTTCTGTATGAGTAGAAGAGCCCAAGGCCCTGGAGCTGAGGGTGCAGTTGGACAAATGAGCAGGGACATGGAAACCTCACTGGTATTTAAGCTTTATATGTTGTGTCCTAACATGTATCTTGTTGATGTCAAACGTCAAAACTCACAAACTAGGACCTTGTGAAGTTTTAGATTTAATTCCATTTTAGTTTCCAAGTCTGCAGGGCATACTGCAGGACAGAACCTTTTTGATTTTCCTCTGAAATGGGAAAGCCCAGAAACTTTGGCTATTTGGTGTGGAATAAGAACCAAATTTCACTTATGGTTCGCTCTGGTGAAGTTTGGGGCAGTGTGGAAAACCAAACAGACCAAGACCTGTAGTAATAAGGACAAGAGCTGACAGTACAGACTGCAGAGTGCCAGCATTGATGCTGTGTTTTCAGCACTGTCAAGATACAGGCCTTGCCATAAGCCTTGCCTCCTTCCCAGCTGCTGGAATTAAGGGACATGGACTGAAAAGAGAAGGAATATAATTTATGTCAGTGGGAACAAAGTGCAAGAAGTTTGAGCACATGTCTGGGTGAAGTTGAGGTGGTAATCTTGTTGATTTGGATATTGTCCATGGCATCTGATCTCCAGAAGGATTTAAGGACAAGACAAGGCCACTACCAGGACATGAGCTGGGACATATTGGAGTTGGGGAGAAGCACCTGAAAGAGCTTGGAGAGGTGGTGTTGGAGGGGTCGGGAAGCATTTGCAGGAAAAGAGGGAAAGGTCATGGCTCAGCAAAGGCTCCAAGCTTTGAAGAAGTTGAATTCTGATTTTTGTCTTCCCCAAAACCCTCCACACCTCTGGTGACCCTAGAACATGGTGACCTGTGGCGCTTCCATTGCAGTGTGCTAGGAAAATCCTGCTCTCCTCCTAAACTTGCTGGATTTGTAGGCTGCACACCACCCAGTGTCCATACTCACTGTCAACCTGCAAGGTGTTGGACTCAAGCTGGGGGTGAAGTCGACCAAGTGACAAACTTTCACTCAGATTCTTGTTAAACGTTAAAATGTTTACCAAAACCTGCAAGAGAATAAATTATCCTCAATAATAAAAAAAAGTGATGACAATGGGAGAAGCCAAGTTCCTGAGCATCCCCCAGACTGGTGGCTCCAACATCTGCACATGCAGCAGGCAAAGGAGATTTTGAGCCATTTATACCAAGCTGCATGAACTGCTGCAGGGCTGTGCACACACTAGGAGGTCCTTGGAATATGGCCTGTATATTGTTGCTTGTAAAGCAGGACATTTTCAGGGTAGCATGGGCTTTTTGTCACATAGTTCCTGCTAAAGTAGCAGAGTTGTGTGTCTGGAACATGATGTAAGCTTTAAAGAAGTGTTTGTTACAGCCAAAACCTCAACATGTGACTTCTCCAAACAAAGCACTAGGAAGCAGTTCTTGGCTTTGATTTTGCTCTGAATAATGCTCTCCAAAAGGTAAGGAAACTGGGAGCCCTTCTCGAGCTTTTCTTTTCAGCAATCTATTACTGCTGTACATGCAATCAAGCTACTGGCAAGTACTTCCCTACAAATCATAAATTAAGAGGAACTGCCCAATTTATATTTAGCGTTAAGCTGGAAGAGTTCAGTTGGGAATGCCCTAAAAGGAGCTTTTCATGTGGAAAAGGGCTAAAGGGATGCCAGTTTCCTACAATTGTCTGAATAACAAAATGCTCCTTTTTTTCTTAATCATCCTTAAAATGAGTTTTCAACAGGTATTAGAATGACAAAAACCATTACAGATTTTGCCAAAATGCTCTCCTCTACAATTATGAGTGGTGCCACCAGGAAAGGTGCAAAAAAAGTGAACTGGCAACCCTTAGAGATTTGAAATTACCAAAGTGTGGAACTGGTGACACTGAAGGTTGAACCAGTAACTGGTGGCCACCAGTTTTGACCCAGTCTGGGACAATTAGGAAAGAAAAGAAGGGGACCCTACTCAGCCTCGAGCTGAGCACCTGCTCTGGGAGGACATGGCACTGACCTGGACGATGCTGCTGAGGGCTCTGTCCCCATTGTTGGCTCCCAGGCACAGGTAGGTGCCACACATGCCCTCGGAGGGCCTCACGATGGTTGGCAGCAGGAAGGACCGCGGCCGCTTCCGAGGCTGAATGAGGTTTTGCTGCAGTTGAAGAAAAGTAACATCAAAAAATGTCAACAAGCCAACTCTGCCACAGAAGGAACATGGAGCTCATCACCCTCTTCCAAAGAACCACCCCAGCAAAGTGGGGTGGTTTTACAATGCATAAGGCAGTGCTGGAAGCCACCAGCACAGGTCTGCATTTGTTTCTTCCCAAGGCCTGATGACTTTTTTCCTGCTGCCTGTTATGTTTTAATCTGCAGAGCAACAATTCATGAAGAGTGCTTAATACAAATCGATACTGTTACTTAAAGTGCATCTGGGCTGCAGGGAAAGTAGGTAACAGCGTTGTTTGATAATTCTGCATTGTAATAATAATTGATGGACATGGAGCCCTCTGTCTTCTCACTTTCAGTGGCTCATATAATGAAAAATAGCAGCTTTCTACAGGCTGTTGTCTCTGTTATTAATAAGGCATTAAATAGCTCCCCTGTTGTGAAGATGAGAATAAAATTGGGAAAAAAATGGTAAATAAAGAATTTGTCATGTCATTCATTACCAGCTTGGGAATGGAGTGGTTCACTGTTTTATTTTGCCAGGAGAAGTCCAACATCTGGCTGTTCAGGAGGATTCCAGAGGGTGTTACTATTCCACTGCCAAAGGGACGATTCAAAGAACTGAAAAGAAACACAAAGAAATTTCATAAATCTCAAAGCCAGAGATCTGAGGCTTTCAGGGCTCCAACTTTCTGTGCCCCCTTGTCTTGACAGATTCTTTGGTGGTTCTCTAGGGCTGGTGAGATTGAGGAGAGACAGTTTCCATGCACTTAGGAGCAGGAGCCATGTATGCCACAGCAGCTCTGTCCCTCCCCATGTTTGAGGATTCCCTTTGCTGTGATGGATCTGCCCCCATCAGTCCTACATTTGCCATCACCTCTCCCCCAGAGAGCAGACACGGGCCACTCCAGCCATGTTTTATTGTCAGAGGGCTCTAAGATTGCACAGGACAGAGCAGCACCAGCCCACACATCTCAACCCCATCTCTCCCGTTCCTCTGCTGCAGGACTGACAGAGACAGAGCAGCCCGGCCGCTCCAGGTCTGGTCCCATCCTGTCCTGCTCAACCTTCTCCCTCCTCCCTGCCCCCACCCCTGAGCTCACTGTGGAGGGAAGAGGCCAATCCTTTACCTCACCACAGCGACAATGAAGTCATCGGGGCCCATGACGAGGACCTGGCTGGCGGCAGTCCCGCTCTCCGGCGGGGAGCGAGGCACACGGAGCTCTGACGGCAGGGACTGGGAGTCATTGATCAGCTGGCGCAGGGAATTGGCCTCTGATTTACTTCAGCAAGGAAGGAGGGAGAGAGGAGAGCAAGCCATGAGCCTGGGGAGCTGGACATGTCCTGGTGTCTCTACACAGCTACAGCTGGGTGTCCCCGAGGGGCTGCACAAGGACAGGGGGCTGTTTTGGTTCACCCCAAGGAAGAAAGGGGTGATAACGTGGCTCAATATGCACAGAGAGGCACTCAGTCTGCCATGAACCTCCAAGGCTCTGTCTACCCCTGTTTGCCCTCACCAGGAGTAAACCCACCCCAATGGCCAAGGTGACAACCCCAGCTGAATGCCAGTCTTCAGCAGGAGGACAAGTCAGGCCCAGTCCAATCACCAACCGTGGCTAAACCTGGCTCTGAGGTGGGAGGCTGGACTGAAACCCCAGGCCTGGCCTCTCCTGCACATCTGGGTGTTCTGCAAGGCCCTGAGCCCCACAGTGGGGCAGGGATAGGCAGAAGTGGCACGTGTGACCATGCCCACAGGGATGGCTGTCTCTCTTACCCGCTCAAAGTGAATGTTCAGAAGTGTGGCAAAGTGGGAGGAACCCTCAAGCTCAATCTGGCTCCAGGAAACCTCTGAGTGAGGACATCCTGTGACCCATCCCCAGAGCGCCCTGGTATCAGCTGTGAGCTTTGTGAAAGAATGACACCTGGGAGGACACTCAAGGTCTGACCTTTCCTTCTTAAAACAGAGCGGGAAAAAGCTCAGGGCACAGCAAACCCAGGAATGATATCTAATCCACACATCCTGCAACTGTCACCATGCCTTTCCTCCTCAGACGTACCTCACCATGCCTTCTGCTGTGTCAGTGACAGACACGTCACCAGATGGGTCTCCCAGGTTGCTCGCCAGACTCAGGGCTATTTTTAGTGTCTGAAGAAAGAAAGGAAAGAAAGGAGAAGAGGAGAAGAGGAAAAGAGGAAGAGAGGAGGAAGAGGAGGAGAGGAAAAGAGAGGAGAAGAAAGGAGAGGGGAGGGGAAAGGAAAAACATTTATGTGGCCCTGGAAATACAACTTCTGATACTCCAAACTAGAAGAAGTATCTGGTGTTCTGGTGTGTTGGCTAAAGCTTATGAAGAAAAACTACCAGAAGTCTGGGTTCTGGGAATACCTCTGTGCAAAGGGTTGCCACATGTGAGTATGGGAACCAAAGAGCCTCAGTCTGGCATGGCAAACTTCTGGGGGAGCCAAGTGAATCCAACAGCATTTGTACAACCACAGAATCACAAAACGGTTGGAGCTGGAAAGGACCTTAAACTCATCACATTCCACCCCACTGCCATGGGCAGGGACACCTTCCCATGTTTCTCCAACCTGGTCTTTAATGCTTCCAGGGATCTGATAGCCACAGTTTCTCTGGGCAACCTCTGCCAGCAGCTGACCATTCTCATGGGAAAGAATTTCTTCCCTATATCCTATCTAATCCTGCCCTCTGGCAGTGGGAAGCCACACGTGCAACATCTCTGTCAGGAGCTGATGTCCAATTCAGTGATTCAGCTTCATTGCCAGCTGGCAGACAGGGTCTCCAGGATGCCATTTACTCCCTTTTTCCATTCCTGAGTGGTCACCACAACAGCAGAGACCAGACTGAATCCCAATGGGACAGTGGGTGGTGGGCTTGCTGCTGCCTCTGGATCCCAGCTCTGCTGACCCAGCACCAGTGCTGAGCAGAAATGAGCTGTTCTGCTCCCCAGCTGCTGCCCAGCTCCTGGCTGTAAACCATCCAAAGGGTTTAACAGAAAGCATCAGTCCCAGCACATGTCAGGGAATGATGCTGCAAAAGGAGGAAAGGATCTGGTTTCTCAAACATGCAGAATCCTGCCTGAGCCAGTCCATTAAAATGGGAAGATGCAATTTCAAAGGACACGGTTTATCCAGCCCCGGGCAGAGCCACGAGGAGAGAGAGAGCTGCTCTTCAGCCAAGCCAGCCTGTGCCAAGCAGAAACACACCCAACATTCAGCTTGCAAGTCCTGCCATGGTCATTCAGCATTCAGAACAGTCCAGTCCCCCTGCAGCAAGATGTGACTGCTGGTCTGGGATGTGCCACACAGCAACAGCTTCTCCTTGGTTATCAGCTGTATGGAGAGCAGGACATGACAAAGCTCTGGAGAAGGCAGCATTTCCATGGAACAGTGTTCTGACCACCACACTGTGTCAGTGGGGACAAGGGCTTGGAGGCCAGGGAAGAGCTCCATGGAAATAGGCAGACCATGTCCACCCCAGAGGTTAAGGACATCTTGGTCCTGGTTGTCCCAATGCTGGATACCTGCTGGCCTAGCACTGAACCTTAACTACGTGTTCTGGACAATACAGAAGTGACTGCCTTGGAGCTGGAGATTGCTGCTCCAGGATAACCAACAGGTGAAACTCTTGGCAGAGCAAATAGATTCACCCAGAGCTTCCTGAAAGGAGCTCAAAAATTACTCAGGTGAGCCAACCTCCTGTGCCTCTGCACAGTGTGTAACACCTCCAGATGCTGCACTTTTGCTGAGATACTTCCAAGCACCCACTGTCCTGTCTGCTACAAGGATGTAGTTAAATCCTCAATTAAAATTCCCAGCTCATAAAGTCCAGCTGTGGATCTGTAAATTCCCAATTCATAAACCCCATCTGAGGATCTGTGGAGCATCTAAAAGCACAACTCTGCTTACAGAGCAGGAGACAGAGCACTTGCTCAATCTCCTAGGAAGCTGCAATGTTTTGGCAGGACAGTTCTAAATACTGGAAAAATTCTGGACCTCAGAGATAAGGAGGTGGGCAAAAATGTAAACATTTTTTTTAAAATGTGAAGTGAAATTACTGAATCAGTTTTCCTTGCCATCACTGTTAGAGGCTTTTCTTGCAGCACACCTTGCAGTGCCCTCTCTGCAATGGCCAGGGCCCCTGGAGCTAGGAGGTGGAGGAATTTTATGGGACCACCCTCAGGTGCTGTGGGGTCATACTGCAGAGATGATCGTATACAAGAAAAGGACAAAGCCACAGTTTGTTCTAAAAAAGCTCTTCCTAAGCAGGAAAGATCCTCCTGCTCAGCCTCTGAGACAGCAGCACTCTTCAGTTTTACACCTATTTACAGTCTATTTCCTTATTCTCCTCTGGGAATAACCTACAAACATTTTTGTACAACCACAAAATAAATAAATCATTCTCTAGAAGCACAACCAGTTCAGCCAAATGTTGAACCTCCTCTTACCTCTGTCATCCAGTGCAAGATACTCCCTCTGGATCCTTGCCGTGTGATGTTAAAGCCCTCGAGGATGTTCAGTGCTGTGATCAGTGCAGGACCTGCATGTGGAGCTGGGGGGGTGAAAACAAGGTGCCCTGTGGAGGGAAGAAAAGAGGAATGAAGCTGCTTTTGTCAGATAACACCCAGTGAGAGCACTCGCCCATGAGTCAGTGTCCTTGAGGACAGGGAAACCCTTCCAGATTTGAGGAGAAATAGAAAGAACAATAAACAATAAACCAGAAAGAAATAATAGAAAGCAACATGATTTGAGAAGGGTTTCCCAGAACATCCTTGTTGTATCTTTCTGTTTCTTCATGAAGGATGAAGGAAGCCCAAACAGGGATGCTTTTTTACCCCTGAAATTCAGTTCTTATTGGTTGTCTATTGTTTTCCAGACTGCGGTATGGAAGAATGGAGATACAATTATAGAAAACCAGAATGGTTTAGGTTGGAAGAGACCTTAGAAGACATCTAGTCTCAACCCCTGCCATGGGCAGGGATATCTTCCACTGTCCCAGGCTGCTCCAAGCCCCATCCAACCTGGCCTTGGACACTTCCAGGGATCCAGGGGCAGCCACAGCTGCTCTGGGCAACCTGTGCCAGGCAGGACCTCACCTCCCTCACAGGGAGAAATTGCTTCCTAACATCTAATCTAAATCTCTTCTCTTTTAGTCTGAAATCATTCCCTTTGTCCTGTCACTATCCAACCACGTTAAAAGTCACTTTCCCTCATTTTTATAAACCCCTTTTACATACTCAAAGGCCACCTAAAAATGGGCTTGCAACATTACAGCTATAAGGAGGGGAAATACAAGGACTGCTAGAAAATAATGATATTTTAGAAACTTTTTGCATAAAGTTAGCTTTATTTCCTTTTGGGAACTGTCTTCAGCTGTAGGTCCAGCTTCTATTGAGACATTGCGTCAAAATATGACTATGTTGCATCTTTAGACTTTCAAGGAAAAAACATTTCAAAGTGCTGAAAATCTCCTGAACCACCCATGATGTATCAGTGTCAGCAGGAAATAGCAGGAAACTCCCTGGAAGGCCTTTCTGCAGACATTTCAGCACAGCTTTGACTTCAACTCTTGTTCAATGCTGTTGCCACCCCTTGTGAGGTGAAGAAAACTTTCCCCTGGAGCCGCATGGCAATGGTGAGGGCGTACCTCGATAGGTTGTGTGCACGGGGTCCTCCACAGTGACACTGTAATTGCTGAAATCTTCCTCCACCAAGACTCCTCCGTAGTTGTGGACCTGCACGAGAGCAAAGCAGTGCACACTGAGCAGGTTGGGCCAAGGCTTTCTGCTCCTCCTGCTGGCCCAGGGGAACACACCCCTCACTGTCAAACACACTCCATTGAGATTCCTAAGCCATGTGCCAGGTTCCTTAGGATACCCTGGAGATGTGTGCTTTCACAGCCCTGGTGACCTGGCTCACTGTTCAGCATCGCAGGAAGGCTCTGCACTCACCTCCAAAAGCTCACCCACCCCAGGGTGCTCAGGACCTTCTGTGTGCCCAGGAAGATGGGATTGGCCCTGACCTGCAGCCTTCCCTGCCCTGGCTGGCAAACAGGAGTGTGTTAAGGGGTATTGAACACTGCCAGGATTATGGATCCAGGAGACAAGGAGCCTGGGTGTAGCAGGTGGCCATCACTAGAAATCTCAACTAAAAAAATCACTGTTCCCACCCTATTTGAAATTATTTCAGCTGACAGTCTGAATGGTCTGCTGTAGCCTTGGTCTTCCTGTAAGTTTCCTGTCAGAGGTACAATGTACCCGAGTTGGTAATTTTCATGAACACAGAAAAGATGGGCCATTCCCTCCACTGCAGGTCTTCTGTGCTTGAGTCATGATGGAGATGAGGGAGGACCATCAGATGGTGGTGGGGCACTGCCCAGGCTCCCCAGTGAATGGGCACAGCCCCAAGGCTGCCAGAGCTCCAGGAGTGTTTGGGCAATGCTCTCAGGGAGAAGGTGGGGTTGTTGGGATGTCTGCATGCTCTGAGCTATAACCCAGCCAGCTTCCTTGGCAGGAAAACTCCTTCTCTGGCAAAACTGAAGGAATAACTGGAGCAGGACAGCTAGTGTGGGGCCAGAATGTCACATAACCCCAAGGCTAAAGATGTGTCTCCTACTTGGGATCGCTGTTTCCTTCCTAGAGAAAAGGCTGGTTGAACCACAGGGCTGTGCTGAGCTAGGACCTGGCTCTCCCGACCCAGCCAGTAGGGAATGAGGCACAAGGAGCAGAGAAAGGGGAAGAAGCCCTAGTTAGCCACACACTGCAGACATTTCAAATTCCCCAGAGAGCACTGTTTTGCACCTGTGCCTGGAAGAAAAGACCGGGTGTTTTGGAGCTATTCTTGATTTCACCAGATGGATGCCCTCCATCTGTGGGAACAATAAACACTTTGTGAAGGCAGCACTTTGCTCTGCAGCCAAAGCTGGGATTGTCCCCGAATCCCAGAGCTTGTCAGGGTCTTTGATGTGGCAACGCTGGGCCTTGCTCCTCCACAGGGAATTTGTGCTTCCCTATGGCAGTCCCCAAGTCAGGGAAACACAGTGACAAAGCAGGGTTTAGCTGTGGAGATGCTCACAAGCTTGGCACTCTTCCTGCCCCTCATCCTTCACCTCTGCTATAGTTCAGATGAACTGTAGATTTCCAAACACAGAGCCCACAGATGTCTGAGGCTTGAGTGGAATGAACACATTCCAGATTCTTGATGAGCTATTGAAGGAGCATCATTTGAACCACGGTGGCTTAATAAAACAGTGCCCCGACTACCCCGACTGCAGCCCCATAGATATGAAAGTTGTTATGGTTTGTTGGGGGCTTTTTTCACTAGAATTACTTTGTTCTGCTATTTTTTTCCAGAGAACCTCTAACAGGAGTTAAACTAGGGCAACCCCAAGTGGGACCAAGCCCTTCTAATCCTCTGTTCACAAAACTCATGGTTGTTTTTTTAAACCATCTTCCTGGAGTGTGTATCCTATAGTCTCATTAACCACAACAACTTGTTTCTCAACAGCCTCTTGTGCTGGGGGAACAGGCTTTATTACCCAAATGAACAGAGCCCAGAGCCTAAACTGATTTTTGTTTTCTTTCCAGACTGTCCTGGTTATAGAGGAAATGGAGGTTTCACTTCTGTAGACTGTGGGAATGGCCTGTGTGTCACTTACACCACTGCAGGGACAGGAAAGGAAAAGGAGGCATCTGTCCCCATCATTGTGCTGGCACCTGGCTTATGTCCAGTTTGTCACCTTAAGCAGGTGGCAGCCCCAGGCCAGCAGGTGGCAGGAGCAGTCCTGGCTCACCTCGGAGATCATCTCCTGGGTCAAGTTTCCGCTGTAGAAGGCTGACACTCCCTCTGCCCCCAGCAGCTGCAGCACGGCCGCGAGGTCCAGGCGCCGGACAAACATCCCAGGCAGCAGGGGCTGCCCATCCGGCAGGAAGATCTCATGGAATCGGTCAGAGTAGTTCAGGTCCTTCAGCTCACTCAGGGCTTTGGCTGCAGGTGAGAAGGGGAAGGTCCAGAAAAAGCAGGGGTCAGGAAGGCACAAAGGACCTGGAGTCACTGCGCATCTGATGGGGTTGTTGGAGGCCTGCTGCTGCCTCTGATCCTATTGCAAAACTAGAGGGGAACTGGATCATGGGTCCTTTGGAACTGGGAAAGAAGCCCAAAGAAACCCTAGCACCCTTCCCTGCCCGGCCCTGGGCACTGCGCAGTGTGGCTATTCTGCCCTGGCTCTGCCCAGCCATGGCAAAGGCTCCCATTGGGCTGCCACCATGCTGTCCCCTAGCAGGCTGCGGCTGACACATTGCTCAGCTCCCAACGCCATCCATCTCCAGGTCCACAAAGCCCTGATTTCCCATGACTAACCCCTTGCATCCCCAGCTGCCTTGCACAGTGAACTGCTCTGTGCTGGGCAGCTGCCCATCGGGTACTCACCCAGGTCATGTGTGACATTAAAGCCATTCTGGGCGACACCAGCCGTGAGGCTCAGCAGCTCTGACCACGGGAGTCTGCCAAAGGAGAGAGGACAAGGAGAAACGGGCCCTGGAGGGGTGCGGGGGGCAGGTGCTGGGAGCAAGCACGGGGCTTGGCTCTGCGGTCAGGGGCTCCTGGAATACCAGGATGTGGGGCCAGCAGTGGCCAAAAGGAGCACTGAGGTTTCAGTGCTTGTGTTTTTCCTTAACAAGATCTTCTCAGTGCTCCAGGATGTGCTCCAGATTGGAATGGCAGTGCATGGATGGGGGAAGGGACATTTCAGCAGCAAAATCTCAAGCCAGGCTCTGGTCCTGAGCAAGTCATTCAGATCCCTCCATATCCCAATAGAGCACCAAGGACAGGCACACCCCTTAGGATCTAGCCAAAGAGAGATGAAAATGCACAGACATGTGAGGCAGCGTACTGTACCTCTAACAGAACATCTATTGTACATCTTCTTCGCCAAAAATTTCATTTTGCAGAAAACACAACAAAGCTGCATTTTTTTTCTTTTGTACATGAAATAGAAAAAAATAAAAATCTCTTTTGACATGAGCCTCCATTTACTAATGGTTTTGACTGGTGGCTGAGAACATGGTCTGATGGCAAGGGCTCATGTCCTTCCAGCTTCCCACAGGGACCCCAGGGCACAGCCTGTGCCAGCCTCATGTCTTACCTGCCATGTAACTGGTGTGCCTGGTGCATTCCTTGGATCATGCCTGGCACCCCCACGAGCAGACCTGGCTATAAAACAGGAAGGACAAAAAAGAAAAGAGTAGTCTCCTTTACATGAGGACATGGGACATGGTCCCCAATTGCAAATCAAGGAGGTTCAAGTCATGTTTACCTCTGAACTATCTGCAGAGTTAGGAGAGGGGAAGAAGTCTGTAGCAACACACTTTATTACAGAATAAAAGGTTTTGGGAGGAGAGAGGCAAATTCAATCTTGTTCTCAACCCAGTTTGGTCAGGAGACATAACTCAGCAGAACGAACTGGAATTATGCTCCTTCTTGGGGCTCTTATTCTCCCAGCACCCTGCTGCCACAGAGACATGCCTCTTTACTCCCCAAAGCTCTGCAGGCATTTTGGGGCTGATAAAGAAGTGTTTTCCCTAGATCCCCCATGTCTGTAGGGTCCAGGACCTCTTACGATGAGGGAGACCTCTTGTTGCTTTGCTGGGCAAAACAAGGCCCCTCAGCCTTAAAGTTGGAAGGGGAGCTGGAGACAACAGCCCTGGAGGCTATGGCTGTGGGATACTGGTTCTCACCTTGGTGTCCTGCTGCAGGTCCCCTTCCAGTGGGATGCCCAGGGGAGCCACCTCACGGAAGTCGATCACCCAGCTCCTGTTCTTGCGGATGTCGTGGACCAGCATCACCCCGCCCCTGCGGCGACACAGGGTCGGGGCGTGGCTCCGGCTGCTCCTGCAACAGCCTCTGCCCTACAGCTTGGGTGGCACTGGGGCCGGGGCCGGTCCAGTGTGACAAGGGGTGCTGTGGCAGGTCACCAGCCCAAGCAGGGCCCCGAGGTGGCCGGAGGGGCAGGGAATGCTGCTGTCCTACCCTAGGGCAACACACCAGGACAGCCAAGGTAGGGTTGGTGTGGGACACAGGCAGCCCTGTGCCGAGCCTAGTGAGGCTGGAGCAGTCCGCGCCTGCCTGGCCAGAGAGCCATTGGCTCTGTTCCACTGCCAGGCTGGGACCATCTGGGATTTTCTTTCTAATCTGAGCAGTTTTGCAACAAAAGAGGGTGTTTGCTTACTGCAGCAATGGGTGGTGCAGCTGGAGTAGTGATCAGGTGGCTTCGGTTTATGCAACGCTCCTGAGCCCTCCTGCAGAGCCAGGAGCACCAGGCTCACTTGGATGCCACCCTGGTTATGAGGGCTAGGAAAAGGCCACCCCTCCCTGGCAGCTGCCTGGAGCTGGGTTCGGACCTCAGCCTCAGGAGCAGAGCTTGTGGAAGGCTGGACTCTGGCTCTGAAAGCCCTGGGACTGAGCCCGGGGTGTTTGTAGCTCCTGGCACACTCAAAGCAGGGCTCACCAGTCCTCTGAAGCCTGGGCCTTGGATGCTCCCTGCAGCCACTACAGCAGAAACAAATTTCCCTGCCTGGGGGGTCTCTTTCCTGTGCTGACAGCACGGTGCACAGGAAGGGGCACTGTGGCAGATGTGGACATATCCAGTGCCTGATATGAGAGCCCCGGCACCACATCATGAGCCTGCCACTGCCACGGAGGCATTTCTCAGCTGCAGAGGGACTTTTTACAAGGGTAGATAGCGGCAGAACAAGGGGGAATGGCTTTACACTAACAGAGGGCAGGTTTAAGTTTACATCAGGTATTTGGAAGAAATACCATGGAATATCCTCTGTCTGAGGGGGAAGTAGTGGGGGCACCAGCCACTGGTACAGACTGCCACATCTCTGGAAGTGTCCAAGGCTGGGTTGAATGGGGCTTGGAGCAACCTGGGAGAGTGGAAGGTGTCCCTGCCATGGAAGGAAGAGGAACCGGATGGGCTTTAAGGTCCCTCCAACCCAAACCATTCTGAGATTCTATGAAACCACTCACTTGAGGACACCTGAAGACAAGAGCAGGGGGCGAGTGCCCCACACTTACCCTCCCAGCCCCGAGGTGTGGGGGTTGACGATGCCAGCGCAGAGGGCTGAGGCGATGGCTGCATCCACTGAGGAGCCGTGCCTGGCCAGCACGTGAGTGCCCAGCGCGGTGCAGCGTGCGGCGTCCGTCACCACGGCACCGTGGTGGAACAGCTGCTGGACAGGAGAGGCTGTGCTGGGCTAGTGCTGCTACTGCACACATCTGCACCCACATCTGCACCCACATCTGCACCCACCCACCTTCAGTGGCACCTGACTCCTGGGGCCAGCGCTGAGGCTGTGGCTGATCCAAGAAATCCATACAACCGTATGTCCCTTGGCACATCCCTGATCCAGGGCAGCTGCAGGTAGCCAAGGCCACCAGCTTTCCATACTCTGTGTGCCAAGCTGAGGGGCCACATCTCCCTCTGCCCCTCAAAAAGCCCAGAGCTGTCCCTGTGCTGCAGCTAGGCAGTCACTGGGAATGGGGATACAGCTGCAAAGAATGCAGCACACCCCCAGGACCAGAGCTTTTTCTCATCCATTTGCCAGTGCTGTGCTAATGCAGTCATATGATATTTTAGAGTTGATTTCATCCCTATAGCACAAACTGCAGCATCTCAACAAGAGCCAGGCTGGCCTGGGGACATACAAATACACAAGGGCCTGGCAGCATGTAGAGATGGTGATGGTGACTCCTCACTGACTGTGAACATGGCAGAGGTTCTGCAAGAGGATCCAACCCCATGGCCATGCTGCCTTGGCTCTGCAATCTAGCACTGGGCCGTGGGACAGATTAGCAGCAGATTCACCTCTGTTTTCAGCTATTTCCCTGCTTGGTCCTGGATGAATTTTCCAGAGGTGAATCTGGGCATGTATGCCGATAATCCATGAAGCTCTGTCCAAGTGGACGATATACCTACTGTTTAACTGAGGATTATTTTCTGAAAGCACTCCCATCTGGCTTGAACCACAGCTTGAGTCACAGCAGTGGGGTTGTCTGTTCTCACCCAGCAGCACCCCCAAACTTGCCTGACACAGCCTCACACACCCTGGCCACGTGGCAAGCTTTGAGAGTCTGGCTCGGCTCTCCAAGTACAACCTCCAGGTGCAGGAAAAGGCTTTCAAGCCAATTTGGGGTGGAACTAGGGGCAGACTTAGCACCCAGGGCCTCACTGACACCAGCTACGGCTTCCCAGTACTCCTCTTGCCAAACTGCTCAGCAGGTGGAAAAGTCAGGGAGCTCTCCCATCTTTGGAGCTAAAGCCTAACCATAAAGCCACTGTTTTGTCTTACCTGAGGGTCCCCAAAATAGATCTGCATGATGAGAGCCACAGTGACACCTGTGGCGAAGGTCAGGCAGGCGGTGATGATGACGGTCAGCCCATCCTGCCGGCAGCTGCAGTCTCCTGAGAAGGGGTCCTTGCTGGTCTCCTGCAGAGGGGACACGTCCTGGCTTCCCATCTCTGAGGAGGACGAGGGCAGGCGCTGGAGACGCGCAGATTTCAGGAAAGAGTCTGGGTCTTTGTGGGCAGCAGGGAGAAAACAAGTGTGAGTCATTGAGCAACTCGGGGCTCTTATTGCAGTGTTTATCCAGCACTAATATTACACTGAGCCCCTTCCAGCATGGCTATCACCTTCCCTATTGATCCCAGCTCTCAGGAGCCTTTCTGGCTCAGATACTGCTTTGAGTCATTTTACCGATCCTTTTCTTTAGCTCTAGTTATTCCAAACTGACTTCCCTGGAGATTAAGAGAGACAAAAACCTCTTGAATTTTACTCCATTTCAGTCCATTCACCAGTCTTCAGTGACAGGCCCACTCCTATGCTCCACTTGGAGGGGTTCTTAACCCAGCAAATAGGTCTCTGAAATGCAGAGGGACTGAAGAAGAAATTAAGATATAAAAAAAGATGCAGCAGCTTTACTTGGAGCTGTGATTGAGCTAAAGCACCTAAGCAAAACAGAGGTAAAGCAAAACATTTGGCCTGAGCACAGAAAATACCTCTAGGGAAGTGAGGGCAGAGAGGAGCAAACCTGCAAACTGGAGGCCTCAGAACATCCACTCGCTCTGCTGCAGGAAGGACTCTGCTTTAATTCCTTGCTTCCTCTGGCAGATGAGGCCCACTGTGAAATGAAGCCACACACAGGACCCCTGACTCCAAGATGGCAAAGCAGTGGGCCAGGGGTTTGCTGGGCCTCAGCAGGATGAAAAAGTCTCTTTTTTGCTCTGAAAGATGCCTTGAATCTCTGTGTCAGCTGCTGCCCTTGTACTGGGAGGACACCGGCTAAGGATGCCCTGCTCGTCCTTGTTACTGCCAGGGACACGGAGCTGCTGGGGCAGCTGTGAGGTCGTGCCCATCCCTCATGGGCTCGGAAGGGGACCAAGTAGCTCAGGGCATCATCCAGGGCTCCTTGAAGATTTTTTTTCAGGGGCTGCAGTGCTCTGTGCATCCATAGTGGAAAAAGAGGGGCATCAACTGGAAAAGACAAGATGAGAAGCTTGTCCCTCCATACAGATGTTTCCTGGGTTTGGAAAAGAAGAGGGGAGTGAGCAGGAAAACCCCCATCCCCCATCAACTGCCTTTCTGTCTGCTCTGGCAAGTGGTATTGCCCTGGGCACTGCAAGCCCAGTCCTTGTCATGGCATTAACATGACCTAGCTGCAGCTCTCCTAAGGCCAGGGAAGGAAAGAGTTTTAATTTCAGTGATGCTGCAATCAGGAGTAAACTCCCACAACCAGAGGATTCACACAGGGTGAATTTAATCACATTTGTGCTGTGGTGGTTTAGGAGTGGGACTGGGAAAGGCTCAGCTTTTCCTGCCTGAGCCTCTAAATACCCTCATGGGCTTCTGGTCTAAGTGAGCTGGACTGAGTGGGAGGACTGGCTGGTGGCCTCAGCGGGGGCCACAGCTAGCCTGGCAGGGGCTGCCATTGGGGTGGGATGTCACATACAGCCCCTGGCACACCTGAGTAAGGCCCCAGCCCCACCTGCAGGAAAACAGCGAGGATTGAGCTGGACTCCTCTGCCCAATCCCTCTAGGACACCATCCCTCCGCTCCAGTGACAGGCCAGCCCAGCACGAGTGGACATGAATACCTAGGAAGCAACTGTGGAAGAGGGCAGATCACAGCCCTCCCACCATGAAGTACCTCTGTTCTCTACCACAGACATCCTATGTTTAGTCTCTTTGACTACTGGTGTTGCATGAGCTGTGGTGTGGGGATGGAAGCAGCTGGAAGGGGTCACTCGGGAGCAGTGGGAGCAAGAAGCAGCCTGCACAGCCAATGCGCAGCTGCCCATCCCACCACCAGTGTGCGTGCTTTGAAAGAGTAGCCACTAAATCCCACTTGACTTCCGTAGGGGCATGAAGGAGATGTGGCTTTATGGGGGAGCCAATGCTTCAGAGAACCAGGGCCACCTCATGTCTGGAGCTGCTGCAGAGGAGACAGCAGAGACTGGAGGTGCTGGTGGGCTCTGTAGGTGCTCCTGCAGCAAGTGTCTGGAGAGCAGCAGCTCTCTTCTCCAGCTGCCCCACCTGCAGATATTGGCACTGCCAAAACTGCACCAGATTCTGGGTGTGTGACAAGGCCTTGTGCTTCCAGGATAGCTGTCCCCACACTCCTGCAGGCAGTGGCTCTGCCTCGATGGTCAGGAGAGCACAGGGTGGGAACGGGCAATGGGAGCTTCACCCGTGGGCACGGTGGGATAGGGCAGAGGGCAAGGGGCGCCTATGCAAACATGGGCCCGGGCTCTGACAGGCACCCGGACTGGGAACCAGCCCCATGGGGGAAGGGCAGCACCACTTGAAGAAACATGACATGGGGGAGAAACAGCATTTCTCTCAACTATGAGGGAGGAAGCAACCAGTTAAAAATAGGCAGAGGATCTTCTTACAGACCAAATGATCACCTGACTTTATTCCAGCTGAGCACCGGAGGGATGGAGCATCCCATACCGAGGGATGTGCAAGAAGCTCCCCAGGGTGGGGGGATGCTCAAGGAGCATGCAAGGAGGCCATGCACAAGTGGTCCTGGCTGGAAGGCCAAGCTGGCTGTGGGAGAGCTCACATTCCAGGCTGCCCTGGGAGGCTCTGTGCCGAACCCCCGGATCTCTGGCCGCCTTCCGCCCCTCAGGGTGAACGCGGGGCCGGGGCACAGGGCCGGCGGGAGCCCGGGGAGCCCCGCTCCGGGCGCGGGGCCGAGGGCCGGGGGGTGCCGAGGGCTGCCGGGGGCCGCGGGCGGGCTCTGCCGCCGCCCCTCACCCGTGTCCTGCTCGCCCAGGAACGCGTCCTCCTCCTTACGGGCGCGGAGGCCGCTCTCGACCGCGCCGCTTGGCTCCTCCTCGGGCAGCCGCGGGAAGCTGGTGATGCTCATGTAGTCCACGGGGGAGCCGGCGGCCAGGGCCCGCTGCCGGCCCGGCACCGCCTCTGCCGCCGCCGGCACCGCCATCGCCGGGTCACCCCCAACCGGGTCACGCCGAGCCGGGACCCACAGCAGCGCCGGGCCCACCGCTCCCGGTCAAACGGAGCCGCCCGGCGCCGCCGGAAGGGGCCGGGCCGGGCAGGGGCGGCTCCTCCCCGGGCCGGGGGCGCTCCGGGCTGTTCCGCCAGCGGGGCCGGCACGGCAGCCCGAGCTTGTCCTGGGTGCTGCCGGGGACAGCCAGCACCGGGACCCGGCATCGGGTGCGGCTCGGGGCAGAGGGGAGGGGCCAGGCCCGGCTCCAGCCGGGGCTGCTCCATGGCCCGAGCTCCCCTTCGCCCCTGACCCACACAGGGGGATTAGCCCCGGCCCCACCGCACCAGGCGGGTTCGCATTCCGGGCCAAGCCTGCAGGGAGCTGGATCCGAGATTCCTCAGTCCCGGCTCCAGAAGGCTGGAAGAGTTTTCCAGATGTGCATGGGCATTATGTCGCTGCTACAGCCAGCCCGTAGCGGGGGGCTCACATGTCACCCCTTGTCGGGCACCCAGTGGGACCATCTGCAAGAGATGCTGTGACATTGCCCCAGAGCAGCCGGGTGTCTGCTCTCGCAGAGCCTTCCTTCCTTCCATTGCTGGCAGCTCGTGCGTGTGATCCTCTGGGATGAGAGCTGGAGACCGTGGTTCCCTCTGCAGCACGGTGGGTTTGGGTTGGCCTTTGCAGGTGCAGCTGGCCAGGCTCACCTGGCACTGGTGGCTCCCTGCTCCTGGCTCAGCAGCACCGGCACAGGTGTAAGGAGGGCTGAGGCTGCTGAGCCAGCACAAAGCTGGGGGAGCACAAATAGGGGCACAGGACCAGCCATGCCTAGGCAGGCCTGAGCTGTGGTTACCAACAGCTCCTGTCTGGCAAAGATTTGTGGTGGACTTACATGCGTCGAGGGGCCTGGGTTACATGGATGTTTCTGAGATCAAATTGGCTGAAACATTTACATTTTCCCCTACACTTCCTGAAATTGACCTAAAAACCACCAGTAAAATAACTGGAAGATGGAAGATGTTTCTTTCCATGGCCCAAGTTTGTGAAATTCCTTATCCCTGAAACAACACTGGCCTCTCTCGACTTAGCACACACACTTGGCTCTTTGGCTGCCAGATCTGAAAAATCCATCTACTGCCCCAATGTATCCTGGACATCTGTTGTTTTGGGAGGCAGAGCATGTGGCGTACTGGGCTATTTGGCTCTGGGGAGGTCACCTGACAGGTACATGTCCTACTTTCTCATCCTCCAATGAGCCAGTTAATCCCCTTTGTGAGCAGATCCACTGGCTTGGTGCTCCTCAATGCAGGGACTTTTAAAACGTTCTTTGTGGAGGCACTGGCAAGGTTTTGGTTGTGCCTCCAGCAGTGTGAGGGCATCATGGCCATTGCCAGCTATAGTAAATAAATAAATAGGAATAGGGACAGGAGTAGGATAGTTTGGCTTTTGGAAACCAGCCTCAGCCTGCTCCACTTTCAGGCATCTCTCCAGACTCCCCCATCCCCAGCAGCTGCAGGCAGGGGTTTCTTCCCCACCACTGCATCTTTTTCAAGGCCAGGCTTGTATTGTATAGGGATCGTATGTTCCAGGGTACCCTTCTAAAATCTACAGAATTTGTACAGTCAGGTAGTTGCAATTCTATTTCACAGCAGGAATCTGTATTCAAATGCTGGCTGAGGTTTAATTGGTTTATCTAGTTTAATTGGTTTATAAAAGAAGTTCATTTGAATATATGGTCTCGATGTTAAAAGCTTTGTGACACCTGTGGGCAGCTGAAAGCCAACAGCTGTGAGTGTAGCCTTTACGAGCTTGGAAATCCACCTGGGGAACTGCAGAGATGGTGACACCCCATGAAGGGAACAGAGGCTCCCTGGGGGGTGCTGCCACCCCAACAAGCACTGCTCAGTGCCAGGTCTAGTTGGGCTCTAACAGCTGGGATTGGCAGGACTTGAGATGCCTGGGGCACAGCCACCCTCCAACACCCCTTGGCACCCACCCCAGTTTTCTCCCTTTAACACCCACAGTAATATGCATTAATTTCAACACATTCTGTGCCTGGAGCCCAAGGGCCAACAGAAACTCTTTTACCAGTTCCACCACACAAAACACCCTCTGCCCACCTCTCAGCAAGGTTAGGCCAGGGGATCTCTCAGTCCCTCCTGCCAGGGACTGGCTGCTCTTTGCTGAAAGCCAAGGTGATGTTCTGCAGGTCTGCAGCTTAGCAGGGAGCTCCACTGTGGGCAGTGCAGCCTCCGTGTCAGCTCTATAAGGATACAGCTGCTGCTGGAACTGTATCCCAACAGCTGGGGCTCCCATAGCCCAGCTCTCCAGTGCAGGAAGGACGTTTTTCTCCCCAAACTGAGGCTCTGTGGTACCACTGACCCCCACCAGCCACTAGCTTTCCCATCAAGGAGCAGAGAGTGCAGAGCAAGCTCCTTGTGCCAGTGCAGAACCGTGAGGGCAGGGGTGCTGCCCAAGCCCTGCTCTCCCACAGCATTCCCTGCTCCTGTCAGCCACTGCTCTCCCATCCTCCCAGCACCAAACCATGCTCTCCGCTAGACCATTCCTGTGTCAACCTCTCAAATCTCTGCAAGTGCTCCCTGTATTTACAGTTCTCATCATTTGCAGGATGCTCAACTCCCTTCTGCTAGCTGCCACATTCCCTTGAGCTTCTTAAAATTATCTCCTTCCTTCATGAGGAGGCACTAAAGGTTTAGTTCTCCTGCTGACTAGCACAGGGGAGCCCCTGAGGCACCCCTTAAAACAGGAACCTGAAGAGATAAAAGCCTGCAGCTGAGCAACAGCAATCAGTAAATTCTTTACCAAGAGCCCTAAAGACATCCAGAGGCCAATGTCTGTTCACAGTCATGATCCTCTTCAGCTCATGTTCAGCTTCCAGCAACTGGAACTGCACTGAACTGTCCAAGGAACTGAGCTGGTGGGAGCAAAGGCAAGCAAGAAATAGAGCAAAGGGTCAGGGAAGCAGCTCTGCACTCTATCTGCACCTGGTACAGCAGTGCTCCAGGTCCTGCTTCAGACCACACCTGAACACTCTGGAATGATCAGTGGCTCAGTGTATCACACAGCAGGGACAGTCACTAAAGAAGCAGAAGAGCTTGAACAGGCAACAGGACTTAGCCTGCTTAGCTGAAGCATGGATCTACGCATTAGCTACCACTGCAAATGCTTCTGGCCTCTTCTCAAAGTGCAGCACCAAGAGACCCAAGAATCCCAAAAGCTTTACCAAAAACTGCGGCTCTGAAAGGAGTCCCGCACTCTCACCATTTTACAAAACATCAAAGACCAGAGGACACAGAAGCTGCACAGTGGATTATTCAGGCAACATTTATTGGAGCATTTCAAGTATACAATGGTTTTACTGATGGCTGCAAGCAGCTAAGATGCAGACAGATGCCAGCAGAAAAGGGTGACCCAGAACTAGCAGGCTATGCAATTCTAATGGGAAGTTAATGATTTCAGCTGATAGGAGAGGAAGAGAAAGTAGCAGACTAAAAGTTTGGGCAAGTTTTGGGATAGGGAGGAGAAAATAAAGAAGTTTTTATTGAGATCATTTACTTAAATTGGCCACTCACAAGTAGGAGAAGCTGTCTGCTATTGCACTCTTCCCTTGGCATCCCAAAGATCTAAAATAACCAGGACTGTTTCTTCACCAAGAACATACAGACTTTCCCTGGTAAGAATGGAGGCTCGTCCTGGCTCAGCACTTGGAGATTGAGATCCCTGGCTTTACAGTCCCAGAGAGAGCCAGGCTGTGGCACTTCCACCAGCAAGGAGGGAATGCAGGCTTGCAGCAAGAGCACACTCAACTACCAACCCCTCACTATAAGGCAGCGTTAGGTCAGGACGCTTTTTGGGTGCCTGAGCTGTTTAGAGAAGCAAGGACCACACGGCAACAAGACTAAAAGGTCCTCTGACAATAACAAGGACTGTGCGTGTTTCCCAAGAACTATTTCTGAAAGACACATTCTTAAAAAAATATCTTAAAGCAGAGACTCCCCATTGATGCACAAAAAGGGCATGACTAGGGAGGGATGAAGCTATGAAGTGATCAAGCACCTCCCAAACCAGAGGTTGTGTACTCTGCCCAATCTGCAAGTTGGTACTTCTACATTTAAGATAATAGCTGCCTTGATTGTGTTTTAGTCTCCTGAATTTATGAACAAAGAGCAGTTGAATTCAAGAGCTTAAAACCAAATTGAAACGCTGACATTTAACAGGGTATCTCCAGAATGACTCCTTCGAGACTACGAAGCTCTGAGGTATGTGATGGCAACTTGGTAGTCAGGCTGGCAGAGTGCAGTGGAGCTTCTAAGCCTCCTGAATACATCTTGGATCACCAAATGAATCAGTTCTTCCTAGCAAAATCACTTAAAAATTTGTCTTCGGCAAAAAGCATTTAAAAATTCTGATCGACAACTGATTTGAAAGTAAAACAAAAAAAATATTAGAAATGCTAACAACACAGTCTGTTTAATCAAATCAGATCTGGTTCCTACAAAAACATGCTAAGGACAGCCACCAGCTCATGCTCTGGGTGCTGCTGTGCCTTCTGCCCATGTACCTACAACTGCTTTTGAAACATTGTTTGTCTAAAGGACAACCATGGAAGACAAGTCAGGGTTTAATGACAGATTTCAAACAGATTTCAAACATACATTAAATTAACAGATTCAACCTTCAGCACACAGGATTTTGATAAGAGTTACTGGCTAGAGTCACAGAAAGTTCCAAATTTGAACAGTCTTGAACCGCTTCCAAAAATTCCAATGGCTTTTTAATAGTTCCAATAATTCATGTGTATATAAAATGGAGACAGGCTTCGTCAGCAGAAGAGTTGGGGCTCCTCCAGGCCACCCAGACCACTGGTACAGAGGAGAGCTGGTTTGATTTCCCCACTTTGCCACCAGTCCACTAAAGACTACGATTTATTAAAAACTTCTCTATTTATTGACGACTGATTTAACAGGCAAATGCTGCAGACTGTGTCAATCATAGTGGATGGCAGTATAGAAGATTATCCAAACAACCTGTGGGAAAGAAAGGAAGGTTATTTGGATGCCTCTGGAGAGGTCTCAGACACAGCAAATGAGCCTCAGGCCTTGCTCTCAATAGGGACTGAATTCCAGCTTTGAGGTAATCTTGGAGAGATGTTAGGATCACCACTTGCCACAAATGGTGGCATTCAACTTGTCTGCCATCTGGGGTGCCCAGCCTCTCCACATTAAAATCCCACCACACTCCCTCCAGGGATTTAGAGACACCAGCTAATCAAGTGCTGTGATCAGATACTTGGGGGAGGGCAGTAAGGGAAAAACGAAGACACCCAAAACACCAGTCCAGGTGTAACTAGCTCTGGATGGAATGGAACTCCATCAGGATATCTGGGTCAGAGGATGGGAGTGGTTGATGCATCCTTTACTACAGAGAAATCCCAGGCATCAGCATTGTATTTCACAGGCAGCAGCCATCAGATTTGGGGATTTTCTTTCCCAATCACTGCCACTTATTTGATGGCGTTAACACATCTGTCTTCTCTCACCACTTCCCCTGCTCTCCTTCCAGGTCTCCAGAAAGTGCACCAACACAATTCACAAATCATCTCAAAGACAGCAAGACGCATTACCAGAAACAGTGCAAAAGACGTCATGAATCCCTCCTTTGTTAGCTCCCATGTCCCACCATATTCCTCCTCATCTATCTGCTGGAAGCTGCTGAAGTAGAGGTACAGAACACCAGCATTGATCAGGCAGAATCTGCAGGAAGAGGTTAGGACCCATCATTCCAGTGGTACAGGCTGCAGGTATCCCACATACCATACAGTGAAATATCTTTCATCGACAGCAGAGAGGAAGCAAAGAGCGATTCTTTTCCTGCAACACACCTCCTTGAAAGAGCCCTCCAGGTGAGCTTGCCAGGCTGGGATGAAGGCAAGGCACCTGACAAGGGCAAGGCACCTGATAAGGCACAACCTACTCCTTGTAAGGCTCAAGAGGCAGAAGTCAAAAGCTAGAAGTATCCTCAGATCTGCAAACCTGCAGGTTCTCCTGTCCAACAGACTGACAGCAGTTCTGCCCCCACAGAGAACCTGTATGTACTTCTTGATTCTGAGGTGGTTAGGAGGGAAAACTGTCACCTCCATGCTCAGGGTTAGATCCCTGTGGCCATCCCAGGACCAAACAGGGAAGAGATAAGAGCCAAGGAGACTCAACAGTGGCCTTGAGCCCCAGCACTGGGGTCCAGTCTGAGACACCTCAGTGCCCTCCAGTCTGTGCTGCAGCAGAGAGTACAAACATGACCTTCTGTTTGTCCTAAGGCAGGTTTGGCTTTACACCACCCCAGCTTGGGGCTGGGACAGCCTGAGCAGGGACAGGTCCGTGTCCTGCAAGGAAGGCTGTGTGGGAAGGGTGGGATGACAACATACACACAGCTGGAGCAGTTGTGTCACTGCACAGCACAGAAAAACCCCACACGTACTTCCAGCACCTTTTGGTTTTCCACTGTATACTAAATCCCTCTTGTTTATATTTAGTACAGGAATTGGCTTAGGTGCCTGAAGGTGCCTTGTCAATTAAGGGTGACTAAGTAAGAACAATTAACTGTTCCTGGGGGTACTTCAGATTTATCTGTTTGTTGTATCCAACCAGGTTCCTGCTGGAACATCACCCCTCCCCTTTCTTGCCAAAACCAGAACTCTCGGGACAAGGGACAAGATGACAACTGAATTTTGCTTCAGAAAATCTGTGAGGCTGGAGCTTGACTACTGAGATCTTGGCTAGGCAGAGGCATTTGCAAACAGAGACTCCTCAGAGCAGATCCAGCATCTTCTGAGAGTCTTGGGAGTGAATGCACACACCCCCTTCAGGCACTGCCTTCTCCACCCCATGGCTGAGCAAGCCATGTCAGGAAGTCAGGAGTCCTGCTGAGCTCTGCTGGTGCCACTGTGCCAGTGCCACTGCGCCTGCTTGGGACCTGCAGCCTCTCCTGTTCTGAACAAACCTTTTCTTCTTCACAGAGCAGTAGCCTCTTGTCTGCTGACAGAGCCTCCTGTCTGAGCAGGGCTCAAAGACCAGGACATGTACACCTTCCCTCCATGGACACTCCTTCCTGGGTGATCATACCAGGCACCACACTCCCAGCCCCTCCTACACATGCAGGACACACACACCAAGTCAACTGAAATGCTAGTTTCCTTCTTCTGCCATTGCCCCCTTTAATAACAAAACAAATAATTTTTCAAAATATTAATCAGGCTGAGGAGAAGGTGACTGATGG
This sequence comes from Brachypodius melanocephalos, assembly GCA_013398615.1. NCBI lineage: Eukaryota > Metazoa > Chordata > Aves > Passeriformes > Pycnonotidae > Brachypodius > Brachypodius melanocephalos. Next base: position 890,030 of record VZSR01002515.1, read on the forward strand.
ACATGTTATGACTTGGATGAATTTCATGGCAACCAACAATGGAATGAAACGCTGGCTGTGAGACACAGAGCAGGCAGAGCCTGCCTTTAGCCAGCCCAATGTTCACAGCACAGCCTCAAACAGGCTCCCAGGCCGGGCCAAATGTGGGAAAGTACATGAGACAAAAAAATAAACCTTACACTGCTATTCCCACGAATCCTTTCAGTGGAACTACTCCCCAGATGATTCCCAAAATAACAGCAATGATCTGCCGGAACCAGTAGATCACATCTAAAAACTCGTCCTGAGGAGATAAAGCACAAGAAAAAATTTGGCATTTATTAAGTTTCTTCTTTTTAAAGCACCACACAATTAACAGGTGAAAATTCAGCATACGGAACACTTAGTTCTCCATTCAGAGTACAAAATATTGCACTCAGAACAGATAAAGCAGCTTGGGGCATTGTGCACCCTGGACTTCTCTGCTTCCACATTAAACACATAGCTTTGTCCTCCAGTGGGCCAACTGCAGAGGCAAACAAGTCTCTAGTCCCCTCATTTACTAAAGGTGCAATAATCGTCTGGAATAAAAGTTTAAAGAACTGTTTATGCTTTAATACTGTTCTACCCACTCTGGCCTCCCTGCACTCGAAAGCTTTCAGGGTTCAGGGCAGCGCCAAAGCACAGCTGTACCTCACTTGTGCCACGAGAGCTCCTGCGCTTCTTGAGCAGCAGGGGTTTGCATTCCTCTTTGTCCAAGGGCCCACACTCCTGCAGCTACTGCAGCCTAGCACTGCTGGATCACACTTTAAAAAGATTCACTTCAGTTCACATCTTTTTTCCCAGCTTCCCCAGGACTGGGATTGTCCCAGCATCCCCCCAAACACTAAAGCCTTTGTGATTCCCCCGAAAGCCTGTGGGATGTGCCAGCTGTTCAGATCCGTGTGGAAAACGTGAATCCATGTCAGATACAGACATTTCTCCTGGTCACTGCACTTGTCAGGCAGTTCAGCCTTCAGTTCACATCCTACTGTATCAAAACATTGGCACAGCTGTCCCTGCTCCCCTGCTGATTCTGAAATTCCAACTCCATCTGCCAGAGGCAAGGGGGCAGGGACACACAAGCCCCAGCAGTTTGGAGAGCGACAGGTAAGGAAAAAGTGACACAGATTTTTGTCTGTCCCCCAAGGAAACAGAGCATGCCCCTTCCCCATGCCAAAAGCACAGCCAAAACCAGGGAGCAGAGACCCTGGAACGCTGTGTGCCCGGGCCGTGGCAGGGGTCCGGCAGGACCCGGGATCCAGCGGCCGCTCCGGGCACCTCGTGGCTGTGCTCCTGGGAGGCAGCAGCACGGAGAAGCACCGAGCAGGAGCACTGCAGCACATGGAAGACGTGCACGGGAAAACTTCGGAAAGCTGATTCTATTTCTCGTGTTCCTTGAACTATACAAGGGAATTTTTTACTTAATCTGAGAAGACTTTTAAACCACAAGCCAAAAGTAACCGAGGTGTCTTAATACTGTGTTTCCCTTGGCTCCACGCCCAAAGAGCAAAGGGCTCGGTGTGCTGCGGCGCCTCTGCCTGCGGAGGCACGGCCGGGCCACGGGCCGGGCACGGGGGATCGGGAAAAACACGGCTCCGGTTATCGGTGCCGCAGTCGAACACGAGCATTTACCCCGCAGATACCCCCGCCGCTCACGGGGGCCGCGGGCACGGGGCGCAGCCGAGCCTCGCCGCAGCCCCGGCACGGCCCGGGGCCGGCACCGGCTCAGCCCGGCGGGTCCCCGCAGGGGCTTCAACCGCACTCAGGGACGGCGGCTCCTCCGGCACCCCCGCGGGACGGAGCCGCCGCGCCGGGCGAGTCCCGTTCCCTCCGAGCCCGCCCCTCAGGGCCCCCTCCTGTCCCGCCGCCCCGGTCCCACCTTGTCGTGCCAGGCGGAGTCGCTGCGCAGCGCTTTGCCCCACACGGAGCCGCGCCCGGCCGCGCCGCCGTTGGCCACCGCGTGGTGCTGCGAGTGCGGCGGCTCGTCCCGGCGCCGCCCGCCGCTCATCCCGCTCCGCCGGGATCCGCCGGGATCCTGCACCGGGATCCGCCCGGCCGGCCCGGAACCGGCCCGGCCCCGCCGCGCGCCGCCAATCGCCGCACGGCCCCGGGACACGTGACAAGGGCGGGGCCGCAGCCCTACGGCGGGCGAGAGGGGGCGGGAAGGGAAGGGAAGGGAAGGGGAGGGAAGGGGAGGGAAGGGAAGGGAAGGGAAGGGAAGGGAAGGGAAGGGAAGGGAAGGGGTCTCGGCCTGGCAGAGCCACTCCCTAGCGAAAGGGTCAGACAGCAGTGCCCGTGTTGCTGGGTGGGAGAGGGCACAGCCCTTCGCAGCCCTGCCGTGTCACTGAGCCTGCAAACACGGCCGCCACGGGGGATCCCGGCACACAGCCAGGCTGTGGAGGCTCCACAGGGCCGGAGGGTTGGGAGTCCTTAGGATACACACGGTTGTGCAGCTTCTTACCTGGTCATTCATCTGACCTTAGAGCAGCTGAACATACGAGGGTTGTGGATAGAATTATCACATGTGCAGCCCTAAAGATTTGACTCTTTTTTTTATTCTTTCCTTCAAGGAGCAGTGGTACTCAGACCAGTTGCAGTCCTAGAAAAATGTACAGGAATTACTCCTGCATGGTGTAGGTAGAGTGTATGGTTGGGTCTCACTCTCTGTTACTCTCAGCATGTGATTATGTGGGTGGAGAGGGGCTTTAGTGACAATATTCCAGGTACCGTTGGGCAGCTGAGCTTGGCGGTGCTGGGGTCACTCCAGGCACTGCTGGAAGCCCTGAATCCCGTGGGGATCCTCACCTCTGCCAGTGGGGCTGAGTCCTGCACAGGTTCCCTGTGTGGATCCTCGTTCCTCCCTCACCTGCTGTGCGCATCCCACTGGCACTGCCACACCATGAGCTTTGCTGTTCCTTTTCCCAGTAATAAACCCCAGGCCTGAGGTTCTGCATTTCTTTTTGTCTCACAGGCCTGGAAACACAATGTGCTGAGTGTCTCCAGAGCCTGGCTGCAGCTCCAAATGCTCCAGGATTTGCTGCCAGCAGGACTTGGAGCCTGTGGGTGCAGGCTGACCCTGCATGGGCTGTGTGGGGTCAGCACGGAGGGAACAGGCAGAGGAGTCCTTGTCCCAGAGCTCTGATCACTTCCAGCCAGGGCCATGTAATTTAAATATAGATCATGCAAGATACTTACGGACTTAAAAAGTATCCTGCTCTGCTCCTGCAAGGCCATCAGGCCCCTGATCACCTCCAGCCCCTTGGGCATTTGCCAGAAGCCAGAGGCTGGTCTGAGCCAAGGGAGCCTGATAGCATGACCAGGAAGGGGACACACAGTGTGGAGTCATCACTGTGTCTCTGGCTGATCCTTTGCCTCTGAGCCCCATGGCAGGGCCAGGCCAGACATGTCCTGGCTCCAGCCTTGCTCCCTGGACACTGCTCAGGTGCTTTGGGAGAGTGGAAACAGTGTCACTGTCCTGTTACAGGGGTGGAAACACTTGCATAGTGATGAAGACACCTGCGTCAGGGAACTGACCTGAAATTCACACTCGTAAAACCAAAATGGCTTATTTTACTGTGTTTCCATTGCCTGATCCTAAGACAGAGAGAAGCAAATTAAGTTGGGCTTGAAAAAGCCAGAGGGTGGCAGGAGAGGTGCCAGAGGACACAAACAGGCCCTGGTAAGGGATGTGTCTTGGCAGAGACATGGAAGCAGGGAAGAAGGGCAATGTGGGCAGCCCTGGGCACAGGAAAGGAAGGCAGGAAGGGCCGGATGGGGGCAGCACGAGGTGGCCCAGCTGTGGGGGCTGCAAAGCCTGCGAGGAGCTGCCATGTGCCTACAGACCCTCTTCACCAGCTCCCCTCACAGGGGCCTGGCTGGACACTTGCCCCGTGGCAAGAAACCAGGGCTTAGTGAGGGACAGCAGCCACCCCAGAGGGGCTGGAGATGGGTCCTGGGTCCTGTTCCTGATGGGCTCCTGGGAACACCTGGACCCAGCACAGAAAACTCTGGGACCAGCCACGGGGTGGCAGCTCAGGCTGGCTGACTCCTGGTTTGGTTTTTTGGTTGTTTTTTTTTTTTGTTTTTGGTGTTTTTTTTTTTTTTTTGTTTTGTTTTTTTTTTTTTCCTGTTTCCTTATAATTTTTACTAAAAAGACAAACCTTCTGGGGCCCACCTGTCCAGCTCACAGGCATGGCAAAGGTTCTGCACTTCCCCTGGCTTGTTTCCACCCTGGCATGGCATCCAGCAGCATTTCCAACTCTACTCCTGCATTTTGCTGGCTCCTGAGACCACAGCCTGTCCTTTGGAGGGGCTGCAAGCAGCATACCTGCTTCCAACAAAGGGTCAGGAACCTCTGTGGCTCCCCAACGGAAGCAATGCCCCTGCAGATTTCATCCAAGCAGCACGGGGACATGGCTACGATGTCCCCAAGGCAGGCAGGCTCTTGGCAGAGCAGGTCACTGGTCATCTGAGCCAGCAGGAACAAACTCTGTGCCTCAGGCAGAGTTTGGCCAGGCTGCCAGAGGGCACGGCCACTGCTTTTATGTCAGGGTTGAAACAGGATTTTTTGCTTTTTAGCTGTTGTTTGCAGTGATGGCTTGCAGGAGAATGGCAGCTGAAGATTAATTTGTGTCACTGCTCATTTCTGTTCTTCATCTGTGTTGGTGCAAGTGCAACCTGTGTACTCCTTGCTGTCCCCTCAGCACCTCTGATCAGAGTCTGGTCCTCAACCTCAACATCTCCATGGGCAGTGATGGAGCTCCCAGGAATGCTAAAGCAGAGCAGTCTTGCTCTGGCTGCCCACTCAGGGTTGGGTCCCCAGAAGAACCCTGCATCTCAGAAGTACTCCTGGTGTCTCACTCTTCCACCTTCCTGCTCCTCTGCAGGCTGAATTCTGCCCCTGGTGTTGTGGGACCCTACAAAACAAAGATAAATCTCCTCTGGGATGACGTCTGGAGGGGCATCACCCACCCGAGGGGGCTCCCACAGGACAAAGAGCTCCTCTTGGTGCCTGCAGGACTGTGGTGAGGCTCAGGGTTGCTGATGGGAAGGAAACGTGAGCAAAATCTGCTGCTCTGGAGAGGTGTCCCAGGATCAGCATGAGTCCTGCCTTGGGTGGAAGGCAGGAGCTCCCCATCCCTGTTTCTCCAGGCTTTGGATTTCTGCTTGGGAATGGGGCAGTTCCCCAGCTGTTCTCTCCTCCAGGCTAGTTTTTGGAGGACCTTTGAGGGGCTACTTGACCCTTCTGCCCACTGTTCCCTTCGCATGGCTGCAGGGACCATTGACAGGGGCAGCCCTTGGTGCAGCCGGTGGACACTCTCCGGCTTCTCCACGGGATCCCAGGGGCCTCTGGTCCTCCAGCAGCCCCAGCAGGGACCTGCCCCGCCGCAACCAGAGCTGCTCCAGGGAGCTCAGGGTGAACCTCGGCCCTTGTGCCCCCGGTAGCGTCACCCGCAGGTGCCCTCGGCTCCGCAGGGCGTGGCACCCCGGTGACACCCGGCGGGGACGCGCAGGTTTGCCCGTGGGTTCGCAGTCCCCGGTGCCGCCCAGCGCCGCGCATCCCCCCGCGGGACGGGGGGCACGCGTGGGCAGCTGCTTTCGTCTATATAAGGCCGTCCCTCCGACCCGGCCCCGCGGCCCCGGCCCCGCCGCATTCTTCTGCCTTGTATGGGCCGGGCCGGGCCGGGACCCTGGGCGCGCCCGCCCCGCCGAGCCGCGTCCCGCACAGCCGCGCCTCTCGCCCCGCAGCTCCCGCACGGCTCCGGCAGCTCCCGCAGTGCCCCGCTCCGGGACAGGTGAGGCGGCGCCGCCGGGACTGCCCCGGGACGGGAACGAGCGGCCGCGGCGGGGAGAGGGGCGGCCCCGGGAGGGATGGAGCGGGAGGGATGGAGCCGAGGGGATCAGGGGGAGCAGCCCCGCCGTCCCTCCACCTCTGTGGCGCTGGAGCTGGTGCCGGGGTCAGCTCTGGGGACGGGTCGAGGTGGCAGGAAGATCCCCAGTGTGCCCTGTCGGGCATCCTGTACCAGGGCAGCCTCTTGCCAGGCTCAGCAGGAATGTCCCGGCAAAGGCAGGTGAGGATTGGTCCTGAGCCAAGCTGTGGGTAACTGTCTGCGGTGCCTTGGAGCTGGGACATCCTGGCTTCCCCAGAACGGCAGAGCTGCAGGAGCAGATCCTGCTGCCCGTGGCTTCACTCACCTCCGGATCTCTAAGACTGTTCCAGTCTGGAACATCTGCTTTTCCTCCAAGTCATTTTGCTGATGACCAGAGCCAAGATCCGGATGCATGCATGATGCTCCAGATATATCCCCAGTGACCTGGGAGCAACTTCAGGCAATAAACTTCTTTAAAGCAGAAAAGCTTTATTTAGCTCATTTCCTTCAGCCTTAAGCACAGAGGGATGCTGTGTTTTGTTTAGTCTTTCCCATGAAAACTCGAAGTCCTCTTGGCTTCCCTCCCAGCATGCCCTTTTGGTACAAAATGTTTCGACTATGAAAAAAGCCAGGCAAACTCTAAAACATGGATGTGTAGGAGAAGGCGGTGGCCAGAGCTGAATTCTTTGGAGTGGAACATCCCCAAGTGTTAACAACCAACGCTGCTGACCAAAGATGGTTGGGTTCCTTCAGTCGCTGGAATTTTTTTCCTCTCTCCCTGGCAGGCTCTGTGCGGTTGTAGGAGGAGTTTGCGGTCACTTCCCCCCTCCGAGGCACTGCAGCCACATTCCCCCGCCGAGGTGAGCCCCTTAATTCTTCTGGGAAAATAGCAAACTCCAGCTAGGACATGTAATGCTGATTGCCCAAGGCCATGAAGGCCTTGTGCCTGTGGTCCATTTCTCGGCCTCCCCGGGCATGGGAAGGTGCTGGGTATTTTGCACACTGAGGGTGTGCCAGGGCTTCTCCTGGGAGCCTGCAGAACCTGTGCTTTGGAAGGGTTTGCTTGTGTCACATGGTGAGATCCTTTTCTCCTAAACTTGATGGGAAGCAACTAGTCCAGAAACCATCTGCTGAACTTGCAGCTGAACCCCATATCTGTGCAGGGACCTGCCAGGTCCCCAGTGTCTGGTGGAAGCTGGGGGAGGGCTGGGATAAACTCTGCACACTTTGCTATAACTCCCTGATGCTGCCCTGCCCCTTCCTCCCTGGCATCACTGCTCGTGGCTGTGGCTGGCCTGGAGACACAGCCCAGGGCTCGCGGTCTGCTTTCCTCTCACCTCCAGACTCCCTTTCCCACATCTCTAATAAGGCCATAAAAGGAGCAGAATGGCAGTCATCTCCATTCCTGCAGTGTTGAGTGGGCTGAGGATTCCTCCTGCAGCTCCCAGTGCCTCTGCTGGCAGTGGGGCTCCCCTGGCACCAGAAACCCTCATTGGTGAAGCTGAGCAATGCCCCATCCCACGGGCATCCTGAACAGGGCTGTGCTGGAGGAAAGAGATGGTTTAACAACAAATGAAGCAGGGAAGAATAGCTGCTCCCTGCTCTTTCCTCCAGTGTGACACACCCGGTGAGCAGCCCTGGGGCTGGGAGAGGTGCCTGCGGATGGCAAAGCTGTATATGTGGAACAACATCCAGGCCGCTGCGCTGCCCTGCAGCCTCCTGTGGCAGGGAGATCATGCAAGGCACCACCTCACTCTACTGGTCCTCGTGCCACTCTGGAGGAGGGATGGGACCTGCTGCTTGTGTGGGGTTACCGGGTGGCTGCACGTGGTGGGTGGTCAGTGCTTGCCCACCAGTGAGTGTGGCTGCCTTGTGGCTTGCTTGTACTCACAACTCACTTTGGGAAGCAGCACTGGGCAGAGGTTTGACCACAGTCTCCCCTGAGGAGCCAATGTTTGCCCTGCAGGAGTGTCCCGCGGGGCAGCCCAGGCTATTGGAATCACTCTTTTCCTCCCTGACCCAAAGCATCCAGTGGAGGCACATCGTGCCTCTCGCTGCCAGGATCTTGTGGAGGAGCTGCTGGAGCAGATGTCCCAGGGATGACAGGGCAGTCCCACTGCAGCCTCCTCAGCATTTCCAGAGGTGACTGGCTCCTGCTAGAGCAGCTTCTGAGGAGAGACCCTTGGGAAACCCTTAGTAGCATATCCGGGGAGATCATAGCTTCTGGATACATGTGAACATTCCAGGGACTGGGGATGGGCTGCTGCCTCTGCCAGAGGAGCTGCCCTGTCCCTTGCCTGCCACCCCTCCTTTGTGCCACAGCCTGTCACAGCCCCCTCAGGCCAGCAGCGAGCTCTAGTGAGCCGGAGAAGCACAGGAGGAGCTGCAGGGGAGGGTGGAGGCAGGATGGGGAAGGATGGGACTGGGGTGGGGCTGCCTGCCCTGGCAGCACTACCATGTCCCTTTGGCTTGTCCCACTCTCCCCAGCACAGCCAAGATGCAGCACCAGGATGGAGTTGCTTGCTTGGTTTTTACCAAGGAGGAAACAAATTGCAGTTTATATTTCTGATAACTGTGTGTCCTTTCCTCTTTCAAACTAAATTATTTACTAATTTAGGAACTCTTTAAGTCAGCCCATGGTCCCTTGGGTCTGGCTCTCTGCAGGAGGCTGGGAGATTGTTTTGGCAGGAGCAGTGGCAGATAGACAAGGAAACGAGGGCAGCTGGTGACAGGGTGAGCTGAGGACCAGATCAGTGTGGGGCTATCATGGTACCACCCAGCACTGACCTCCTTGGCTCTGCTGCCCAGGATCCACAGTTCCTGGGCTGGAGCCGTGCTGGGATGGGGCTTTCAGCAGGGAGTTGCCAGGAGCAGGACCTGTGTCTGTGCTTTTCCCTCTTGCTGAGGAGGAAGCTGGAGATTTGGTGGCTGCACCATTTGTCTGAGCTGAGTCCACCCCAGCATGCAGGGCATCATGGCCAGGCATTCCCTACAATGCTCCTGGAATTGAGTTTTTGGGAATCCCAGAAAGTATGTCTTCAAGGACCAGTGGAGCGTGGCCATCAAACCCTTGTGCAGAGCAGAGACTGCTCCAGCTGAATCAGCTCTTGCTGCAGATCCCTGCACAGAATCCATGCACTTGAACCTTTCCTCATACTGACCCAAAAATCTCTTCCCAAGTCTCCAGCCAGCCCAAGGTGTCTCTCAGACAGCAGAGATAGAATGACTGAGCTGAACCTTGGGACTGAGCATCTTTCCAGGGCACATTTTGGATCAAACCCCAGATCCACGTGCTCTCAAAATTGTGCTTAATCCTGCTACGAGCACTGTCTCTGTGGAGAGGGTGCCAAGCTGTGCTGCTCATGGTCACAGTCAGGGCAGGGTAAATATTTGAATAATATTAATTCATGTGGTGAGAGCAAGACTCCTGCTTATTTCTACAGTCTTCTGTTAATAATTCTGCTAATAATTTGATGTGTTTCGAAAGCTGAGCCCAGTGCCATGGGCCAGCAGCAGAGCTTTTGTTTCTGGCTCTGACTCAGCCTGGTGGTGTTGTGTGGAACCGAGCTTCCCATGCTGCTGCTGTGGGATGTCACCGGCCCCACCGGTGTCCCCGGTGCTCGGTGGAGCCTGGCAGGGCACGCAGAGGGACTGGCCTGCTGCAAAGAGCTTTGTGGTGCTGGAGGAAGCAGCAGGAAGGGATGGACTGGGGGATGAGGTCTCCTGCTCACCCAGTGTGGGCACAGCTGGGCTTCCCAGTCCTGCTGCTCCCCTTGGCTGGCTGGTGACAAGCATCTCTTTCCTGGTGGGCACTGGGAAAGGATGGAGGGTTCGGGAGATGTGGGGTGGTTTGGTGGCTGCTGTCAGGTGCTGGGGTCAGTGCAAAGGAGGGGGCTGAGGGAGGTGTGGATTCCATCCTGGAATGGGGGGCATGTGGGGGATGAGGGAGGACTCCTGGGGACATGGGGCATGTCCCCTGCACATGAAGGGCCCTGCCTGGGCTCCATGGTTGCTCCCACAGTGGGATGGGAGCCTTCTCAGGATGTGGGAAGTGTGCCCAGCCCCCTCTGAGCTTGACTGGTTGCCATGGTGTGTTGGGCTGTGATTTGGCACTGCCTGATGCCCCTGGAATGTCCTTCAAGCACAGCACGGCTGTGGGAACCTGGAGACCACAGCAGGCTGAGGAACAGGCTGGTGGTCCCCTGTCCCAGCCCCTGCCTCTACTACCCCTTGAGAGAGTGATAGCAGGAGGGGAAGGAGAGAGCTGGAGGGTCTGCTGTGGGGAGGGCAGGGGAAGGCTCTTTGAATGAAGGTTTTTGCTCTGCTCTGGTCCATGCCAGCACCAGGGGATGTTCCTCAGGTCCCCGTGGTCCCCCTGGGGTCAGCAGTAAGGACCTAGCTGGGAAGCAGATTCCAGAGTAGACCCCTGAGCTGCCCATTCAGGGTGTCCAACCCAGCAAGGACAGTCCTGCTGCAGCTCGCTGGGGTGTGTCTCCATGAGATAGGATATGGCTCCTGAATTACTCCATCCCAGGGCACTGATGAGGAGCCCAGGTCCTGCTGCCCACCAGGCACAGGGCACACAGAGCACAGCACTGATTCTCTGCTCTTCCACCATGGAATCCCTTCATGATCCATTAATTTGCTATTGCCCCTGCAGCTGCTCCCCAAACCAGATGCTGGCCAGGAGGAGGCCCAGGGCTGTGTGTGAGGGAGGAATGGCTGCGGCACAAACACGAGGGCTCGGAGCAGTGTCCCTTCCCTGGGCTGACCTCGGGCCAGCCTGTCCCACAGGCCAAGCTGGGCTTTGCTGCCATCCTTCTAGGCTAAGCCTGGCAGGATTCCCCTGGGAGAAACCTGAGCATCCTCTTTCAGGCAGTGTCAGTGGTTGCTGGGCACGCTGAGCTCCCATGGAGCAGGATGTCCCAAACCCTGACTGCATCCCTCAGTGTGGCAGCCTGGGGACACCACCAGCCCCTGCTCAGAGGCTGAGGGGGCCTGGATGCCATCCCGGGATGGGAGTGGGCTCTCTGCTCCAGCCCTGTTCCTGCTGGGGCCCCAGTTCCAGCTGGGCACAGCAGCTCCCACCTTGGAAGGACCAGGTTTTCCTGCTGTTGTCCTGCCCTAGCCGTGTCCCCAAAGGTGGGTCTGTCCCACTGCTGCCCCTCCTTCTCCTGGCATTCATTACCTGTAACAACAGCACCATCCTCAGTGCCCCACAGCCCTGGGGCTGCTTGGCTCCTCTCCTGGCTCTGCAGCCCTCTGAGGTCGATGGTCCCCTCTGCCTCTTACTGTGGGCTTCCCGGGCAGGGTGGGGGTCACTGGGACAGGGAGGGCAGCGGCAAGAGGTTGGGATCCCAGGAGGTGGAATG
>VZSR01002515.1:909384-968581 GCA_013398615.1 Brachypodius melanocephalos
CCAGTGGCCTGGGGAGCTGGAGCTGGGCACTGGCAGCCAGGGCTCAGGGAGAGCAGGAAGCCCTGTGCCTGCCTTGCAGAAATTCCAGCACTAGGAAAGTGGCACCTGCTCCCACTGAGGCTTCCTGGGCAGCAGCAGCTTTCCAAGCCTGTGCCCTGCTGTGGGATGGATGGGCTTTTCCTCCCTGCAGAGGAGCTGCTGCTCCCGCATTGCTGGGGGGACAGATGCTGCCCAAAGGGACAGAACGGGGTGTGCTGGTGGGAGAGAAAGGGATGGTCATGATTGAAACCCAATAACTGCTCCAGAGCCAGGGCATGTCCCAGCTCTGTGACAGTGCCTGCTGTCACAGTGGCTGTGTGTGCCTGTTTCTGTGCTGCGTTTTCTAACAGGAATTGAATGCTGGAAGCAGCATGGTGGTGGGGACAGGCAGGATTTTGGGGGGTTCTCAGCACTGAAGAGTCAGTCGGGCTTTTTGTTGGGAGTCTATCTCTTTGTTTGGGAATCACAGTGGTAGATGGCCAGGATCATGTCAGGGGACCACAGCATCACAGGATCATGTCAAGGGGACCCAGCTAAGGCTTGCAAGCAAGGGAGTTTGCAACAGAAGAGGGTGTAAGACTGGTGTATTTGAGGGTTTTAATGCCAAATATTGTCTTAAAGAAAAAAAATGACAGCTGAGATCTTGCTGTGATTGAAGTTGTGGCAAGTCCTAGCTCCTTGGGGGAAATATTTTCCATAGCTGTTGATTTAGGAAAGATCGGACTTTTTTCTCCCCTTGATTTATTCTCTTCTAATTGTCTTCTAGGAAGAAGGCAGTTATTTTAATGTAGCATTTTATATACATTAAACAATCCATGGCCAAGGCTCAGTAATGGCAAAGGCCTACCAGACGTACAGCCTCTGTGCTGTGCAGATATTTGGAAGAGCCTTTAGCATGAGCTGTGACTCAGGGAAGGTGTCTCTGCTGCCTCATTCACGGCCCTCTTAGGGGCCGAGGGGCTGCAGCTCCATCACCTGATGGTTTCTAGGGTTTTCCATCCATGCTGCTCTCCTGCCATCCATCTGCTCTGGCGGCCTCCATGCTCCCATTCGGGTTGGCAGCATGTTGGCACCAGCAGCAGTGTGGAAACAGGACTGAGCTCCAGGATGGGTCACCTGGAGAACGAAAAACTGTCCCCAGGCTTGGGACCTGCAGGGTGGTCTCCGAGCTGGCTCTGTACAATGCCATGGCCTCTGGCTGGGGAATGGCAGGGGCTGTGCTGTACCTGCCCGCAGCTGGGAGCCCGGAGTTGCAGTGGGGTGCAGCACGGAGCCCCTCCATCCCCGGGGGCAGCTCTGCTCAGAGCCCCTGCAGCTCCCGGGGCTCCGGGCACTGCTGCTGTGGCTCGGGGGTGGCTCGACCCCAGGGCTGTGCCCGTTCCTGTGCGGCGATGGAGAGCAGGAGCCGTGGGGCGCAGGGGGGCTGGCAGGGCCGGGGGCAGCCGGGCTGGGGCGCAGGGAGGAAGGGGCTGCCCCGGGCAGGCGGTGCCGGGCAGGAAGCAGCCGGTGTTGGGGTTTCCGTGGGTGCCGGCGCTGGTCGTGCCTCTCTGGAGCCCCGCGGAAAAGAGATCCAGGGCTGGGAGCGGGGGGCCCTGTGGTAGTCCCGGTGTGCGGGAGCTGCTCCCCTGGTCTGGGGGAGCTGCCTCTGGTTTGACCCAGGGCTGCAGCCCCCCGGCTGACCCCGGCGCGCCCCTCTCTCCTGCAGATCTGTAACTGGTTCATCAACGCCCGGCGGCGGCTGCTCCCGGACATGCTGCGCAAGGACGGCAAGGACCCCAACCAGTTCACCATCTCCCGCCGCGGGGGCAAAGCCGGCGACGTGGCCGTGCCGCGGGGCGCTGCCGCCGGCTCCGGGGTGCTGGTGGTGCCGCCCGCGGGCGCCTCCAAGGTGCTGTCCATGTCGGTGTGCCCGCAGGTACTGTGCCACCCGGCGCGGGCGCTGGCCGTGGTGAGCGCCCACAGCCCCGAGTGGGAGAAGCCCCCCGGGCCCGAGGCCGTGCCCAGGGCGGGCAGCAGCACCCTGACCCTGCTGGCGCGGGCCGAGGCGGGCAGCCCCACACCCGGACTCTTCAACACGCCGCCCCCGACGCCCCCTGAGCTCTTCGGGGACGACTTCAGCAGCTTCCAGCTGCTGGTGGAGGTGGCCCTGCAGAAGGCGGCCGAGCTGGAGCGGCAGCGGCAGGGGGGGCAGCTGCCCCTGGCTCCCCACGCCGAATCCCCCGGAGCCTCCAAATAACCCCGGGCCGGGTCCGCAGGGTGCCCTTCCCCGGCGGGAGCCCGACCCTCCCGGCCTCCGCCTGACCCCCACAGCCCATCCCAGGAGCGGCTCCTGCCTCCCGGGGGCTCTGGTCTCTCTCGGCAGCCAAGGCGGCAGAGGAAGGCCTGTCCCAGCCCGCCATCCTCCTGCGGGGAGATGCCCTGACTGCCGAGCCCGGTGCCCCGGCTGTGCCGGGACCGGCGTGCCCAGAGCTCGGCGCTGGCAGGGGCCTGTCCCCGCCGCACGGCCGGAGCAGGCGATGGAGCTCCCACGGAGAACCTGCTGATCTCTTCCTCTCCTGCAAACAAGGGTCCAGCCAGCACCATTTCTTCAGGGAGACAGAGAGAACCTATTTTTTAAATGCCAGTGTCTGTTTTAAGGACTGTGGATGAAGAGCTTTGTCTCCCAAATCTCTGATCTTTCCCCACTCTTACCCCCCGGCCCCCCTTTTGGTTCTGGGGGGCCTTTCTGTTTCCCGGTACTGGCCAGGGGCCCTGCCTTGCCCAGGGAAGGGCAAAGGACAGATGAACTGGAAACATGGAGTCTGTGGCATTTTATCATGGAAAAAATAGGACCCTCCTCTTCCTTTTTAGGTTATTCTGAATGCTGCCAGTAGAAATCTCTATGGTGCTCTTTAGCAAGTTTTATGTTGAAACATTTTTCCTTTTATTGTGATTTATGACATGATTATTACTTTTTTGAATTTTTTTTTTAAACTATAAGCATTTCCACACCTTCCCCACGTTCCCCTGGAGTTCATGTGGAATGTGTGCACGCTGTGCCCAGAGCAGTGAGCGCGTGGCCAAGCCTGGGCAGAGCTGAGACTGTGAATTTTGTACTCGACTTAATTTCCTTTTCTATTTTATTTTTTTTTTTTCCATAAAACCTTTGGAAAGAGGCGTGGTGCGGGCACGGCCATGTGCGTCCTGCGAGTGCAGCGCGGGGTTCTCGGGAAGCAGCGCTGGGCAGGCGGAGGATGGAGATGTTTCTCCTTGTCCCCTCCCAGCGTGGCTGCGCGGTGCTGGGGACCTCTAGTGACAAACGGCGTGTGCTGGGAGCGGCCGGGCCTGGGGGCTTTGGGCTCTGGGCAGCCCCTGGCTGGGCGTCACCTGCTTGTCCCTGGTGCTGTGCCGGGGCCAGGTGTCCTGTGCGATGTGAGTTAATGACCGTGCCCTGTCCCGAGGGGCACTAATCCCGTCGGTAATTAGCCCGATGAGCTGATGGGGTAAAGCTGCGGGACTGGGAGCTCTGCGGGGCTAGGGGAGAGCACTGGACAGAACGGGGCTGGAAGGGAGAAGCACTGATTTGGGGGGCTGGTGTGTTCCCACCCCACATTTCTTCAGAGGGAGAGGGTGCCATGGGAAGGCTTCCCAATAGCATCACCTTGGCAGGTGCCCTGTGCAGTGCTGGGGTGGCACTGGGGCGGGTGGGTGCCCATCATATGCCTCTCACCCCCACCTCCATTTCTATGTCCAGCCTTCCTTCGTCCTTTGTCTCCTTTCCAGGGAAAGTCCTCATTTTTGGAACTCCCTCTTTTGCCTTGTCACCCCACTGCAGCTCTGTCCTTTGCCCTGGGGGAGGGAGAGGCTCTTTGGCCTCCTGCTCTCATCTTGCCCCAGACAAACTCAAGTGGTTTCCTTCCCCCGGAGCTGTGCCAGGGGCTGGTGCTGCTGCCCTGAGATGGACCCGAGAGCTGGGACAGCAGGAGCTATTAGAATTAAATTTATGGAGAAATAACAAACTACTGTAAATATCTTTTTGTTTGTTCTTCTATTGTCAAATAAAAGGGTTTTTTAGTTTTGGTTGTTATTTTTAAATATGAGCTGTGTGTCAGAGTGAACTGTGTCATTTGTGGGTGCCTTACTTCGTTCTCCACCACCAGGAGAAACCCCTTGGCCACCCTGGAATAGCAGCCGGGTGCCCCCCACTTTCCATGAGCTGCTGGGGCTTTGTGCTTAGGGTGAGAGATGTGGGGTGGGGCATATTCCTGGGGGGAGCGGGGGGCTGGAGCCAGGGCAGGGTCTGCCAGCCCTGCTGAGGGGTCTGCACTGTGACAGGGGCTCACAGCTGGGGACACCACACCTCCGCTGCCCCTCCTGCATCCCCAGGCAGCACCTCGGGGCTCCCGAGCTGCACAGAGGGGCCAGTGCCTCCGGCAGGTCCAGCAGGGCCTCGGGGACCTGCTCCCACCAGCAGAGACCAGCAGCTCCTGGCGACTCGGGATGCGGTGCCCAGGGACAGCGTGGGGGCACAGGGGTCACCCGTGGGGTGGCACTGCTCTGACCTCCCCCCACACCACCTCTGTCGCCTCCCAGGGCATCAGCTGGGGCTGGCTGGTGCTAGGAAGGGCTCTCCAGTGGGACCCCCAGCCCTGTCCCAGCCCTGCAGCCCTCCAGGCCCTGGGCTCTGACCCAGGCACACAGAACAGCTTCATTAATGTAACACTCTTGGGTTTCCCAGAGTGGTTTGGGTTGGAAAGACCTTAAAGGACCGTTCAGGCACAGCCCCCTGCGATGGGCAGGGACACCTTCCACTATCCCAGGTTGCTCTAAGCCCCATCCAGCCTGGCCTTGGGCACTGCCAGGGATTCAGGGGCAGCCACAGCTTCTCTGGGCACCCTGTGCCAGCGTCTCCCTACCATCACAGGGGGGAATTTCTTCCCAATATCCCATGTATCCTTGACCTCTGTTAATGTGAAGCCGTTCCCATCCCTTGTCCCCGGTCCCTCTGCAGCTCTCCTGGAGCCCCATTAGGCCCAGGAAGCGCCTCTGAGGTCTCCCCGGAGCGTTCCCTTCTCCAGGCTGAACGCTCCCCGCCTTTCACATTTCTCACGCCACTGCCAACCCTGCCACAAAAGTCCCCACCAGTGCGGGAGGCTCCGGGGCCCCTCCCTGGCAGCTGCCCCCCATGGCTGGGGCGGGGCGCGCCCGGCCTGTGCCCGAAACAGCGCAGGGAGCCCCGGAGCAGCGCGGCCAAACCCGCCGGGAGCGGCTCCTACAGCCGGGAGAGCGCGGGGCGGCAGCGCCCGGCCGAGGGGGGACAGGGATAGGGACACGGACATGGACAGAGGACAGGAGAGACGGAGACGGGGCACGGAGGCGGGCACGGCACCGCCCGGCCCTGCCTACCGGAGCCGGGCAGGGAACACGAGGAGACCACGCCCACCACCCCATCAAGCCCCACCCTCTCACAATCACTCACGGCCATTCGTCGCAGCGGCACGTACTGCGCTGTGATTGGTCGATAGGACCCGGAAGTACTTTTATACACGGCCTCACCCCTTATATCCACTGGGGGCGGCCATTTTGTTTCACCCGCCATCTTATGGCAGGGCGCAGCCATTTTGCTAAACGTCACGCCGCCCTGTGATTGGCAGGCAGCCATCTCGTGACACCACTATCCCCACGTGATCTCAGGCAGCCCCGTGATTGGCTGTCCCCGTCATTTGGGCTCAGAATTAGCAGGTGGATACAAGGAGTGGGTATGAAATTATTTATAAAATGGGTGTTAAACATCTACAACAAATACTTCTCAGATTTATAAAAGGAGTGTTTAAATGTGTATAACACGTTTTAGTACACGTGTTACACATATTTATATATATAGAAGTATGTAACCCTATCTCTGTATTTGTATATGTATTTTTATACATGTAGGTAAATTTAAAATATTGTATTAATTACAAGATACAAAACCATATTAAAATGCATTAGTTCTTACTGCTTTATAAATTCACTTACATGTGAAAATATAGGCACACATATATATATACAAATCTACATTATATAAGAACATAAATATTAAGCCAAATATAGGGCAGCAAGCATCGTTTGACCACTCTGTGAGCAGCAACTTGGAAGAATAAATTATGAAATAAATAAATTAACCCCCACATCTTCTTGGTGTTCCCCTTTCTCTGCCAGAGATCCCTAAAGCGGCACATTTACAATCCGCCCCAAAACCCAGCAGTGCAACCCAATGACGTCTCTGCTCCGACCGAATGTGCATCTTTGAGAAAGGCCCCCACGATGAGTCCCAGCTGCTGCCAAACCCCGACATGCCCACACACCCCCAGGTGCCACCTCCAGGGCTGGGGACTCTTCCCCTGCCCTGGGCAGCCTGGACCACGTTTTCCATGGACTTTCCCCCATTATCCAATGTAAACCACCCCTGGAGCAACCTGAGGCTGCTTCCCCTTGTCCCCTGGGAGCAGAGCCTGAGCCCACCTCCAGCCCAATGTGAATCCCAGCCCAGTCAAGCTTTGGGGATTCTATGGCTGGGGGCAGAGACCTCTGAGAGCAGCTTTCATGGACAGCCCCAGACAGCACACAATGGGCAGCAGGCATCATTCAGGATTTCACTTTTATTTATTTTTTTGCCTTCTGGATCACCAACACTCTCACTGAAACCACTGGGATTCCACCTCCACCCCCATGACGGTAGCACACAATCTCCCAACTTGTTCAAATGTGAAAAGGAAAAAAAAAAAATCCCCAGCGAGATCCCTCAGGATGGGACAAAAACCTTCAATGTGAGAGGGTGGCAAAGAATCAGGGGGTGGCAGTTCTGGCTCCGAGGAGCCAGATCGGAAAGGAGACCTACAAAGGGGGAAAAAAATGGGCTAAAAAATATTTAGCAATCCTTCCTCTACCCAGAGAGCAGGGAGATAAGGAAAAAATAGTCATCTGCTTACACACAGGGTATATATTTTTACACACACTTGGACACACATCTAGATATAGTACATGTAAAAATATATGCTATACATCTGCCCACCCCCGCGGCAGCGTGGGCCGGATCCGTGTGTAGGAATTACTATACAGGTACTACTAAGTGTATATGTGCATATGTACACCCCCTCCTCCTGGACACACTGACCCCACAGCCCCTGCTGCAGTAGCTCCCCTCTCCGCCAGCCAGCCAAGGAAAATGGTGTCAGAACAGGAAGAGGAGGGAAATCAAAGTGATGTGGCTCGTGCTCTGTGCTCCTTCAGCTCCGCTCCTGTCCCCGAAGTGGGATCCGGCTCTCGGGATCCCCTGCGCCAGATTTATTGCACATTTTGCTTCTGGGCTGCATTTCAACCCCACATTCCACAGCCCCGACGTCCTCTCCCTCCAACAAAGTGAGGATACGGCCCCCTGTGCCCGTCCTCCCCCACCCCAAGAACACAAAGCCCAGGAGGCTGCTGGCTGGACAGGGCAGCAGGAATGACACACCACAGGTGTTCTCTGTGGGGACAGGGGGGTCTGGACACGGGAACCGAAACCATGCAAAGGGTGGGAGAATAGGAGCTGGGAGCAGGAGGAGGGAAAAATAAAGGATGAGAAGGGCAGAACAGATCTGAGGAGGAGGAAGAACACAGCATGGCAAGTGCTCAAGGCTTCATGTTTTCTTGTCCTCTTCTTGTAAACAAGCTAAATTCTCATGAGATAGAACAAGTAAAAAGACTGAAGTTCCAAGTCGAGGGGCTGGAGTTCCCAGGAGTCTGTCCAGTCCATTCAGCAACACCACAGTTGGGGAGAAAATGAGGGGCATTTTTTCTTTTTAATTTTTTTTGTTTGTTTGTATTTTTTTGTGGGTTTTTTTTTTGTTAAAATCTTCATTACTTAAAGCTGAGAGAGAAAAAAGCCAACTCAGGAGCCCTTTTCAAGGATGGCTCATTGTCTCTAGACTGAATAAATCACACCAGTTTCGAGAGAACCTTTTTTTTCCATTTAATGACTTATAAAAGCCGCGGGCTGGCTGTGGCCGGGCTCAGAGGCGGGTCTGGGCCTCGGGGACGTAGATCTCGATGCTGTCGGCGCTCTCGGTGGCCGAGTTCTGCCGCACGGACGCCGCGCGCTTGGCCGCCATCAGCCGCTTCCGCGCCTCCTGCCGCTGCTTGTCCGAGTCGGAGCCTTTGTCCCGGCTCAGCTGCGATTTGGACTTGGCCGGCTTCTTTGGCACTGGAGGGGGTGGTTTCTTCTCTTCCTTTAGGGAGACAGTAAGGAAAAACCCAGACCTGATATAAACGTGCACAGCCGGGCGCCAGCTTGGCCCCGGTGGGGCCTTGCTGGAGGGACTGGGATCATGGCAGGGAGAGCAGCTCTGCAGCAAGACAGACACCCCTCAAAATCGGCTGCCCTGGTTTCTACAAGGAGCCATTTTGCATTTCATGGAATCACAGAATGTCCTGAATGGGAGGGGACCCACAACAGTCCTGGAATCACAGAATGGTCTGGGTTGGAAGATCATCCAGTTCCACCCCTGCCATGGCAGGGACGCTTTCCACTAGACCCTGTCCAACCTGGCCGTGGACATTTCCTGGGATGGGAGTCCATGATCCAGAGGCTGATGATCCACAACCAGGATCATCAAGTCCAACCCCTGCATGGACACCTGCAGGACACCCTGTCCCTGAGAGCATTGTCCAAATGCTCCTGGAGCTCTGGCAGCCTCAGAGCTGTGCCCATTCACTGGGGAGCCTGGGCAGTGCCCCAGCACCCTCTGGGGGAAGAAGCTTTTCCTGATATCCAGCCTAACCCTCCCCTCCATGCAGTTTCCATGGTACAGAGCTCCTCTGGAGTGGCCTGGAGTTGAGAGATTGTTTGGGTCAGCTGTAGCTCAGAGCACAGCACAGGCAGCATGAAGACACGACTTGATGTGGAACTGCACAATTTTAATAAGCCACCCTGACCTGAGCCACAGTCTTCCCTTCCCTTATGGCAGAGCCAGGACACCACCTCTCCTGCATTTCCCAAAGATTCAAGTTGGTTCTTACATTACTTGGGCACCAGGGATAGTTAAATCCACCTACACAGTGCTAGGAACACTTGAGACCCCTGCACCACTGCTCACCACTCTGGGGTCTCTCCATACAACACCTTTTCCCCCTTGTACAAAACTGTTCCCACTGTTACTCAAGAGGAACAGCCTTGGTGCCTTGTGAGGCTGTGAGACGACAAGTGCAGGATGGCAAAAACCCTTGAGGGCATCTGTTTGCAGACAAAACCAGACCTCAGGTACCCCAAATGTGTACAAGGTGCCCTGGCCACTCCCCAGTGCCCCTCATCACCTTTCTCTCCGGTGTCTCTGCCAATTGCCAGCTATTAGCTTTGAGGTGGTACAGCTCGTCAAACTTCATGCTGATGTCTTCAATGGACAGCTGGAGGAGATCCCAAAATCCAGCCAAGTCCTGGGCTGTGGGTCTGGGATTGGCGTTAGGGTTCTAGAAGGGGAAGCATTAAAAACACCACTTCAGAAAGAACACACCCAGCACAGCAGTGTGCACAGCACCCTCACCCCTTTTATGTCAGCCTGCAACCAAACCCAGTGAGAACCCACAGGAGACACCGGCCCTAAGCATGGACACACAAAGCCATCATTTACAGCTCAAATGATTTCTATCAAACTCAGGGAACAGGTCCTGACTGCATGCCTCCTTACAGCAGAGTAATCCTGAACCAGACAGCCCACAGCAAGAACCTCCAAAAGCAGGTGCCCAGCAATCTGCAGGTGGCAATCAGAGCTACACCACTGATTTCTTACACAGAGACCCTGATTTCAGGGAGGGAAATAATGGAAATGTGCAGCACTCCAAGCAGCCAAACTGAGCTTTTGTGAGCAAAATTATTTTGCTACATTTCCACCCAAAACAACCTGAAAGCATCAGTACTTCTCAGGCTGGGTTGAAAAATTTTAAGTAGCTTAAATTTCTTCCAAGAACAGGATTTTCTCAGTTCCCAGACAGCTGAACTACCACCACAGACCCTGGAAAGCATGGGATCAGATCCCAGCAGCTCACACAAAGCTCTGCTGGTGCTGCTGCTCTGCTGGGATCAACACTTTACCCCCTCCTGCTCCTCAAGTCTCTCCAAGATTATTCTATCATCTAAAGGGGAATTCACCTCTTAGGAAGTTTGCAAAATCCGTATTACCATAAAGCCTGAGGGGAAAGCTAAACCACAGATTCCATCAATCCCCATTAGCCCAGGCCAGCTCCGAGCAAGGGCAAACCCCTGGATTCCCTTTCAGAGATCAATTCCCAGCGACCTGGGGACAGTGTCACCAGCCACGCACGCAAAGGGGCAAAGGGAGCGTGTGTGTGGTCAAGAGCAGACCTTTCAAACAGTCCCCCCTCTCTGGCCCAGCCTCGGGGTTTGCCTCATAAAGCCCTTCAGAAGCAGGAGGCACCTCTGTGCTAACCCAGCCCTCCCCGGCCTGGCACTGCAGGCTGTGGCTGTGCTGGCTTTGTGTTCACAGGGACAGCAGCCTGTTAACACCTGACCAAGTCCTTCTAGTGCTGTTGAAAAAGAGGCATCCTCTCAGAAACCAGGAAAAAACATCCAGACTCACCAAGTTTTGTTCACAGAGGCCGTGGAATTGCTGGAACTTCTGTGACATTAGTAACTGTGCACTGCCCACTGCGCTCAGGACTTTTCCTAAGACTGAGGGGGACCCAAAAAAAAAAAAAAAAAAAAAAGACCTGAGTTGAACAGACTATTTATTAATTGTAGCAATGAGCTTCAGCATTTCTGGAGCAAAGAAACACTTGAGTCATCAGAAAAGGAATTTCAGAGATCCTCAAGGCATCAACTGCTCTCAGGAACAAGATGTTTTGAAACTACATTTGTCTGCCATTTGTTCCTTCTGGCAGGCCAAACACAGACCTTACAGACATTACAACATCCAAGCTGGCAGAGAGCTCCTTAAACTGCCCTCAGCCCCTCAAAGGAGCCACCAGCACCACCTCAATGAGGTCTGCTGGCACCTGCTTAGAGATCCCAGCCTGCTCTCCCAGCCCTGAACAAGGCAAAGGTGACACAGAGACCAGTCTCCAGCCTCCCTGTACCAGCAGGGATTAACACACAGGCTTTTAACACCCAGGACTTCATGCTGCTCTTAATGGGTTTTCCAAGCAGCCTCTGGGCACGATGTTCCTCTGCTCATTAAAGGAAATACAGCCTGGGGCTTTTCCCTTCCAGAGGCACGTTCAGAGCTCCATGTGCCTGCAGTTGCATCACCAACAGGGACCACCTGAGCCCTGTCCCTGCTCTGCTGCTGCCTCTGAGCCTGCTTGGGAGATTTTGGCTGAACAAACACCCTGGGCTCTCCCACCCACCAAGGCTGTGGTTACACAATCAAGCAGCCTGCTCCTGGCAGTCACAGAACAACGCCATGCAGGTCTTGGTGTCTTTCCTTGCCACAGGTCAAGGCAGGCCAGCCCCGAGGCAGGGAGATCCCTGGCACAGCCTGGCCCCCTGGCAGCCAGGGCAGCACATCAGGGAATAGGATTAGGGATTAGCTCCTGGAGCCCCAGCAGTGACAGTGAGCTAAAACTGAGCCTCACCTTTGTTTCACCTTTCTCAGGTTTTAGAAACATCAAAACCAGGCTCCACACAAAGATCCTGCCCCCTGCAGCCTCATCACCCACTCCTGTCACTGTGTATGCACCAGAAGCATGATTCCCATGGCAAAAATCCCAGGTTTTGCCAAGGCACTCAAAAATGGAGGAACAAGCCCACCTGGGACTGAACTCCAGAAAATCAACTGGCTTTGTGTTCCCTCTTCCATGCTTCTGGTGTACCCAACACAAATTCCGTGAGGCTTTCCCATGTGAGAAACCTCTTCTTTGTTATAAAGACAGGTTCATCAACTGAATTAAGCAAACAAGCTCCAAAGTTGTGTTCCTTCTGCCCCACGGCCAGCTAAGCTTTCCCCTGCCTGTTTGAGAGTAATGGGTGAGGCAGGGAGAGATCTCACAGCCTCCCTGAAAGCTTTTTCCATTTAACCATTTTTAAGATTAAATCCATTTAAGCTTTTAGCAGTTTTGAGTGGTCAGAAGCTGCATCGTCCCCTGTATGTCTTCTGTGCTGCATCACAGCATTACTTCTTACTCTATTTGCTACAGGGAGCTACATTACCCTTTCCAAGGAAAAAGCATTCCTTGTCCCATCCTCATCTCCATGCTCTGGCTCTGTGGGCTGTCAGCAATATCACAGAACCCCAGAATGGTTTGGGAGGGAAGGGACCTAAAAGCTCATCTCATTCCACAGGCAGGGACACTCTTCACTATCTCAGGCTGCTCCAAGCCCTGTCCAACCTGGCCTTGGACACTGCTGGGGACGGGGCAGCCGCAATTGAACTGACCCAACACTCAGCTCCAGCTCCTTCTTCAGGGAGGAGCGGCAGGGCTGCTGCCACACCCACCTTCCTCAGAGAGACTGTTCTCTTTGGTCTCCTGGTCCATCTGGCGGCACCAGCCCTCCAGGCGCTCGGTCTCTGCCTGCAGCAGCTTCAGGAACCAGAAGCCGTCCCGCCGGCAGGGCCCCGGCTGCGCCGGCTCTGACGGCGACGTAGAGGAGCTCTCGAGCCAGGGGTCAGGAGGAGGGAGAGAAGAAGGCTCCAGGGCCGGGTCGTTGTTTTCTCCATAGGAGAGGTTTCTCTTAATCTGTGAGGGCTTGGCTGGTTGCCTGGTGGAGGCATCAACACCAACAGAGTTGTTGTGCTGGGGGCACTCAGCGAGGCTTCTCTCAGATGATTTACAGCTGGAGTTATTGGGCTCCTGCGTGTCAGAGTCTGTGTCCTGTTTGGAGGACATGCTGCGAGAGTGGCTGTTTCTGCAGGGATCAAAAGCCATCGTTCAATAGCACAGCTCAGCCTGGCTGGCCTCCCACACTGACACCAAAATCCATGGCCACAGAAGAGCCTCTCCCTGCCCCTCCTCACACACAGACACACCACACACTCAGATAGACAGAATTATAAGGTTGCCTGCTTACTGCAATCGGCCGTTCAGACGAGAGGGCTGACGCATGTCTGTAATTACAGCTTGGAATTTTAAAATTTTTTATTTAATTTCAAGCTCCCATTGATTTGGGTGTTAGAGAACAAGTGCTTTTTGCAGCGGGTGTGCGCTGTGGAGGAAGAGCTCTCTGTGGGCCCCATTCAACACCACTCACTGGCACAAAGCAGGGAAGAAGGTCTAAGCACAAGTGGGGGAGGCACAATTTAAAATAAAAGGAAACTGCACAAGCTGCGTCTCACTTACCGCCACTCGTCCTCTACCTGTACCCCGATGGACTGGAATTTGGTGGCTGGTGGAGGAGGCTCCTCTTTTGCCACTGGCTGAAGGCAGTCAACCTTATTGAACAAAAAAAAAATACAGACAAAAACAGACACAAGAACTTGCGGCTGGAATCCACGTTAGTAGACCAGGAGTGTGCACACACAGAGCATGTTGACACCACACGGGAGGGCTGCCTAAGGACAAGCATGAGGCTCCTGCTCAGCTCTGCTCCCATCTCAGGATCAGGGCTGTGGCCTGCCAGGCTGCCACCACCACCTGTGCCAGGAGCCCTGGGCTCTGCATGGCTGGGGATGTGTCCCAGTGGCATCCCACACACTCAGGGACCATGGCATTCAAGGGAGGACAGCGAGGTGATTGAGACTGACAGCAAAGCCTCTCTCCCAGAGATTGATACCCTCCATGGCTCTGCATAAGAGAGTTAGGAGGTTTTAGGGAAGAAATCCAGGTGACTTAGGAACCAGCTCAGAAAAGGAAAAGCAGAGGAAGGCAGTCAGCCTCTCCAGAGTGTTTCTCCCCCCACTGCTGCCCTTTCAGGTGCTCTGTTCCAGCAGCCTTGCAGAGAGGCCTTCACTGTCATCTGTACTGAGCTGGCCTTGCTGTAAAGCTGATGGAGAACTCGTTCAGCATACACAGAGCAACTCAAAGCTCAGATCCTGTACTTGGAGCTGCCCAAGTTCCCCTCTGCTGGAAACCAGCACTGGGGACAGAACCAGAGCTCACAGCCACCTGTAACTGAGAAACCTGTCCCAGAGGAGGCCACAGCCCCAGAAAATGCATTTTGCTGACTAAAGCACGGACTTGCACTACTCATTGGGTTCTCATTTCACTGTGTTATTAACAGCTCATTTCCATAAGTTCTCACAGTTAAATGCTTCCAGCAAGGGAAGCACTAACCTGCTGGGAATGCTGGGCAGCAAGCAATTGCTCTCTCCTGCCTGCAGCCCTGGGACTATTTGGCACTGCAGCAGCCCTTCCCACATGGACATCAAGCAGAAGGGTCCACCTCTCAGGGGAGAATTGTCCCTAGAACCATGGTGGACATGGACCAGACTGATGGGAAGCAATACAGAGAACAGGGCACAGACAGACCCGCAGAAATAAGCCTCTTCAGAGGGACTCACCCAGTTAACATGGTCCCTCTGCCTTAGAAAACATTTTAAATTTGTACTAAAAGAACTTGGTCCTTTCTGGGCTGTTAGGGTAAAGTGCTGCTGTCTCTCATCCTGGGAACACAGGCAGTTATTCTGACAAGGCAGTGAGTGTCTCTTGCTATTCTAATTCAGATGCACACCTGGTCACAGAAAAGGCACACGCTAAATGGATGGGGAAAGGACATTCCTTGGGACAAAGGAGAACAAACTATTCCATACTTGTATTCCTATAGATGATAGCTTTCTTTTGGGGATATTCTCCACCTTAGGCTCTTCGTTAGTCAGAGTCCCTTTGTCACTTTTCAAAGTTGCATTTTTCTGAGGTAACTCTGGAGTGTCTCTGGCCGGAGTCACGACGCTGCCTCTGGTCACGCTGGGTGTCCTGGTGCTGTCCAAGCTGTCTGAGGAATTGCTCAGCCCTGACTGGCTGGTGACCTCACTCTTGTGGTCCTGGCTGTCCAGGTAGGTGTCCTGCGCCGACTCAGTGCTGCTCTGCACGGTGACAGAGATGAACGGCTTGGAGGTGGTCCGAGGTGGGACGGGAGGTGGAGTCTTTTTATATGCCACTAGGCACGATGAACCTGCAGGGATGGAGGGGGAGAACGGAGAACGCAGGAGACAGGTTGGAGGGAAAGAGATACGGTGGAAGAGAGAGAAAAAGCAGGTCAGTCACGACATCCAAGAGGAGCCTCCGAGCAGCAGCTGGAGGCAGAGGTGCAGAACCAGCCCGCAGGCAGCAGCTCACACCGGGGACCCACACCAAAGCATAGGGGAAGCGAAGGCAGAGCCAGAGCTAGCTTGCAAAAGAAGTCAAAAGGAATACCATGATGCGTGGAAATCTGGAAATGGAGAAGAGGGACAGAAAAGCCTCCCAAGAATGCTACAGGGTTTGGCAGGTGTAAGCCTCCACAGTGGGGAAATATTCTTTGGCTAAACCCTATATTTTAGTGTCCTAGTACAGCCAAGTGTCTCAGATCTTTGTCCCATCAGTTGACAAGTTTCAGTGTCTGGATCAGGGTGGTGGTTTTTCCTATAAAAATGGAAAGAAGCCATAAAATTTGTTAGATGTTGATGGCAGGAACACACTGTTGAAGCCCAACAAGCCCAGCTGCTCCATGCCAGAGGAAAAGACATTGTCTGGATGCAACAGCCCAGGAGTGGTGAGGCTGTGGCTCCATGGCCCCAGATCCAAGTGGCAGCAAGGCTAGAGATGTGTGCCCAGCAGACACAGAACACACATATCCCACTTGTAGGGATAGATACATGGCTGGCCACACAAATCAGGACAGCAGCCACGGCCTCAACCCACTCCTGTCTCTGGCTGGACAGGATGGAAGTCCACCAGTGAAAATACATGTAAAATACAAGTAAACTTCATGTGATGCTGCAGCAGCCATGTTTAGGCTCTCAGATTTCCCAGGATATACAAGCCCCTGAGGCCACAGTCCCACTCCAGCTGCTGTGCAGCCAGGACAGGCTGCCCTGGGCAGGGCATGGCCAAATACACTGACCAACCCCCTTTATCATCCTACCCCTGCACTCTTGGTCCTCCCCAAGGCACTAGACTGCCTTTCTTATCCTACTCTGGTTCCTCCCATTAAGTCCTGTGCAATCCCAAACTGCTTTTCCCCTGGACCTCACAACACATCCCAGCCCTTGCCAGCAGCCTCCTTAGTCCCAGAGATCTGCAGTTACTCCCCAGGTCACACCCGCCTCACCATTTCCAGAGGAGCCAGAGCCAGTTCTGAGCATCCCTGGGAGCCACATTCCCTGTGGGGCAATCACAGAGCTGCCCCATGAGCCTTATTGACAGTATGTGGACATGCCTGCAGTTACACCTCCCACTGTTTACCATATTAAGAGCTAAAGCTCCACTTCAAAGGAGGAACTAAAAGAGAGGAATTAGAGAGGAGGAGATCTGCGTTTCCAGCAGCATTTCTGTGCCCAGAGATGCTGAGCAGCATCATAATGGTGCTGCTGGCAGAGGAGAAGTGAGAGGCCTCTGCAGGGCTGGCCAACCCAGCTGCCCAGCCTGGATCTGCACAGGAGCTCAGAAAGCACCAAATGCATCCCAGTTCCCTCAGGCCATTACACCAAGTCCAGCACAATCTGAGCAGTGTCCTGATGGCAGGAGAGCAGGCCCCATCCCACCACCCCTCACTCTCAGCCTCGCACAGGTGAGGGGTGACCACAGTCCCCCTGCCAGAGCTGCCTGATGTGGAGCATCATCTCCCATAGCAATTCCTTGGCCCAGTCTCATGGCCTGAGTCACACAGCCCATCCCAATGGGACAGTGTAGGAGCAGCCTGACCAGAGCCATCCCTGGATCAGCTGTGACTAAACCCCAGAACAACAGGTTACTCCTGTTACTGCACCAGGGCTACAAGGGCCACCGGCCAGGGCAAGCTAGAGCCACCCCAGCTGGCAGAGGTGACAGGATGTCACATGTCCCTTCAGTTAAATCTTTCCACATGGCCCCTCTTCTCCTCCAGGAAGAGTACCCAGGGTGCCCTGGTACCCACAGCCCCTGTGACACTGTCCTGCTTGGAGCTGGATTGGCAACAGCCCTTGGTGGCTTGGCTGGCCTGGTCCCCATGAGCTCAGCCCAGCTCCCACCTGCTGTGGACACCACCAAGGCTGGGACTGGCAAAAGGAAATTAAAGGCTTTTGACATCAAACAGCCTGGCCATGCAGAACAAGGGCAGGCACAGCAGCACAGAGCTCCTGGGGCAGATCAGTGGTGTCCAGGCTCAGTAAGCCAGACCCAAAGTTATTGTCCACTTACCAACAGACAGCACAAACACGGTCTGCGCTGCCCTTTTAAAGGGGGAAAGCACTGCATCCCCTTGGCATGTTCCTGGCACCGCTTTGTGCCACCTGGCTTGGCTGAAGGGCAGCACAGGCTTTGCTGGGTGGGAAAGACCCAGGACCAATAAAACACACCCCTGTCCATGTATCTGTGCTCAAAGGGTTCACTACCTGAGCTACAAAAGTAAGTTTAAGGCTCTAAGAAACATTGCAAATGACAAACACAAAAAGAATCACGAGCTTTGAAGAACTGGGGATGCATTAGTTAGGGCAATTGCAAATGAACCCCACTGAAGCCCTCTGCAAACATAAAACAAGACTTCTGTCTGCCCAGCAAACTCAGAAACCACACCTTCTTAGGAGCGGCTTCAAAAGCCGCAGTCAGAGCAAGCCCATCCACAGCAGTCTGTCCATGGCCCTCAACACAAGGCTGAACCAAGGTTCAGTGCTTCCTGCATCTGTGGGAGGAGACAAACCACGAGGAAGACAAGAACATCCCAGTGTTTCCATAGGAGAAGCAGGCAGCATTCCCTCTTGGCTCTGAGGCCAATCCCACCAGTCAGGAGCATTCCTGTTGCTGACTTACCCCTCCAAAGGGCTACAGCTCAGGAGGCATGGATCTGCTCTGGACTTGCTGAGGTCACAGCCTTTTATATTTTAAAATCAGCTTGTGCTGCAATGTGGAACTACAATTCCTGTGAGTACTGGAGCAGGACCTAACGCTGCAGGACCATCAGCTCAGTTTGCTTGGGAACATCATGCCTGCTCTGAAAAGGTGTGGAACAACAGGAGAACATGGAAGTCATGCTTAAGCTTCCAGTTTTGCAGCACTAGGCTCTTCCTGCCCATAGGATCTTCTAAGGCTTATTTCAGCAAGCAGCAGGAATTCACAGCATGCTGTGGATGATTGATTTTGGGGAGGAGGATGTTTGTTTATAGTCTTTCTCCTGTAATTATTTTTAGAAAGCAGCATGTTTCCAAATTAGCACCTTGCACCTGCCCTCAGGGGCTTGGGCAATCCCCAAGGATGCAACCCGGGGCAGAGGAGCTTTTTGCAGTCTTACACCCCCAAAAACCAGCTGGGCATGCTGGGATCCTCTCCCTCTCCTTTCAGAGGCATTTGCTTCTTGGAAGCCTAAAAGTAGAGTCATAAGAGAATGTGAAATCCAGCCCCTGCTCCCACCCCACCATGCTGGTACCTGCTCAGTACCTGGCAGCACCTCCAGGATCACAGCCAAGGTATTTGCAGTCAGATTTAAGGACCACAATTGCCCTCAAGTGTGTCTGGCCTCAAGTGCCAGTGTTCTCCTGCTATTGCTGATTCAATTCTGCCTGGCAACATTTCCAATCATTCCAGGAACTTCCAAGACCTACTCAAGCCATCCTCATTTTTGGTAAATCACCTCAGAGGCCCCCAGCCATGGTCAGCTGTCCAGGCAAGTTCCCCTGCCCTCAAACATCAGGGCTGGCTGCTGTCCTGCTCCATGCATCCCCCTTTCCCCATGGCAAGGGCTGGAGGAACGACCTCATTTCCTCACACATAGAACACAACCTCTGAAATAATCTCTCCTACAAGGCAAGCTCATTTGCCTTTCAAATCAAACAACCATTGAATAATCTCGCAGCAAATGGCATCAGTGGCATTATCCCCTTGGAGATTCCAGCTGCAGGGCTTCGGGCTGGCCTTTGCCACAGGGTCTCCCAGCTGGAAGGAGCTGCTTTGGGAGGCAGTTTCCAATAGCAAAGGGAACTGGAACAGCTGCATTCCAACCAACCTGACCTCTGATTCTCATCAGCTCGAGGAACACTTCAAGGTTGGAGCTGCAAGGAACTGTAGGATGTTTTATTTGCAGAGAGTCCAAGTGAAAATGAGGCCCAGTGACAATTCATACCAAAGACAATATGGACACACTGATTTTATGGGTCACAATAATCACTTCAGACTCTATTTTTCTCCTGCACACTGAAGGTCAAGATACCTGCACCACTTAGAGGCACTGCTGAGAAACCTACCCAAATTTTGTTAGTCAACAGGAAAATCATACAAGTCTGAAATCCCAGAGGCTTGGGTTGGAGGGACCTTAAAGTTCATCTTTTTCCTATCCCTGCCATGACAGGAACACCTTCCACTACCTCAGGTTGCTCCAAGCCCTGTCCAATCTGGCCTTGGACACTGCCAGGGATGGGGCAGTGACAGCTTCTCTGGACACCCTGTGCCAGAGCCTCCCCACCCTCACAGGGAAGATTTTTTTCTAACATCTAATGTAAATCTCACCTCTTCAAAACAATTTCTTGTTCTATCACTACCTGCCCATGTGAAAAGTCACATGGCTCCCATATATTTCCATCTAGACACGATGAGAAATGCCTGTGAAGATGCCACCTCTTGCTCTGACAGAATGACTGTCTTTAGAGTGCTGAAGGAGATTTAAAAGAAGTTTTATAGTGATTAAACAAAACAACTCCTGGAAAGCAAAGTCAAGTGACTGCATTTGTTCAGAGAGGCAGTTTATGGAAATGCTATAAATACCTCTGACCTCAGTGCTTTCCCTTTGTAAATCTCAGTAGAAGTGATTTTTGAAAAACTAAAAATCTCACCTTGGTACTACACAGAGGTAAGAGACACACACAAGTGGGCTGTGGGAGCCAGGGAAGGGCCATGGGCTCTCCCGCCAGTCCTCACTCCAAGCTGCAGGGTGACCCCAACACCAGCAGCATCCTGGCACAAGCAGCTCCCCAGAGAACAGCCCAAACCATGTGCCACCTCCATGGCAGTGCCCATGGAGCCCTGCTGAGTGACCAGCCCAGCAGAGCCCTTTAACTCTCAGATGATGCTGAGAAACACCACGAACACACAAGCCAGGCTGCTTCTGCTTGTCACAGAGCCCACACACAAGCCAGGCTGTGCTTGTGAGTCAGAGGACAGAATTCCCCAAGAGCTCCTCCCAGGCAGCAGCACCAGGGAAGACCCCTCTCACCTGTTTTGACAGCCCTGCATATACCCACTCCAGACACCCAAATCACCTTCTGAAGGAGGGCAGAGGAGAAATTCAACATTGCCCATCCTCAGCTTTCAGCCCCAGCATGGCTCAAGCAGAGCAGCAATGCTTGGGCATGGCTGGAATGGCAGCTGGACAAGGGGATCACTGCAGGCTTGTCCCTTCTCCCACCATATAATCCTCTTGCTCCCAGGACAGAGAGCCAGGCCCTAGGATCTGTGCCACAGGACATCCTCACCCCACAGGGACTCCAGGCAGAGGCAGGCGCATCCCAGCAGTGTCAGGGAGCACAGCAAAGGGCAGGAGGGTCTGCAGCAGGGACCAAGGAGAGGTGAGGAGCAGCAGGCTGGGGTCACACCCTGACACTCCAAGGCAGGAGTGTCGCAATAGGACATGAAAAGAATGAGATTCACTCTAGTCCAATTCAGAAGGCAAAAGGGGCAGTTTATTTTTGTGCTTGGGGTTATATAGTTTTGTGACAAAGACTACAGAAGAAGAGCAGCCCTCACTCAGAATTACACCTCAGTCACTTTCCCTGACCCACGGGAAGTGGCTATTTCCCCCGGGATAGCATCAATTCACTTGTGAGGTAAGCACAGAGAGGGGAGATGCCCCTCCTGAGTCCCACTGCTCCCACAGAGGCTCTTTGGGAGCAGCCTCCATCCAGCCCCACACTGCAGGTCTCCCTTGGCACAGCCAGTACTGGGTTTGCAGACTGCCTTTCAGCAGTCTGGCATTTTTTTACACAAAGAAACAACTTCTTAGCTTTAAGCAAGCGCCCTTCTCAAAGCATGCCCCCCCCCAGCAGCCAGAGAGGCTGTCACAGCATTAACAGACCTGTGCCCACAGGTCTTTGCTGCCCAGCTGGGAGACACTTCCAAGTGCTGGTACAGCAAGCACACAGCCAGAGATGTGAGAGATTTGTTACCCCTTGCTCCTGTTCAGGTCCAGCCCACCCTGACCACAGCACTCCTGTACACCCCAAAGGCACTGCTGGCAGGACAGTATTTTATCACCCATGTATCCCTCTGGTACTTGGTGTTAGGAAAAAAGGGACTGCCCTGCACTTGCCTGACCACTGCCAAGTACGGCGTGATCCTGTGCATGACTGAAATGAAAGAACTGGACATATCTGCAAAAAAAGGACCACAGACTCAAGGGAACATCTCTCAAATGTTGAAGTCAGAAGCAAATGCAGAAGCAAAGGCTCCCTCTGAACATCAGCTGTGTGTTTGCAGACTAACAGTACGGCTCTCATCCAGAAATGCACCACAAAATGCTCTGTGCAACCATTTGTGTTCTCTGATCAGGTGTGACTGAGATGCCCTCCGTGAGAGCTGCAGCCCTGGTCACCTCAGAGCCACCACGCAGGGTGCCTGAACCAGGCACAGGGACACTCAGGGCTGCAGGAGCCCCAGCAGCCACTTCTAATCACAGACCCAGTCCCTGTACTTTGGGAGGGAACATTTAACCAGAGAAGGAAAGGCTGAGGGCTGTGAACTCTTTACATAAGGGATTTTCAACTTTTCAGTGTACCAGGAGTTTAAGCATCATAGAGATGCTCCAATTTGGAACTGAAGCACAGAAATGATAATAAGCACTGATACACTGAGAATTATTATACTGGGAAGGCAAGGCAGGTTGCTTTTTTTTTTTTTTTTAAGTCACAAATTTAAGAGGCATGAAGCAACAGAAGCCACGCACCAAGAATGCTGGGGGTTAAAGTTAGGGTACCTCACACTGCTGGCTCCTGACAGATCTGGCCATCCCTCCTTTCAGCACAGCCTGCTGCAGAGTCAGCAGGGACACAGCAGATGCTGCAGGGGACGCCAGCCAGGCACTCCCAAACGCAGCTGCAGCAGCTGACACTAGGGCTGCTGTGTGTGCTAGAGGAGACACTGTGATTTCTCCCCACCCTTCCCAAAGTGATTGTCAGGGGGTTTTTAAGCGAGTTGAAGCCATGGTGAGCAGCTCCACCCTGCTCCAGCTACACATCCAGCAAGGGTCCTCCCGTTCTGGGGGCTCAGACAGATCTCCAACCCAGCCAGCACAGGGCAGCAGCCAAAAGGAGCATTCCCTGCCTCTCCCTGCCCCAAGGGTTAATCCATTAACAACCACCAAGGCCCCCAAGCCCAACCATTCTGCCTCAAGAAGTAACCTTGGGAAGCGAAAAGCCATGAGCCTGGTCCCAGGAGGAACAGAACAGCATCTCTGATGGGTGGGGGTGCCTGATCCCCAGGGACAGCGTGCCTTGCCAGCTCACTGCCCATTTAGTGCTGGCACACACTTCCACAGAGGGGCTGAAGGGATGGTCCCTCAGTTGCTCTGTGCTGGGACTCAGGATGTGCTTATCCCCTCAAAAACCCTCACTAATGAAGGCTGATGCTTTTCACACCGAAGAGGTGAAGCAGCAGAGATAGTGGGACATCAAGCTCACAGAGCCCTGAGATCTCTGATCAACAGCCACACTCCTGGTGTCCACCCAGCCCAGGACCTTGCACCAGGGGTGCAGCACCAGAGCCCCCTGCAGCACCTGGGCTGTCCTGCCAGGTGGGCACAAGAGAGTCACCAGTGATTCCTCCTGCTACCAGATCCTGCCTGGCTCCTCTGGCACTGCCAGGGCAGCCAGAGGAGCTGAGAACCCACCCAGGCAGGCCTGGAGCTCGATCCCCTGGCCATGCACAGCCCCTCCCCAGCCAGACCCCTGCACATGGGCACCCTGCAGCACAGGATGGTGAGCAGAGGCCATGGCAGAAGGGCCAGTGCAATTCTAATCTCACAGCAGGTTTTGTAGCAGTAGAAAGCTCCGGGCAACAGAAGCCCAGCAGGGCTTTGAGGCCAGGCCACACCATTTCTCCCTGCTGGCCTTTGTGCAGAGCATGCAGAAATGGAGTCCCACGGTGCTAAGGAGCCACCAAACCAGGAGATCCAGGACTCACTGCATCACCCAGCAGCCTGTTTGCTACAGGCTCCTCCTCACTCAGCTCCAGAGGGCTCTGAGCCCGGCCTGAGCCATGGCAGGCACTGGGGGAGGGAGCAGATCCCTGGCTGCAGCACAGTGGGGATGCCAGGATGGAGGGGTTGAAACCTTTCTGTGCACACAGCAACTGGAACACGGGAATAGGGAACATGGAGAACGCACATTGCTGCTTCTCCTGCCTCTTCAGAAGGCAAGGAAGCCTGCTGACAAATCTGCACAGAGCAGCAGTCCTCTTGAGAGGGCCATCAGGAAGGGGCTCAGCTCCGAACCATTGGTGCCACGGAGGATTTCTAGGGAGAGCAGGCACTTCCATCTGCCCCTGGCATTGGAACAGGTCACACAGACTTTCCTGCACCCAGTGGCAGGTAAGAGAATCCAAGACTGGACAGAATGGAGCACATAGCACCTCACAGAGCCTGCCCAGCAGCTCAGCACCGACCACTCCCAGGGCTCCAGGAGATACCAGGACCACTTCAGAAATACATGGACCTCAGCTTAGTGACCACATACCAGCCAAAAGCTCTCAGATGGTGAGACAAGCTGTGCTAAAAGGTGCTGCCACAACAAGAACAGCAATCCCTTCTGCTGATGCACTGAAGCATCATCCACTTTGTCTTCCTGATTCAGGGACCTGTGCCCGCAGCATCTCACCCAGGTGTGGCAAATAAAGCTCAGCAGCAGCACGAGAAGCGCCCACTGGACTCGACTACACACACACACACACACACACACACACAGAGGTGATCAGTGCAGCAGCACAACCACACAGTCAGTGCCCAGGGCAGCTCTAACACCATCAGCCAGTAGGTCAGAGATGAGAGGGACCTGCCAGCACAATAGGAGAGGGAAAACACAACTGAAGATATGCAGAGATTTGCATTCCAGAGAGTATTTCTCAGGAATGGCACTTACTGAAGGCAGGCCCCATCCCTCCTTGCTTTTAAACACCCACTGTGGCAGTCCCAAAATGTTGATTCTGCCGCTCTGGGACTGCAGGGTCTGCTCTGCCAATTGCACTCTGCAGCTTTGTGTCTGGGCTGGTTTGGGCTCTGCAGCCTCAAGTGTCTCTAGGAGAGAGGCATGGGATATGCCAGACCATGGATAACAAGCAGAAGGGCACTGGGTGCCACAGAATTCCTGTCCCACAGCAGTGACTAGTCCTTGTGTCCCTCTCCCTGTTTAATGCTGCCCTTTCTGCAAGGTTTGCTCAAGGTTATCCAGCACAGACACGGAACTAGGGCATGAATGCGAACCAGACAGGAATTAGCCAGTGCCACCAGGTGATAGGCTGCTCCCCTATCCCTCCTCCACATGGGATGTTATCCAGCTGCTCTGGAAAGCAGCAAACTGCAGGGAGGAGGGGATGCTTGGGAGGAGACATGTAAGGAATGATGGCAAATCCTCCATGCACCCACTACTGTAGCCACTCCTAAGTGCACTGAGGGTATTAGCATTAATCATCCAAGTTTAGTGTAATTAGGGAGGTCTTTTTAGTTTTCCTCCAAGCTAGCAGTTTCTAGAATCTCCTGCAGAAATAAGTTCCACCAGCTAACGATGCACTGTACAAAATATCCTCTCCCTTCACCATCACTTCACTTCATGCATGCCACATCACTTGGATGATGGCATATGTGGATGCTTTTAACTCGTTTCCCTGCCATTGCAGAAGTCCAAGGAATCTCAACACACCTCCTCAAAGTCACAGCCAGTCAAAATCCATATGGCCAGAAATGGCTGGAAACCATGGCAAACCAAATCTCTTCTTATCTATGTCAGAGCTCAGCAGCTCCAACGGTCTATTTTAGGTTATGCTGATTGCTGAAGCCCCAGATCCAGTCATTCCCAAGCATTTGCTCACGTGTCATGGGAGACACATCTCAAGTTCTCCACATACAGGCAGTGAGATGCACCTTGAGCACAACAGTAAGTGCAATAACCCAGGTCTTGCCATCTCAGAAAGGAGAGTGTGTCAGCTCAGCATGGCAAAGCAGCACCGTGACTCTGTGGGACTACCCACACGCCTCCCTCTCAGCCCAGGGACCTCCCCCCAGCTCACCAGGAACCACTTTGTCCAGGACTTTTTGACAGCTCCAGGAACAGGAGTTGCTCCCTTACAGCAGAATCACACCCAAAGCTTTGGGACAACCAAGCCCAGCATGGTCCACACAAGGTTTTGCAAACACTACCCAGCTGCTGAGGCATTATTGGCACATTCCCACTTATGGACAGTCCTAGAAGCGGGGTGGAGGGGTTAGCATCATTTTAAGTGTGCCACTAAACACTGTTCACAGAAGAGCTGGCCAAGAGGGTGCTGAAAACACTGATAGCAGCCAGCAGCTTGTCAGCACAGAGCATGATAACAGGAACAGGCCTGTGCTGATGGCAGCAATCGCTGAGTTCCCCAGCACAAATGGGGCTCCCAGGGAATTGCTCCATCCCCGAGAACACAAGCAACCAACAGTTCTGTAGCCTACCTAAAATTTTGAGAAATTTGCCAACAAACCCCCACCTCAAGGTAAGAATTAATTTCTCCATCACTTTGTTCAGCATCAGGATTTTTATCAGTTTTCAGTTACTGTATCCCAAATTTTACCTGATGCAGGAAATCTGCTACTCTCCCTTGCTCACGGGAAGATATTCCGCTCTTTTAGGCAAGGGCAAGCATTTAGTGATGCCAGCAGGAGCAGCAGAGGTGGTTTTCCCAGGACATTATGAAAAACCCTCCCCACACCCAGATGACTAGGGATTCTTTGTAAGCTGAAAACAAACCCCACCCTGTAGCCATCGGGCCAGGGAAAGCGCATGTGTCAGCAGCAGAGGAGACAGCAGCGAACAGTCTCTGCACCTCGGAGATGGGAAGGCATCAGGCTGGACTCATCCCACAGTGAAAAATTCCAGCCTTTAGTCAACAGTCTTTCCACTTGGACAGTGGCTGTCAGGCAGCCAGCACCCAAGATTTACATCTTCAAAGCTGCAATCATCAAGAGGTTTTAATAGCCAGATTCAATTGCAGCTATTTCCTCCCTTAAGTATGTACAAACCAAGATGTGGCAACATTATGTTAATACTGAGGAATCAAAGTCAAAATTGCT
This sequence comes from Brachypodius melanocephalos, assembly GCA_013398615.1. Taxonomy (NCBI): domain Eukaryota; kingdom Metazoa; phylum Chordata; class Aves; order Passeriformes; family Pycnonotidae; genus Brachypodius; species Brachypodius melanocephalos. Next base: position 935,780 of record VZSR01002515.1, read on the forward strand.
GGGAAACTTCTGTTGGCTGAAGCACAGGATAAGCTTTGCATGTTAGAGAAAGCTACTCCATATTCTATTTCGTTGTTTAACATGGCATTATCCATAGATTAAAAAAAAAAATCACATGAACAAACAGAAAAGGCTGTAGCAGGCTGCTCCCTCTCCATTAGCATTAAATTTGACAGTGGTTCAGCTGTTGCAGCACAGTCTGGTCTGATCTGGAGAGGAAGGGAAGTCCTCAGTCTCAAAGCAGGCAATTAAGCAAATATTCCAACCTTTTATTCCCTTTGGGTAGGGTGCTAGGAAGCTTTGGAAAGCTGCACTTGTTGTTTGGATTGCTGAGGGCTCCCACCTGAACCAACCATGGACTCTGCAGAGCACAGAGCTTTCCTCCCTGGTGACAGAGGCACACAGAGGAGCAGTGCCATGTCCCCAGTGCCACTGCTCACACTGTTCTCCCAGAGCCAAGAGTCCCCAGCTCTGATTCCCTAAGAATTTCAAGTATCACAAGCACTCCCTGAACAATGGATGCCCAAGGGAGGGGGTATCCGGAGCAAACCCGGCACTTTCTGGAGTGTTTCATCTCAGGAAGGGAGTAGGCATTGACCAGAGCCACTGAGCAACTGCAGCTCTGAAATCAGAGCACAGCATAGCCCCGGCATGCACCCAGAGCCTTCTCCAAGCACACCTGAGGCTCCAGTATCTGTAACCTACAAAGCTTCCAGCCACCACCCAGTCTTCACAGCTCAGTTTGCTTTTCCTGCAGGCTCCAAGACACCACATTCCTGGTTCACAGGCCTGAAGAGTCCCCATAAGCTTTCAAGTTGAGAGCCCAGACCACCACTCAGCCACAAGCATGGGTAGCAGGTCTGGATTCAGAGGTGCAATACCTGTTTGCCCACACACCCGGCCCCTCCAGCTTGCAGAACCTGCCATGAAGGTATTCCAAGGATCTGAGACTTAACTAGGAAAGGGACACAAGGGAGAGGCCAGAGCACAGCTCTATTCACCACATCTCGTGAACAGATTCAGTTTTAGGCCACAGAGCTGAAGGTGATGGCTTAGTCATGCTGTTCCCATGGCACAGGGACCTACTCCCTTCTGTCCTGCTGTCTGGAATTCAGAATGTGACAATGACTCCCTGGCCTTCCAAGGAGGGTTATCAGTAAACACAAGCCTCCAGCAGCAGCATTAAACGTCACCAGGCATTCCCTGCTACTTTCAGGAACCTGCTCACTGTGGAACAGACCATTTTCCTGCCATGGAAGCTATGTGCCAAAAGCCTTCTTGGCTTTATTCCCCACCTTGCTTATATTTATTCCTGTTTCCAAAGGAGTGATCTCCCCTCCCTCCATGCCAACTTAGCAGTTGCGTAACTCCAGCTACAAAATAAAAACCATCCACACCAAATTCAGAAATATTAGTGTGTTCTTCAGGATATTCTGAAAAGCTTCCTCCCAGGACTTCACCTGTAAACACCAACCAGCAGGTGAAACAGAGACATTTTGGCTTTTCCTGATCTGTGGCTCGGCACTGGATGGTGGAGGGTGAATGGGAGGATAGGGAACAGGTAACAAGTGATTTAGAGTGGCTTAAGAAAGGTGATGAGAATGATCTAGGCAGACTGTTTTGAAAGTGTTCCTGCAAGATACAGTTTACCAGAGGTGTCTTTGGAAGAAGCCACTCCTTGCTCAAGCACAGCAATGGGACCTTCCCACTAAACAGTGTCCACTTGGTCTCCCACAGCCCAAAGGGTCTCCAGAGCCTGCTGGAAAACACACCAGCCCAGCTATTTCATAGTCCAAGGAGCTCTAAACAAATCATGAGCAGCCTTGATGGAAAGATGCTTATCCACAATGCTCCCTCTTCCTGCTCATCTTTAGTTCTCCCTCCCAGCACGTTCCAGGTGCTCTCAGGCACCTTCAACCATGGTAAAAAGGAGCACTGGGGTTCTTAGGAATGCAAAGCCCCTGCTCCAAACAAGCACCTTTGTCAGTTCTAAGGTGACCTAACCAGAAAGCACAGTGGGGCCATGGCACAAATGTGGGATCTGCTGGACTCGGTCTAACAGAAAACATCAGTTCAAGTGACCTTCCAGAGAGGAATTTATGGGGCTTTTGCGACAAGTCTTCAGAGTTACAAGCCTGCCCAAGAGCTGTATGCCAGCCTTTGAAGGCACTCTGAGGTTCAGCAGGCTGGTGATGTTCTGACCATGCCCATACCCCTCCCTTCCCCTGCTCTCAGCCCAGGTCCCAGCGCTCTGGCAGCGGCCACAGCTCCAAAGCACGCAGGGCAAGTTCTTCCTGCAAGGGCAGATGGAGGGAACAAATCAAACTGCTCCTTGCAGACACCTCCTCACCCAATCGAGGCCAAAATGGCTTTGGAGAGAACCAGCTGAAGATTTCTAAAACCTGGCTACCAAGAGTTGACACACTAAGGAGAAGATGGTGCCATCAATTCTCCAGGAAAAATCCCATCTCTACACTTCTCTAAAAATCCCAGCCAAACTGCAAAGAGTGCCCAGGGCTGGAGTTATTCCTCCACTTGGCCATCTCCCCACACTTGGCCTGGGAACAATTTTAGACTTGGAATGCACTACTGCATTCAAGCAGCCACTCCTTGTGCCAGTTGTCCAACCCCCAGACCAGCTGGAGGATGAAATTCCTAGGAACAGCAAAATGCCAATCTTTGGATTCAGGGATTTCCAGGGCAGCCACCAGCTTGGTCTCTGCTGTGTTCAGCTCAAAGGCATTGCTGAGAACAGCCACTGTGGCCTCTCAGGACAGACTGACTGTGTCAGCTACTTGGGGTGAGTCCAGCAAGTGCTTTCACCTGAAGTGGCCTAGTGAAACAAGAACCACCAGCCAAAAATAACCCAACAGCCAGGGCTGACACAGCCCCAGGGCAGCACTGAGCTTGTGGGATACAAGGGTGGGATCAAGGAGCAGGTCTCCAACTATCTGCTCAGCGGGTTTGTCTGCCAGAAGGAATCCTCCATCAGGCTATGGCAAAATACACCAGAACACAGTGCCATGGTGGGGGCACATGCCTGGGAAGGACTGAAGGACACTGCTCTGCCCTTGTCACTCCAGGGTGAAGCACAAAGCACACATATCCAGGCAGAGACCCTCAGCACAAAGCGTGCCAGTGTCACCTGTACAGGGACTGTGCACTTGGGGTCACTTCTGATGTCTGTGACACCACCTTGGGAAACAAACCCACCCAATCCCTGCTGCTACATTTTCCTGGAAAGCACTTTCAAGAAAACATTGGGTTGTTTACATAGCAGAGGCCCAGTTTCAGAGGAAGAGCTGCCCAGTCAAGTCTCTTGGATGTGAGCCATGTCAGAAGCCTCAAGACAGCCACAGTAGATACTGACTGAAGATGAAGGTCAGTGGCACACCATGACTCCACCAGACAACTCCTCTGTAGGGCTCTGGCAGCCAAGCAGGACCAACACTGTGAACTTGCTGTCAGCAAGAGACTGATCCAGCAGGGAGAAATCCAGTCCAGTGTTGGAAACAGAGAGGGCTTAAACTCCCACTGCAGCCCAGGTTACTGGAGACCTGGAGCTCATACTGCAGGAATAACTGTCCTCCTCAATACACTAAAAAAAGTCCACTCTCAGCTCTGTCACTATATGATAGCAAGAGAAAAAAATGTTCTTTATCATCCAACATCCTTTCTAAAGCCAAAAGCAGCTACAAATGCTTTTGAAGATAAATTAATGGTAAACTGCAGGAGGCAAAGGTGGGACAACAATGAATAAGAGCCTGTAATTTTCACATCTGACTTCTCTTGTTCCCAATAGCACAGAGCTGGTGAAGGGCTGGCAGATCCTGGACCCCAGTCCAAGAGAGCTGGTGCACCCCAGAAACACGTGGGGCCCAAAGTGCTGCTGCCCGGCAGCCACTGCCCCACAGGGCCCCCACACTGCTGCAGGGTGGGGCTCCACCTGCTCCAGCAGCATCCCAAACCCACTGGAGGTGCCAGCTGCTCTGGGATTAGCCTCCTGTGGCCTTTCAGGGAGGCAGAGCAGCTTGGCCAGCCCTTCCCACAGTGCCCATTCTCCACATGCTATGGCTGGTGCCTCCAGCAGCACCATCACACCAACGACAAATCCTGTTCTCAGGGGTGTTTCTATTCCTGTCCCAGACATGCAGCAGACACACGATGCCTATGAGATGTCAGCAGACAAACTTCATACCTACAAGCTCAAGGCTTGAGATGGGAAAGACAGCTTTGCATTAAAGCAGCCATAGAAAAAAATCCAACAACCCCCTTTTAGCAAGAGATTAAATTCTATTCTTTAGCTGTAACCATGACACACAGCCCAGCTGAGAAAACAGAACAACACTTTATTTTGGATACTGCCTTGTAAACTCATGTGTGGCCAGTTATCTAATTGTGGGAACGTGGATGTGTGCAGGCTTGGAGGGAGCAGCAGAGGACTTGCAGGGTTATTTCACAGCAAAGCAGTTTGCATCACCTCCATCAGGAAATTTCCATGGACTGCAATGTCAGCAGCTTTGCTGCAACACACCTGAGAGAATCTGTGAGATGCCACCTCCCTACCACAGGACTGTCCCCTCCTATTCTGGCCACTTACAGACACAACCACGAAAACAGTTACAGGAAGAATTTCCTCAGCTAATTGCTAATTACATTAATTGACAAGACATCTGACTCAGCTGCTCTAGAGCCTGGTGGAAGCTGGGCCTCCTTCTCCCTGTAGGAGGAATGCCTTATCCGTGGGGAGAGGGTGTAACAGCAGTGAGTCACCTCAGACACAGCAGGCCAGCCCTGGGACAGAAGTGAAGCCAGCAGAGCCTTCTGACTGCAGGAGGATGTGTCTGCCCTGGCAGCTCACACCAGGCAGGCAGTGCTGGCAGTGCTCCAGCAGCACCGAGTAACACAGGTGTTCTGCACAAGGTAACGCAGCCAGGATGCCTGTGATGGGATCCATGGACAGAGGACCCCAGTTAGAACTGCCGAGCTCAAAGGAAAAATGGAAAGAGTAGCCCAGGATTAGGGTGGCACAATACAGAACATAAAACTGTGCTTGCCCTCCGCACTGCCCCGTGAGTGCCACAGCCACAGGGCCCAGGGACAGCAGCAGAGCTCGGAGCTGGGAACAGCAGGGCCAGGGCCCTTTTCCTCCCACCTTCACCTGAGCCCCCTCAGTGCTGAGCAGCCACTGCCCATGCTCAGGTGGGCACACAGCCCCCATTGTGGGGCTCAGGTCTGAGCTCTGTTAACATTCCACTCATGAAGGACACAAGATCCAGGTAACTTTTGGTTTCTCTAGGTCTGGAACCCAAGCATGTTCCAATTTACAATACAAGTATTAATATCAAGTTAGGTTAAGTACCAGCTGTCCTGAAAGCCAGGATTACATCTCAAATCCAGCACACCCTCACAGGCTGCTGTCTGGCGGGACATGTGCCTGGCACAACAGTGTCTCCCCCAGGACTACTCAGCTGGAGCGTTTCAGAAGTGCTCCCTGCTCAGAATTCACGGACAGAGTTCAATGCTAAGGCAGTGCTGAAGGAAACATCTTGATACAACTGTACTGGGAGTTTTGGCTAAGCAGATAAATTTTCCACAGGAACATCAGTGGACATCAGTTCTGCAGGCACAGAGGTGCACACAGCATTTCAGTGAGTGGTCAAGAATGAACTGAAGAGTACCCCCTTCTAAACTAAAACCACCCTGGAATTTGTCTTACAGACTTCAGTCTGAGCTTTCTCTTTGCTCATTTCTGCTGTGATTTTGTAGTATGAATATGATTTAGGGGAAATTTTAACAGGGTATGAATTCACATGATGACTGGAAGCCTCACCCCAGCAGGCTGCCTTTTCTTCCTTCAGTTCCATCCCAGGAGGCCTGTACCCCACCTCCTTGATACATATAGCACTCTGAACACACAGGAAGGTACAACAGAACTTCCTAAAGCTAGAGATGGGCTCTCCTGAGCAAATGATCCCGCAGTTCCTTATCCAGGCCGTTGTCAGAGGAATAATGCTCTCAGGAATCTGAGCAGAGAACTGCTTTATGGTTTAATTCAGCAGCCCCTGCCAGAATGAACCACTGTGCTTTAGGCTTTGGTTCTTGCACACCAGATGTCAGGAGTTTCAAAACTCTGAAGTTATTTGACATCTAGATTTCCCACGTACAATGTATATTCTCTGTAAGGATCAGAACAATCCTTAGTTACTGTTATGTGTAAGAGCAATAAAGTGCAAAGAGCAATGCCATGGAATAATAATTGCTTCTGCAGTGTGAAAGCTCTCAGTCTGGCTGGGGCAGGTTTCAGTCAGACTTTGTCCTGCCATGTCCCACTGGCATTCAAAGCGTGCAGCCCCTGCACAGAGGGACGTTGGCTCCCTGAAGGTACCAGGGAACAAGAAGACAAACTGAGCAAACCAAAAGGTGCAACCTGAAAGTCTGGAGAGAGAGCACACTTCAAAAATCCCCAAAACACTACTACGTGTAGGTTTCCCTATATTAAGATGACCCATCCCTGTTCCCCTTCCTGCCAGTGGGCACTGTGCAGCCCACCAAGGTGAGCAACAAGCTGCTCCTCAGTACCAGAAACACCACCCCACCACCAGCACACATCGTAAAGCAGCTGCATTCTGAGGAGCAGGTGCAGAGCTGGAATCACACTGTCTGAAGAGTCATTTCCTGTATGTTTGAGAACATGGGCCCATATTTCCATGCCCTGGTGCCTAACAGGATACCAGGTAGCAGTTCAGATGTATTAAGCACTTGGCTTTATCAATACCAGAAAAATCAGATCTCCCAGTCAGAGACTCCTTACTAAGGAAATTCACCTGCTTCTCTTATCAGTGAGAGTTCACCATAAAACCAGCTAAGAAATTTATTAATAAATCTCACCTATGCAAGAGGAAAAAGGAGTTCTACCTTCAGTTTTTAGTTACTGGAACATGCAGAAACTGTGCAAAAACCAGAGTTCCCATATGTACAAGTTCCACTGCAGAACATGCAGAGTTCCCCCTTCAGGAGCTCCCTGCTGGACTATTTCCTTCCTACATTTCTGACTGTAGCTACTTGAAAACCTCAGCTCTGACCTTCACCACTTAGAGATGGAGGAAAACAGCAAGCAAGAGTTCAAAACTGCAGTCAGTGCTTCCCAGCAGGAGAACTCCACTGGCAGCCTTCCGAGCCTGTGCACTGGACCTTGACGTGTTACACGAGGCCAGCTCCAAATCCAGGCAGCCATAAGCACCATGCTCCAAGAGCAGGGCCAGGTCTGGCAGGAATCAGCTGTGGTACAGATGGATGGCTCAAAGAACCTCAGTACAAGAGGCCAGTTGAAGAGCAGCCACCGCTCCTTCAAATAAAGAAATCTGTTGGTAACCTGAAGCCAAGTGCATGGAGAACATGCAGAATAGGTGAGCTCAGGTATGTGCCCATGGCACAGCACACAGGTATTCAACAACCAGCACAGACCAACCTCCTCCTGAATACATTCCCTCTCCAGGAAAACCTCAAAGGACTTGGAAAACCTGGGCATGGGCTTAAGCATAGGTTATGGCTTTTGCAGGTTACTCAGAATCCCAGATTGATCTCTGCTGGAAGGGACTTTAAAGATCATCCAGTCCCACCCCCCTCCCACAGGCAGGGACACCTTCCACTAGCCCAGGCTGCCCTGCCTCTGTGGCCAGATGTGCAGCTTTCCAGTTTACCAGCCATTCCCAAGTTTCTGGCAATCCTGCCAAGAGGATTAAGCATCAGTCAGCCTGAAGAGAGTTAAATTGTCAGCTCAGCTTTCAGCACCAGGAGCAGAGGTGTCTGACAGCATTGCCAGCTGTGCTTCCCTCCGAGCTCCAGAGTTTCTCACAGTGTTGCACAACACACAGTGCAGCAAGTCTGCTAAAATATGCAAATATTACTGACACACAAGTGATTCACAGCCCTGAAGTTTGTCACTGGCTGGACAAGGAGATCTTTAAGACTGAAGGCAACCAAGTGCCACCCTTGCCCACTGTGTGCTCACCCCACATCAGTACACAGAGTTCAGTGAGTACAAAGAGCTCAGGCACAGATACCTTGGCTCGCTGAGGTATCTTCCTTCTGCTGAGGGCTTAGAAAAGCACAGACAATACAAAGAGCAAACGCATTTCTCTCCAAAGCAGCAGGAGGGACTCTCTTCTCTTTTGCCAATCACTGACCAATTACCAAGCGGTAAAGAGACACCAAGGGAGAAGTCCTTCTCTTGTGTGGCAGCTTGCCCAGATGGGAACCTGAGGCTTCCACACATGCAGGAACTTCACTTTTCTACTCATCTGCCTAAGAGCATCTGCAAGCTCTGCAGCCTCTCCTGTTTGTTTTGAGCACAAATCCATATTTGTTAACCTCTGTCTCTGGGTAATGTTTGCAGGAGCTATCACCTGTATATGAGTACACAAGGCTATGGCTGCAACAGGATCGGGCAGCTCTGGTTTCACAGCCTTTATCAGAGATCACACACAACAATTTGATGCCTGCTGCAAGCCAGGACCTGGAGACAAGCAATCTGTTGACTTGCAATCTGAACAAGCACTCGGTGTCACAACCCTGAACCAGCTCCTGCTGCAAGAATGCTGGAAACTTCAGTGCTGGGAAGATGCTCAGAGAGACTCGTAGCAATTTTCACTACCTTATCTTTCAGGCAAGAATGCTATTTCTCTGTATCTTGTATATTTTTGCAGTTATTCTGTAAAAATTGTCCATGTCCACTCATTCACTCTTCCCCTTTAACTCTGGACACTGCTTACCACCCTGTAAGTGACCATCTTCTACAAAGACATCTTTTAAAACTTGTTTGAATACAGGTCTGAAGTTCAGAGAACTCAGCACAACACTACATTAATTTGCAGAATATTAGGTTTTACTTTTCTGTCCCCATCCTCAAGCACTCAGCCTCCCTTGCTCAGCATCTCAAGTTTTCCTTCTTCTCCTTTTCCAGAGGCCAACTGAGCTCACCTAAGGGGTTTGAGGAACCTGCAGGTCCTGAGGGAAGGGGTTTGGCACAGGGGAAAGGACATCACCCAATGCATTTGCAAGGGTAAAACACCTGCACTGCAGCCCAGGGGGGTCTGTACAGCTCTGCAAGGGGAAGTAGGTAACAGCTAATCCTCTAGGGCTCAAATGTGGGGCATAAGGAACTTCACACTGTCTTATTCTGAGAGACTAAACCATTGCACAGTGACTTGTTCATGTAATAAAGGAATTTGATGAGGTTAACTGTTTAGACAAGCCCATGAGTAAGTACAGAAGGACTAGTTTCCTTCCAGGAAACAACCTATTCATAGCCTTTAATGGAAATCTCCAAATACTCGGGAATTTGTTGTTTTGCTGTATTAAGGGAAACTTCATCTCACCCTTCCCATGGATGTAGTTCTCTACACACATGAAAATGGAAAACATGCTACAATATAGTTAAACTTACAAACCATGCATACTGTGTAGGTGAGCTTTTAACTCCTTTCCTAACAGCTTCTGTCTGCCCACTGCAGCCATTAACAGTGTCAATCTCAGAGCTCCATGCAATTCTTTTCTCCTCTACAGTAACCAGAGTGTGGGAAGCCAGAGTCAAGAACCCTTGGAATGGCCTCGCAGCCACCAGGACAGACGTGACCAGTGTCAGGAGAGAATGAAAATATGTCCCACCCTCTTTTTTTTAAGCAATTCTGGTTAAAAAGCAGATTTCAGCATCTTTAGCCAGACAGCAGCTACTTTAAAAACAGCAGCACTATAAATTAACATGATTCAAATGCAACTTTCAGTCATTTCAGTAATTTTTCCCCTAAACAAGACACGTATCAAATATTTCAAGGGAACAGAAAAGGTGAAAAAAACCTTTGTGTTCATGCTATGAACTGTTGTAGCCTTTCATCCTGAAGACCCAGCAACTCAGAAGAAAATTTAGAAAAAAAAAAAAAGGATGAGTCTGTCAGCAGAACTGAGAATTGCTGGAAAAGAGTTTTGATCTTTTCAGGAAAACAGCCAAAAATTTCTCTCACACTGAAAAAGTCAACTTGTTTGAGCTTCTACATTACACAAAGTTTTGTCCTTTTTTGCCTGAATGCAAGGTTGCTTAAAGCAAGCAAAGCTCAAGGGAGCGGATGTATGTGCCAAGGAAGTATCAACCCTGAGAGATGGCAACTCAGAGCAGCCTCAGCCAAACTGTGCAGGTGCCACGCACAGGTCCCTGCTGGGCAGTGGGACCAGCACACAGCACTAGAAGAGCATCTCAACCTCAACCAGAGACACCCCACAAACAGGAGAAATCTGTGTGTTCATCCCCCAGTATCAAACATTACAAACAGAACAGCTACAGGTAACAAGCTTCTGTGACAGGTACAACAAAGCCCTCTATCAAAACCAAGAAATAACTGGAAAGCATCAGCTCTCTGCTTGCCAGGCCAGGCACTGACACCACCCTGCCTCCCATTAATCAGGAGGAAGTTAGTTAATATTTGAGTAGACTATTAGCTCAAGGCAGAGGATCGAGTACACTGTGCCATGCTCTCAACTAGACTCCTTATTAAAAAATTAAAACAAGATAGAGCTGAAGACAAATGCATAGCAAAGACTGTACAGGGTAGAATACATCCTTCACAGTGTTTTGGTGACAAAGCATGGTATTTAGAAAACTGGAAGTTCCCATCATTTTGGTAGAGTAGAATTAAGCCATAAATAAATAAACCCAATTCTCTGCTACATCCCCACCTCTGCTGAGCTCACACAGACCGTGTTGGCGCTCCTGGTCTCAGCACCCGGCTCAAGCCACTGAGTGCTTCCACAGAGGAAACAGCTGTCTCAAAAGTGCTGAGAAGGCGGGAGGCCCCCCCAAATGCTCTTCCAAGTCACACTCTGGTGAAACACCAGCTTTTCTGCCTGGTATCAGAGCTGACAAAGCTTGGTGTACCTGTCCCCCAGCCCAGCAGCACCAAGCCTGGCACTGTGCCCAGGATGTGACCCAGTGGGTGCGTGGGTTTTCAGCACCACAAGCATTTGCCAACAGGGCCCAAGTGCAGCAGCACTGCTGGACGTCTGGGGCTTCCTGACACTAATTTAAGCACGTTCAACAACACATGAGGAGATGAAGACAGTAGTGAGACAGAGGGCACATGAGAGCTTTTCTGCCATCACCACTCTGGTAACAGCCTTAAAATCACAGCTGTAATTCAGGCTCATTTCACAGCTCCATATCTTCCCTGTAGTCTATTGAGCTGTTCTGCTTTCTGCTCCAGCTATTGATTACTGGGGTGGATGGGGTGAGAGGGAACATGAGCAATTGCCTCCCAGCCACTTTTCAGTGATGCCACATCTCATGACATCATGACTGTTTCCATGGTGACACAGCAACACAACTGAATCGAAACAGGAGGAGGCCAATTAGAACAAGAAAGCTCTTTTCTGGCTGGATCCATAGTAACTAGCAGAAATAAGAGAAGCCGTTATAAAAAAGACACTATTATAACAATAAAAAGCTTGCTTTTAGCTTGCTAGGTGAACCCCAAACCATATATATAAAAAAATCCCTTCTAGACTGGAAAATCCATGATATCACTGCATTCCCAGTTCCACAGAACACTGAGCACAGCCTGGATCTGAGAGATCAGTTTTCATCTCCCTTCCTGTTGAATTCTCCTCTCCACTGGAGCCTGCTCACATGCTTAGGAGGCTGCTCAGCCCTCGAGCTCAAGCAGAGCCCCCAAGCCGAGGTGCCTTTCAGCCTGCCACAATCAGCACACACACGTGTGCGGGGGCACACACAAAAGAAACAAACCCCAGGCCGCCAGTGCACAGTGACTCACACCAGCTAAGGCTCCACCTTCAGGGATGAAGCACACTCAGGCTTTAGGATGGATGATTTGAACAAGATCTGGACCCTCTAAATATCTACATTGTTTTGTTTTCGACCTCAAAATGAGACACACACAGGAGCAACCTAAGCCAGAGCCGGTAACACAATGACTGTGCCAAATCAGCTGATCTGCACTCCCCATCCTATGGTGCAGGTTGATCAGGAAGCACTTGCTGCAGCCCCAGAGATGAGGCAGCTGCTCTATTGCTCCTGAATGGCCAGAAGCAACACACAGCTCTAGGAATTCCCCAGGGAGAGCAGCTGCTTGGAGCGTTCCATAGTCAGACTGTCAGCATGAGGCACCTCCACTTTGGCCGCACATTCAGCCCATTAAACACCAGTGACATGCTGTACACTCACCATATTTTTCATTTCTCAATCAAGCCTAAAAGCTGCAGCAGGAGGGAATAAGCCGAGCACAAGCTTCCCAAGAAAGGAAGCCTGAAGGTGTGAGACACAGCACAAAGTCAGGGCACCTGGAGCAAGGAGAGCAGCACCCAACATAGCTACTGGAGCATTGCAACTCTGCATACACTGGAGGTTAAACCTCCACAGGTAACACTGCTTCTCACAGCTCCTGGGAGCAGCCCTGTTGTGCTTCTCTCCTGCAATTCAATGGGAAAGCGAGGCATTCAATGCTGGCAGGGCAGGCAGAGCACACAGGTCCCTGGTACTGGCACACTCATGGCATGTGGAGGCAGGACACCAATCTGCTTGGCAGCTGCTCTGTGGTAAGAGGCACAGCTGCTCAAAACTGAGTCACCTTACAAAAAAAAAATGCTGAAAAGCATCATACCATAAGAATTAGGATAAATTAGATTTAACAGGTGTCCTCAACAACCTCTGCAGCAGCATTTTTCAGTCATAATCCATTCAAGTTAGAGTCTTTGTACACAACCCTTGTACCAGCTCCTGCATCTGTCAGGTGAGGTTATTTCACATGCAGCAGCAGAATTTGAGGTAAGGCACTAACAATGACTGAGGTTCTTGTTGGGATTCACCATTAAAAAATGAGCCATCCTGTAGCACATGCCTGAGAGATGGGACCATAGGACTTCTTTGAGCCACTGTCACATCTGAACACAGCTGGTTCAAAGAGGAGCCACCTTTTAGCACATGGCTTCTTCAGAGCTGCACCCAAGTGGCTCCAACTTCCAAATTGTGGAGATTGACCCTTCAAAAGGTTTGTGTTCATTTTTTAGTACATTCTGGACTCCGTGTTCCTGCTTTACCAGCTCGTTTACCCAGATCTGCAATCACATGCACCTGCTGCCTGCACACACACCATCACCCACACCCAGAGCATGTTTGCTAACAGAGCAAGAACTAGCACAGAGCAGAAAACAGGATTTTCTGTGTGAACCAGGCCTTGCAGCAGTAGAAAAAGCCATTAGCTACAGAAGGGAAAGAAACAGGCAGAGGCAGAAATAACAGCTTTGGAAATAACCAGCCTCTAAAGTTATTTTTAGAGCTGCCTCCCCCAACACCCAAGATATTCAGAGCTGTTGAAAAAAAATATAAATCAAAGGTAAGTGCACAAATAGCACTGCCAGTAGAAAGTAGACTGCTTCAAAGTTACTGCTGCCACCAGCAGCGATGGCTGGCCTGGTTCTGCTCCACTCAGGGCAGCCTCGTTAGCCTGGACTCTGCTTTGTGGTGCTACAGCAAACTCCAGGCATCCAACCACGTGTGCTGGGCACTGCAGGATGGTGCCAGTTGGGCATTGCTGGGGACTGAGCATAGCCTGGATGAGGGAAAGGACAGACAGTGTGTCCCTTTGGATAGCACACTCTTGTGATAGAATCAATTAGGTTGGAAAAGACCTCTCAGACTGAGTCCAACCTGTGATCAAACACCACCTTGTCAACTAAACCATGGCTGAGACCGCATTCAGTCTTTCCTTAAACACCTCCAGGGATGCTGACTTCACCACTGCCCTGGGCAGCCCATTCCAGTGCTTGACTGCCCTTTCTGTGAAGAAATTCCTCCTAATGTCCAACTTGAACACCCCCTGGTAGAGCTGAAGACTGAGCCCTCTCCTCCCGTCCCTGTTTCCCTGGGACCAGAGGCTGCTCCCTCCCCCTGCCCCCTTCTGTCAGGGAGTTGTGCAGAAGCAGAATGTGCCCCCTGAGCCTCCGTCTCTCCAGGCTGAGCGCCTCCAGCTGCCCCATTCCCTTCCCAGGACAAGGGGGATGACATGCCGGGGCTGTGTCCCTGCACGCTGACAGAGCACAGGGCGCCCTCGGAGCAGGAGTCGGAGCTCGCCCAGCACAGGCCGGCCGTGCACGGCCCGGGGGCTGTGCGGCTCTCCGGGCCCTGGCACCACCGGCAGCCCCGCACAGGAGCGGCCCGGCCCGGCCGGCGCTCACCTCGCCCTACGGCCCTGCTGCAAAGCGCGGCGGCCGCAAAGCGCGCCCGGGGCCGGGCGGGAGCCGCCCCGCAGCGCCCGGGGCCACCCCGCCGCGGCACACTCCCCGTCCCGTTGGTGCACCCGTGGGAAATCCACTCTGAGCACGGCTCCAGCCCACGGCTCCCGGGGCCCAGCCGGCTCCTGCTGTCACACAATCACTGAATCGCTTCGGCTGGAAAATATCTGAGACCATCGAGTCCAATCTGTGACCTATCCTGTGGCCTTGTCACCGGCCCAGAGCACTGAATGCCACGTCCAGTCCTTCCTTGGACACCTCCAGGGAAGGGGACTCCACCATCTCCCTGGACAGCCCTTGCAGTGCCTCACCACCCTTTCCGTGAAGAAATTCCTCCTAACGCCCAACCTAAACAGCTTAGGGACAATGTCCTCTCATCCTGGGGCTGGTTGCCTGGGAGCAGAGGCTGGTTCTTGGTCACTGCCCTGAGGATGCTACTCAAGACGTTCTCCCTTTTATCTCTTAACTCTGCACATTTTTTCAGTCCCGATGCACTACAAACAGGAATTAAAGCACCACACAGATGAACACCCAAAACGCAGGGATCTTTCTGGCCGGGGCCCACGAGGGAGTCTGAGGAAAGGCATGACTGTCAGAGCTCTGTGTTCACTAAACCCTCACACAGCTGTGACAGCTGACAGGGAGCAGCATTCACAGCAGCAGCCACAGCTCCATCCAGGCCTTTTGTCTGCCTTCCCCAAAGCCCTGATTCCCCCAGCCAGCCTGACGTGAGAACAACTCCTGGGAGGGAGCAGGGCTTGGAGGGCTGCTCTGGCAGCGTCCCCTCAGCAGCACTCATCTCCAGCAGGGCCCTCAATGAAGCAGCGATAAAATTAATGTGTGGCACCACACTGCTGGTAGTGCAACGGTGAGGAGATTGCAGGGTGACAGCAACGCTGACACTGAACCTGTGCCAAGCACAAAGGCCAACAGCAGCAGCACTGTGGCCAAGGCAACAGGCTGCTGGTGAGCAGCATTGAGGATTCCCTGCTCAAGGCCTGGCACTTGGCATGCTGCAAACCTAAGCATCACTGAAACCCAATACTTTGGAAATAAAGTAGCTGCTTTGCCCAGAACCAGGAGCTCAGGAGGTGCAAGCACTGTCCAACACCCTTGTACTTCCAAGGGATCACTGGTTCAGGCACTGGAAGAAGTTCTCCAGCTCCATTCCACCAGTACCCATCTCCCTAAAGCCACTTTCTCCCCTAGGAAGTTCCAGCCCAGGCTGTACAAGGCTGGGCATTACAGCAGTCCTGCACTGCCTGGAAGCTTGCTGTGCTCCAAGGCCAGAATTCCCAGTCTGGGCCTGTTGCTGGAGCAGCAGCTCAGACTGGCAGCACTGGCAGTCGTTCAACAGAGTGCCCCAGAGGCTAGAAGAGTTCCTGCACAGAAATGTTGTAACTCAGGACCCCATGTTTTGGGCACACTGAGGGACTGAAAAGCCTCAGGGCTCCAACAAGGGAAAGGAGGGTTCCCAACAAAACAGCCACTCAGTGACCTGAGAGCCCTGCCATAGTGTGCTGGCCCATGACCTGTCCCGCACACGCTGCTCTCCACAGAGCATCACTGACCAGGCTGGCAGCCAAGCACCGACACGGCTCCTAACGGGGGCCTTCACGAGGGGTCCAGGCACTCCCCTGAGGACAATTCCACAGCAGCCTTTGGGGCACTTTCTCTGGCTTCAGATACAGGTAGCTGGCTTATGTGTAAGGCCTAAGAGGGATGCAGCATCCATGCTTTAACTTCCCAATTTTAACTTCCAATTCAGTGTAGATACGCCCACTCTGGGTAGAAAGTTTAGGCTTGGAGATCCCTCCTGCACACAGCAAATGTCTGGCTGGGCCCTGTTCAGGTAGACCTCAACCACTCCCAGAATAGAAACAAAACAAGACAAATAACACTTAGAAGTTTGACTAATCTTCTGAAAACAACTTGTAATAAAAATTCCCTTTTATGAACTCTTAAATAGCTTTCAGCTTTCATCAAACATCACCTTGCACCATATGACAGCACATCAGCAGAAAGGCATAAGCACCTTCTGATCTCCACTTTAATTCCAGCTCTGACAGACCTGCACCACAGGTAGGAATTTACCTTTGAAACATTCACCAGTCAAGTTTCTTGGTCAAACTTCAAACTGGAGAGACAAAACAGCAGCTAAAGCTTTGATCTCTTGGAACTAGGTTCAGAAAAGATCACTACAGTGAAACCTGGATGTCTTAATGAAGAGCACTAAACAGGACACACAAGATTGACTGTCAACACATCCTTGATGCAAATACTAGCGCTAAGGTTTAAAACTTTTGCACATTCACTATTTCCTTTTTGAGCACTGCTGTCTGATGCACCAAGCTACAGCCTGGCTCAGGTGAGTCCCTTTAGAGAGAGACTGGTTTCACGGTCTTGGTGGTGCCAGAGAAACTGGGAACTCCACCCCCCCACGACCCTGCAGAGCAGTGGGGATAACCCAGTTCCTGTGTGCACTGGTGATGCTGCAGCACCTGTGTGGGCATCAAGCACTCTGCCTGTGTCTCCATAGGTGCATGTGCCCCTCTACCGGCAATTCACAGTGCAAGACCAAGATCAGCACCAAGGAGGGAAGGAGGAGAAAACCAGAACTCAGCTGTCTTCCCAGGAGTAAAAAAATTTGGGAAGACGCCTGGCAGTGCATAACTGACAGCCCCACGCTCTACAAGGATCAAGCAGTCTCCAGTCCTGGAGGACCATCAACTCCCCTAGCAATGCTTGTCACCTTCTGTGACAGCAGACTAGCAGCCCGCATTGAGCTATGTAAACACTGGGACTGCCCCACCTAATGCTGCCCATTTAGTTAGAGACCAGACTCACGTGGGCAGATGGATCTGAGTGCTTACCTCACTGTTTTCAGTGACAATCACAAATGCTTTTGTAATGGTGCCTTTTGCACTCACCAGCCAGACCCTGGCAGAGCAGAAGTAAAGCTCAGGGCTAAGGCTCAGCTCAGGACTTTTGGGGCTGTTGTTTCCTCTTGCTTCTCCAGGGGACAGAAGGCTGGTACTTAAGGCACTGATCTGCACCAAAGGGCCAGCAATTAATTAATTCTGCAAGACAAATTGAAGGGGACAAAATTTCTAAATGTTTTCTCCTCTTCTAAACTGGTCACCTGCAAACAGTTTAACTTTTGCCTGTTTAAAGGCAGCTTATGCCAAACCCTAGTGTCATTCCACACCCCACTTCTCTCCAGGTGGGAGATCAGGAGAGAAGGGAAAAAGTGTCATTTTTCCATGAGCTCTTCTGGAGCGACCCAAATTCACCACTCCCAACTCCAGTCCGCACAGAACTTTATCCAACAGCCTGAACTCTAATCGCCTTTCACAGCAAACAGCAATCATACTTAGCACCACTCCCCTCCCTTTTAAATCTGCTCTGATAGAAAACACACTGACAACTTTTCACTGCAGAAATTAAAGTGGATTTTTCTTGAACAAGGCCACCCGCCTGCACAGCCTTAATCCTTCCAACTCACATATGTCCCTGTAACTTGCACTGCTCTGAATCCAATTATGCCTCCTCAATCCATTAAAAAATATCTGAGGCTGTCGTGCAGGTTGCACAGAGCAAGAGTATCAGCTGAAGACACAAAACCAAGCCTGATGCATCTTGGCTCTGCAGGCTTCCCTCCGCAGGTGTGCGTGAAGTGGGTTATGAGAAAAATTAAAGCGTTGTAGTTGCTTTCACACAGTCCAGTGACGGGTTCACACCAGACCATCCCCCAGTCTGGGCTCAAACAGCAAGAAAATCCATACAGGAGACATGAACTGACACAGCTATTTGTAAACGCCTGGCCATCATTAGTTACCCATTAAAAGCTTTTAAAGTTCTCGTGCTCTGGCAGCACGCACAGCTAGGAACGCGCTCACAGAGCAGCAGGTCTCCCAGGCATCAGGCTGGAGCAGCAGTATAACCTTGAGCTGAGCTGTCAGAAGTGTCCACAAATCCAAATTGCACACACAGATCAAGCACCCGACTACCCAACAACTGACACACAGAGCTGTGAGCAAAACAGGCTGACAATGTGTGCTGGGACACCGGCTACGTTTCCAGTCAGGGACCTGTGGGACTCCCAGCACACTGTGCTTTGCCAGATCCCATCGGATTCCAGAGACAGATAACCCACATTTCACAGAAACCAAGTTCTTCCATTTTCACCTTTGTTGCCCAGGGTCTCCTTGTCCTTTCCAGGCTGGCACAGTGCATAGCAGTTACACTCCCGCACTTCCAGGGCCACACTACAGATCCCGGGGCTGCACCCTGAAGTCACACTGCCACGACAGAAGTGGGACAGATGCAGCGAGCTAGATGCAAAATTTGCATGTGGCAGTTTGCCATTTGCACCTTAAAGATGAGTTTTTAGGTTTTCCACACCTGCCAACAGACAAATTTTGCAAATAACCGTCCTCTGAATACCTGGGTACAGACATGCATCAATACTTATCAGAAAGCCAAACAGACTGAATTTGATGAAGTTGCACTTTTCTCCATGCCTTCAAGAACACGTAACTTCATAGCACCAAATGCCTGTTGGAAGAGCAATTACCAGCAAAGTAATTTGGACCCTCTGGAGTCAAGTCTGCCAACTTACACGACTTGGCAATCTGGCTTGTTATCATCCCACATGATTGGAATTTATTTTCGGATTCAATGCCACATGCCGTGGGGGTTTTTTTCCTCCCTTTTTTTTTCTTTTCCTCCCCCAAGTGACAAGCTACAGCCTAGGATTCAGAGGTCCTAATTCCATTCCCATCTCAAAGACATTTCCTGCTCACCCTGGGGTCAAGGTCTTTGCAGAATAAGTAATATCAGTCCTACCAACAGCATCCTGCAAACAATCCTCCTTTTTGAGCCTCTCAATTAAGACTGGAGTAGAAATTAAGAGCTACATTTACTGACTGCTCACAACCAATCGTAACATCCCCACCCTCCTGCAAGGCACACCAAAGCCGGGTTGCACCTGCCGTTAAATCCCGAGGGATTCAGCCTCAACTCCTGCACCGGGTAGGCGGCTCGAGGCTGGGCTGCCACACCAGGTACCTTCAGCCAGGACCTGTTCTCCCAGGCTAAAAAAAGAGACTTTTCAGAGCCAGCTCTGGCCGGGAGGTGCCAGTTAGCTGCGCTGCGAAATGTCAGCCTTCAGCTCCGTGCCTCGCCCAGACAATTCCCTTTTCTTCTCCAGGGGAGGAAGAATCCGAACGCCTCTCCAAAGAAAGGGCCCGTGTCCCCCAGCGGGGGAACGCATTTGGTGAAGCGCCGCTTCCTTCCCTGCGGCACCCAGGGACTCCTTAACGGCCTGAAGCACCGTGCCGGGCACCGGCCTGACCCCGCGCGGCCCCTGCGGGCCGGGCACAGCGGGGCTGGCACCGGGGCAGCGCCCACCCCCGCCCGGGCCTGGCTCCCCGCGGCGCAGGCGGCATGCGGGGGAGGAGGAGGAGGATGGAGCGGCCCCCACAGCCCAGCCCAACCCGGATCCGAGCGGGGCGGCCCCGGCGCTCCCACGGAGGCCCGGGACACGCGTGGGAAGCGGAAGGGGCGGCGGGCCCGGCAAGCGGCGGAGCAGCGGCAGCAGCGAGGGAAGGAAGGAGGGAGGGGGCGGCACCCCCGCCCGCAGCCATGCAGGGCCCGGCTCGGCCCCCCGCTCGCGCGGTCACTCACATTGCCTGAGGAGCTCCAGACACAAAGCCATGGGAGACACAAAGAGGGGCGGAGGGGATCGGAGAGACGGGGGGGGCGCGGGGCGAGGGCGCTCGGCCCGGCCTGGGTCCCGCGGAGGGGAGGAAGAGGAGGACGAGCCGCCGGCGGGGCCGCTCGCGGTCCGGGGCCGCTCCGGCTGCTCGTGCGGCCGCCGCTGGAGAAGGGAGGAGACGCGCGGAGCCGCCGCCGCACTCACCGCGCCCGCCCGCCGCTCCGGCCGCGCGCCCGGGCGGGGCCGCGCATTAAACGGCCGCCCCGCCCCGGGCCCGCCCCGAGCCCGGGCACCGGCACCGCCCCGAGCCCCGCCCCGCCGCCCTCCCACGGCCGCGCGGGCCCCTCCGCCCCGCCGGGCATGCGGCGATCCGCTCGGCGCGGACGGGACGTTCGGGACCCCCGGCAGTGCCCAGAGGGGACACGGGCGGCGGCAGCCGCTGCCTCACCGGCGCTGCTGCGGGGGGAGCGGAGCGCCGCTGAACAAAGCCCCACGCGGGAGCTTTGTCTCCTTGTCTCGGCAGCTGCGGTGACATCTTCCACAGCGCGGCCGCGGTCCCACCCACGCGCAAACGTGGGTTTAGCTGAAAGAGCCCTCCCTTTTCCCCCCGCTCCAGCCCCGAAGTGGGCGCGGTGGGACCCCCGTGGGCGGCGGGTGCAGGGGCGCAGCGCTGCCGCCACGCACCTCCTGCAGCATCGCCGAGAGGAACCCTCCGGTGCAGAGGGACACACATAGAAAAGGAACAACTGGGACCAGGAGGCTTCCCTTGTGGATGTTTTCTCCAGTCCCACATTTGCTGGTGGAGTCCTGCCCCGCCGGGCACAGGGAGAGGGAGCGGAGCCTCAGCGGGTACGGGCAGTGTGTTGGGTCTGTGCCTTGTGCCTCCCCTGGGGCTGCCAGAGCAGGGCTGATGGAGGATAGAGGTGCGAAGGCGAGCAGGGCTGGCACACCGTGCCGGCTGCGGGAAGAACCTGCTTGGGCAGAGCCAGCCGGGTCTGCACCCTGGGCACAGCCACCCTGGGTGCCGTAGGAGCATCCACCTCTATCCCTCAGATCCTGCACCGACACGAGGAGCTGTTCACAAGGCTCCCCTGCACCGGGGCTGGGGCAGCTCTGCGAGGCCCGAGTCACTCTGTGTGGTGTCTGATTGAGACGGGCAGCAGGTGGACACCCGCCAGCCCAGCGTGGTGCGGGCACTGGTGGTGCCCGGTCCTGGGCAGGGCCGTGGCTGTGCCAGCAGCGGTGCTGCCGGCTGGCCCCTGCCAGCAGAACGTGTGCTGCCCCGGCCCCTCGCTGGGACCATCACTCCTTGATGCTGTGATTTATTGGTGACTCGCTGGGCTCCCAGCAATCAGAGAAGGGCTGGTCTGCAGCAAGGAGCGATCAAAGCGTGAGAAACAGTGCACTGAGCTCAAGTGCTGCCGGCTCCGCAGGCAGGACTGAGCTGCCACCGCCCTCGGCATTCAGCAACCGAATCGCTGCGGATTTGTTGCTTCTGCTCTTGGAAGCAGCAGCACAATGGGGCTGAAGGAGGATTTGGTCACAGAGTCAGCGCTGAGCCTCGGGACCCTCAGCCTAGGGCCCCCCCACTCCTCTCCCTACCAAGGAAAAAAGGCAATTCGTTTTCAGTTCAGGGTCTCCCAGGTAGCTCTGAACTGCCAATCTCTTCCTGAACCATCAGAAATAGCCAGGTCATGGCTCAGTAGATGGAAAAGATAATGGGAGAGGGTGAAGGAGAAGAAAAGCAACCCAAACCAAGACTTACACAAAGAAGTGCATTTGCCTGCACTGTCTGACATCCTGAAAATGCTCCAGGCTGTTTGCAGAGCCTCATTCAACCCCACCCAGCCCTGCACATGTGTGTCTGTCTCAGCTAAGGCTGTGTTGGTTGCTGCGGGGCTGCCCCAGCGATGGCACAAGCCCTGTGGCCATAGGGAGCCACAGAGGGGCTGAGCATCACCGACAGAAAGGACACAAAAGGGCACCTGTGACTGTCTGGTGTCAGGGCAGCTCTGTGCTCGCCTGGGTCACAAGGATGGCCAACATGTGGGGATGCCACCAGGCCCCTTGGCCTGAGGAGAGACCTCAGGTGTCTGTGTACCTGGCACATTGCCCTCCAGCCAGCTCTCGTAATGGGCAGGGCACAGCACTGTGCACGGACTCCTGGTGCTAGCCTCCCAGAGGCTCTGTGTGAGCTGAGGCACTCCTTGGTGCTTTGGCTTCTCCTCTCCCACGAGGACAGCACCAACTGCCTTTCCTGCTATCAAAGCTGATAAAAGCAAGCAACAAGGACTTGTCATTCTGACCATATCAGCAAAGGGAAATGGTGGCAGCTGCCTTTGTTTCTACTCTTTTGTAGATGGTCCCTGCTGGGAGAAGGCAGGCTTGGCCAGGACCTTGGAGCCGTGCTCACCTCCCCCGTGTCTGTTTGCGCCAGCACAGCATCACAGAGTGTGGCTGCAGCTCGCCCCTTCCCGAAGACCGGGGCATTTCTGTGGGCTCAAACTCATTGCAGCTGGTTTTGCGTGCCAGACACGTGCCTGCAGCAGGCAGCAAGCTCACAGCCTGGGTGCTGCCTGTGGGAGCGCTGAAATCTGGCAGCAAAGAGCACCAGGCACATAAAGACAGAGATAGTTTGGGTTTGGGGGTGGAGCCGAGAGCAGGGCTGTGGCCATGGCAAGGCTTCCTGGGGAAAAGGGAGCGCTGGCTGGGCACAGGGCGGTGGTGGAGTTTCCATAATAACAAGGGAAAGATCAGAGGTGAAAAATGAACTGGCAAATGTGGACAGAAACAGCTGTTATGAATTTCTTTTTGTCCCACAGACACATGAATACATCACAGAACATGTATACGTGCCCTTTTTTCCTCTGCAAACACTGATGGAGCACGCAACAGAAATCTTTCCCTGGCACACACATACACACACATGCTCTCCCTCTAATCCCTTTCCTGCTTGTATGTCAGAGAAAGCTATTTCTGGAACGTGAAATCTAGGTCAAAAAGAAGGAGAAAATCTGAAGGGAATGATAACAGTCCCTCCCAAAGGCCGTGTGGGGTCAGCCCAGGCTGATGGGATTAGCAAGGGGCCACAGTGGTGCTTCACCCCTGGCTGAGCGATGGCTCCTGGCCTGGTGTGAGCTCCCTGTGCCTTCCCATCACTGCTGCCTCCCCACACAGGAGAGAGGGCCTTGACAGCCAAGAGGAGTGCAACAGCAATCACCTGCCTACACAGAGACCAGGATCATGGCACACAAAGGAGGAGAAGGAGGAGGAAGATACACGACTTTCCCAGAAGCCTCATGATTTTCTCAGAAGCTGTGGAAACTCGTCCCACAGTGAGCCAGCCCTTGGGGAGTGGGCTAGCACAATGAGGGGTGCAGGCACTTTGTCCTTTCTCCTAAGCACAGCCCTGCTGCCCCTTCAAGAGCATCAATGCCAGGGGACTGGGCTGGCATGTGCCTTCTCCCAGGGCAGGGCAGGGTCCCCAGCACAGCCACAGGCCTGGAAGCCGGCTCTCTAACTTAGTCATAAACAGGGGAACAAAAGCAATACAAAGAAGACAAGAAGCAGATGGGAGACAGAGGGCAGCTGTTCTGTCCCAACCTTTGGGAGTATCTCTCCCAGGTAGTGCTCTCCTGCCCAGCCTGGGCTTGGCAAAGTTATGGTATATGGATGGGCACAAGATGCGTGCAGCCCTGGCCTCCCTGCAAGAGATCTGGACACAGGATAAGGAGCTGGACACCTGAACTTTTTGGGAACAGGTTCCTGAATCCTAGGACAGGATGTTCTAAGCAAAAGTGGTGTTACCAGATGGCACGAGGAGGACTGGGAAGAGTTCGAGTAGAACTGGCTTGATGTGAGCTTTCCCTGCTGCATTTGCTTGCTCACCTCTGCCTTCCTGTTTCCCTCGGACATCAAATATTCCACTCTGCATTGCAAACAGTCTATTAAACAAGCAATTCCCAGAGCTGCCTCTAATAAGCAGGAGACGGGGCTGGGGAGCCCTTTGTGGTGCTCAGGAGCCGCCGCGGCTGTCACCACACGCCTGGCAATTAGAGGAATAGGTTCCACTGGGGCTTTTGAGTCTCTGGCTGTGCAAGGCACAAAGGTTTGTTTAAGGCTGATCAAGGGCAGCTCATCATCTGTCTCACTGGCTGTCAAATGGGAGCTAATTGCCTTGTAATGTGCCGGTGACACAGGCTATAGTGGGAGGAACTGGCGTGGCAGGGGTGTGACAGCTGTCAGGGCTCTCCCCCGTGCTCCCCACACAGCCCCATGGAGCTCGCTGCCCCTCCTCCTGCCCTCTGACAGTGCCTGAATCCCTCTGCTTTAGCATCCAACCCCCACATGGCCCTCAAGGAACAAGAAGCCTGTGTTGGCCCCAGAACTGCTGCTGTTGGTACCTCTTTAGGATGTGTCCCTACACAGACAAAAGCGTGGTAGTTCCCATTCCTCTGGGGTGGTGCACGGATGCTGGATGAAGAAAGGCATCCCTGGGATGTGTCTGGGTGAGGGCTCTTAATGGTGTCATCCCAGAGCCCTGCGTGGAGCAGAGGCCATGAGTGACCATTACACCTACAGGTGACAGGGCACCCTCTTCTCCCTGTGTGTGCAGACTGCTGCCAGCAAGCTGCCACCTGCTGCTCAGGAGGCCCCTCTCCGACACCACCAGGCACTTGGAGCCTCGGGGATGCACAGAAAAGGCCCTGGGGGTGCTGGGTGACAGCAGTTGAACATGAGCCAATTGTGCCCAGGTGGGCAAGAGGCCAATGACACCTGGCCTGTACCAGGCATGGTGTGGCAGCAGGAGCAGGACAGTGGTCCCTGGTGAGGTACCTCAAGTGTTATGTCCATTTCTGGGCCCCTTGTGACAAGAAAGACATTGAGGGGCTGGAGCATGTCCAGGGAAGGAAACAGATCTGGGGAAGGGGCTGGAGCACCAGGAGCAGCTGAGAGAGCTGAGGGGCTCAGCCTGCAAAAAAGGAGGCTCAGGGGGGCCTCACTCTCTACAGCTCCCTGACAGGAGGGTGCAGCCAGGTGGGGATCAGGCTCTTCTCCCAGGTAACAGGTGGCAGGATGAGAGGAAATGGCCTCAAAGTTGCATCAGAGGAGGTTTAGATCCAATGTTAGGGAAAACTCTCCATGGAAAGGGTGCTCAGGCACTGGCACAGGCTGCCCAGAGTAGTGGTGGAGTCACCATCCCTGGGAAGTGTTCAAAAAACTTGTGGATGTGACACTGGGGGACAGGGGTTAGTGGTGGCCTTGGCAGCGCTGGGTTAACGGTTGGACTCAATGATCCTAGAGGGCTTTTCCAACCAAAATAATTCCATGATTTGCAGGGGAACTGAGCCCAGATGGCTGATTAGAGGTGTGCGTGCTGTCCAGATGTGTCTCCTGCTTCCCACATCCTGTGCAGGCACAACCACAGCTGCTCCTCTCTGCTCCCCAACCCCCCATCAAAACTCTTTCCCTCCCCAAGCCCCAGCAGCCAATGCAAAGGGCTTGGGGATGCTCTAGGAACCAGCAGAACTGTGCTGGGTCATGTTAGAGAGAGGTGCCACCCAGGCATTTTGGAAGCCCCTTCTGTGCTGTGCCTGCTGCTGCTGCCCAGTGTCAGCCTGGACTTGTGGCAACACGGAGCTGGACAGTGCAGAGCCAGCAAGGAGAGGGCTGTGGGAGAGGGGCAGCCACGTGGGAGGAGTGTGGGATGGAAGAGGGTGACAAAGGTGGAGAGGGTGGCAGGAAGGAGGGACAGGGCTGAGCAAACAGCCCATCCCTCCCAGGGGATGTTTTCCAGTTCCTGCCTCATCCTTGACTGGGATGCCTCTGCAGCTCAGACCACTGAAGTGAGATGTTGGGCCATGCCCATATCTCTGGGGACGAAGGCCTGGAGCCAGGCAGGAAGGCTGCTGGTGCCTCCTCCCCACTCCCCACTCTTCCCAGAGCTGGGATGTGCTCTCTCCCACTGACAGCCCACCCCAGTGCTGTGGCAGCTTTGCCCACAGCAGATGAGCTGAGGCTGCTCTGAACCCGCCTTGATGGCAAAGCTGGTGCTGAGAGGCACTGTCCTGCTGGGACTGACCCCAGCATCCCCATGGGGATGGGACATGCTGCCTCCACAGACAACCTTGGGGAGGCTGCTCTGCCTGCTCCTCCTGCCTGCTCTGGCATCTGCCTTGCACCATGTTCGGGAACACCATGGTATCACCTTTGCTAACCAGTTCCCAAAATTACCCCCAGAATGGGAACTCTCAGCTCCTCACACCTTGTGCTACACCTGAGCCCCATCTGGAGCACTGAGGCTGGCCAGAGCTGGGAACGGCACAGGCTGCTTTGGAGAAAATGATGCAGAGTGATTCAGATCAAGTGACTTGGAGCATCATGGAAATACTGCCACGCTCAGCACAGGGATGCTGGGCTCTGGGGCTTGGGGAGGCTTGTTAGTGCCTTGAAACTCAGTGCAAGACCTGTTTGTTCCCCACAGCCAGGGATGTTGGGGCCTCTCTATGGGTCATCACAGAGTCACAGAATGGTTTGAATTGAAAGGACCTTAAAGCTCATTCAATCCCACCCCTGGCCTGGGCAGGAACACCTTCCACTATCCCAGGCTGCTCCAAGCCCTGTCCAACCTGCCCCTGGACACTTCCAGGGATGGGGCAGCCACAGCTGCTCTGGGCAGCCTGTGCTCTGGGCAGCCTGTGCAAGCACCTCACTAACCTCTAAGATCTTCCTGGAGCCTCCTCTTGTCCAGGCTGAACATTCCCACCTCTCTCAGCCTGCCTCCAGAGCAGAGGGGCTCCAGTCCTTGGAGCATCTCCATGACATCCTCTGGAGTTGCTCCAGCAGTTCCATGTCTTTCTTGTGTTAAGGGCTCCAGAGTTGGAGGCAGCTCTGCAGGAGGGGTTTCATGAGAGCAGAGTAGAGTAGGGGGAGTTTCCTTCCTTGACCTGCTGGTCACACATCCTTTGACGCAGCACCCAGAGCCCATCTGCCATTCCAGCACCCACATCCAGCTGCTGCCCATCCTCAGGCACAGAGCAAGCCTCCACACGCCCCGCAAAGTCATGGACAACCAGGGCTGGGGATGCAGGTACCCGAGCCCAGTGCCTTGCATGCTCCACAGCCCCCAGGCAGTGACAGCAGTGTCCCGTGTCCCCAGCCCCGCGCGCCGCTGCACTCACTGCTGTTGGTGGGCAAGGTCCTGCTGCCGCTGAGGCTGCCCGTGGGCGGTGGGGAGATGGAGCGCACGGAGCCCGTGTCGTCTTCCTGGGAGCAGCCTGCCTGGATGGCGCGGAGGTAGCTGTGGCTCCGGGATCGGAAGTAGCTGGGCAGAGGCAGGTCCAGCACCTCTGCAGCCGCCGACTCGGCCTCGCTGTAGGTGGAGTCGCAGACGGGCTCGTACTGCTCTCCCAGCTCCGGCTCGGGTGCCTGCAGGGGGACAGGGGCAGGCACAGTCAGCCCCTGCCTGTGCCGCCCTTCCCTGCCCTTCCCTCCTGCTCCTCGCCCTCGCTCCTGCGTGGTGCCCTCACGGCAGGGGGGACGGGAGGTGCAGTGGTCAGTGCTCAGAGGTCAGTAGTGGTCAGTGCTGCTGGGGCACAGGGTGCTCGGGGCTCTCTGCTGAGAGAGGGAAGAGGGGCCCCTCCTTGGAGGTGAGAGGGTTCCTGCTTGTGGAATAGGGGACACTTACCAGCACAGTGCCTGTGAAACACCCCCATTCCTGCTGGTGAGAGCACGTGTGGCCAAAATCCCAGTCCAGCCTCTGCCAGAGCCCCTGTCCCAGCTCAGCTGGGACTCCCCAACCTCAGTGTGAGACCCCTCCAGGGCAGGCTTGCTTCTCGGGGGCGACATGGAGAGACAGCAGGACAGCCCCCACACTTGCCTAGGGTGGGTCTTGGAATCCACCCATTCCTGGTGAGGGCCAGGAGAGGGCTCGGCTGTGGCCAGGGCTGAGCAGGGCAGGAGCAGCTCTCCCAGTGCCTCTACCTTCCTCCCTCCTGTCCACAGCCCTGTCTTGCTCTCCTATGGCAGCTGCTGGGCAAACTTGGTCTTGGGGGAGGCTCAGCCAGGTCAAAACAGACCCAGCCCAGAGCAGACCATTCTGAAATAGAGGTGAGAGATGATGAGATTGGCCCTGTTGCCCACATCCATCTCTCCTGGCCCTTTCTTTCTCCTGGTACACAAGGACATTGTTTCTGCACAGCATTGGCATCTGACCTCCACAAGGTTTAGCTTAAGAAGTTCATCTGCTTTCCCCCTAAAACTGATGGTCCCTAAGCCCCTGCTGGGCCCAGGACTCAAGCTCTCCAGCTGCCTTGCAGTGCCTGGGTCAGAAGTGCTGTCTCCTCCTCTTTTCCTTCTCCTCCTGCTGCTGGCCTGGGCATGGGCTGACCCCAGAGCTTGCCTCACACCCTGCCATGGGTGTCCAGGCTGGGCCCAGAAAGCTCCGTGAGGAAGGATGAGAGAAACGCCAGCGGGACAATACCTGCTCTCCATGGGTAAATATCTGAGGGATAAGTGAGGGGGGTCCAAAGATCTGGAAGAAAGAGTTGGAGAAGGTTAAAGGCCAAGAACAGGGGAGGCCCTCACACAGACAGTCACTGCACAGGGACCGAGGACAAGGGGAGCAGGGGGCTTATCCCCTGGGGCCACTGCTGCTGACACTTCAGTACAAACTGCAGAGCTTGTAAGGTGCCAGGTGAGGCCACACAGGACCCTCAGACAGTGGCACGGACACGGCAAAGCTCCACAGGACACCTCAACCACGGGAGAAGCTGCTGAGCATGCAGCCTGCTGTGTGCACATTCATGTATACCCACAGGGGACACCAGGAACACACTGTGCTGGGACAGCCCTCTGCACACAGGGGCAGCTGGACGAGGTGACCGTGGCTCCCACTGAGCACCTCTGGGTAGCCCCCAGCACTGGCCAGCACCTCACTGCCCACAGAGCCAGGGGTGTGGGCAGTCCCAGTGCTCCATGTGGGGGGAGCTGTCCTTCAGCCTCAGGGCTGGGCTGGCCCCCTCGCTGCTGTCTCCCCATGCCAGAAGAAGCCACACAGAAGCTGTTCCGCCTCCCCAGCAGAGCAAAGCCACAGCACACACTTGGCATACGGACAGACCCCCGACAGACACTGTGCTGCCCATGGGAGCATGGCTGCCTCCTCCTCCTCTGCACCCTCGGGGCTCTGCCTGGCATCACCTGCCCAGGATGACTCCTCTCGGGAAGAATCCAGGCTCAAAGTGTACCTGAGGGAACAGGCTTGGCTCTGGGAATGGGCCTGACCCTCTTGCATAGGGCACAGCTCATGGTGGGGCTTGGCAGTGTTGGGGCCACCAGCTCTGTCCCCCTTGATGTGACAGGGGCTGCTGACACATGCACCCGGTGATCCCGGACTGCCAGAGGGCTGCACAGTGGAGCTGGGTGGGGACAAAACCAGGCAGAGGGGACTTGTCTGTCAGAGTTGGGGGTGTTTCCATGTGGGAAGACACTGGAGTCTGGCTGGACACACAAGGAAGGTGTTGGAGGTCAAACAAAAGTGAGGGTAGGGCAGGAACTGCCTCTGGCACTGAGATGGATGAGACCAGCATGTCTGGGTGGATGAACCAGCTGCATCCTGGATCAACAGACCTGCAGTTTGTGGGAGGCCTCTAAATCCCAACCAGCTGCAGCTGAACTCTGTGATTTTCAGGGGACAGTGGCAGAGTGCACATGATGGCAGCAGCCCCCCATGTGAGCGGGTGCTGTGGCAGCTGATGTGCCCCCAGCAATCCCAGTGCCACCAGTCTGGCTCTGGGCTGGCTGCCTGCGCAGCTCCTGGCACACCGTGGGCTGCTCAGACCCTTCAGCTCTGAGACCCTCCTGATGTCTCCACAGGGGTGCTGCACTCAGCTCCTGGAAGCAGCTCTGGACACGGATAGAGCACAGACCCATGGTCTCCTGCAGAGACTTCAGCACGGACTGACACGCAAAGGACAAGGACACGACGGTCCTGACCCCGCTGTGCACTGAGACACTCAGCACATTGCTGCTGCTGCTGCTGCTGCACAAGGGACAGGACTGACCACAGGGAACAGGAATGCCCAGCAATGCCCCTGCTCCCCCCAGCTCCCCTCCAAGGGCTCTGACTGCTCTGGGACAGCAGGAGACTCCAGCCCAGGGGCTCAGGGCACCCACACCTGGATGGGAACACAGGCAGGACATGCCCTTTGCCCCCCTCACCCCCCAGGGCTCCTGATGCCCACCCCGCTGCTCTGCCCCACCCTGCACACACAGAGCAGCTGTGTGGGTGCTTCCCAGGCAGAGACACAGGAACAGATGGAACAGAGTCCCAGGGTGACAGGACTCGCTGGGCAAAGCTGTGGAACCATCACTGCCCTGCAGTGGAAGGGCTGAGATGAGCACACGGGACCTCTGCAAAGGCTCGTCCTGGCCCTGCTTATCTCCCAGCCTGGGAGGCAGCTCCAGAGCCATCACAGCGCCAAGGAACTCCAGAGCAATCCCACAACCATAGTGTGGGAAGTTAAACCCATTTTGCATCAACTGCATCCCAAGTGTTGCAGTTGGGGCATGAGCCCACCTTGTGGCAAGGGGTTTGCCAGCATCTCACAGGCATCCTGGGCTTTGCCATGGGGTCCAGGAATCCAAAAGAGACATCTCCAGCTGGCTAACAGGACATCCTCCCCAACTATGGGCATCTTATTCCTGGGTCCAGTCTGCTTCATGAGGGGTGAGGTCCTGAGCTGAGCAGGGTTTCTGTCCCTGGTGACCCTGTGGGCTCCCAGGCTGGACACCACCAGGGGAGGTTGGCCCTGGCTCTGGACCCACCCAGTGGGCATGAGGGGCTTGCATCAAGGTTGAACAGCCTTGCAGATGGTTCTGAGGGGTGACACCTGCACCCAGAGCAGCCCTGAGCTTCCCCCAGCACTGGGGCACCGTCTGGGTTACCATACCTGTGGCAGAGGGATTTGGGCTGTTCCAGCAGTGTGAGAGGAGGCAAAGCTGCACAAAGGAGGTCTAATAGGAATTCTGATTAAAGAGCTGGCCACGACACTTTGGTAAAGCTGCCAGGGAACAGCCTGTGCAGCTCCTGGAGCACAGCCAGTGCTTTGTTTTGAGGAGGGAAGAAGATGCTCCCTCTCCCCTGAGCTGGCCTCCTCCCTTGCTGGCTGTGCTAGCACACTGGGTCAGCACTTCAGCACCTCACCTGGTTGATGCAGCTGGACTCATTGACACTGTCAGAGATCTGGTTGTATTCTTCCTCCCAGGTCGGGAACTTCGGAGGTAGGAGGATCTCGACAGAATCCAGGCGGTCCAGGCTCCTGCCAGCAGAGAGAGGGTGTGAGGGTGTCCCCATGGCAGGGACAGTGCTGGGGCAGTGCTGGAGCAGAGCCAGACCAGCACCATCCACGGCCAGACCGCTCCAGCCCACTCCCCTCTGCCAGGCACAGCACCAGGGAGCAGGCACAGGCAGGCCTGGCAGCATGGTGAAGATGATGCTGGGCAGCATCCCCTGCTCGGCTCCTGGAGAGGCAGCGCTTCCTCACCCTGCTGGCCCCTGGCTGGGGCATAGCACACAGAGAAAGGGTTGTGGGGTGCAGTGGAAGGAGAGGAGCAAGATTTTGGGTCCTGCTGCCCCCAGGAATGCACTGCAGGTGCCAAGTTAGTCCAGCTGAGCCCCAGGGAGCATGTGGGATCTGTGGCAGCCTCCTGTCACAGCACTCCCTGGATTGCTGGAAAAGGGGGGAGAGGCAGGGTGAGAAATTACTTTTAATTTGTATTTAGTGGACTTTGCCATTGGAAACAACTGCAAGATACGTATATTTACATTTGTATAGAGGAACCCAAAAGATCATCATGAAGAAGTCCAGTGGGAGCCTAGCTGGAATGACAATGCTGCATGAGCAGGGGATCAGTATTTCAAGTACAGCTTTGTTGGGAGAAACTGCCACTACGTCCTGGGGCACAGCAGCAGGCTCTGCACAGGAGGAGAGCAGGGCTCTCACTGAACCTGACCCAGCCCAGCCCTCAGCTGAGACCCAGGCACATGGGGGCTAGGAGGGATGGGGAAGGATGGGGCTCCTGTGGGGCTCTGTTCCACCACGAGACACTGTGTGAAGGAGTCCTGGTCACAGGCTGGGTACACGGTGGGGGACATCATCAGCCACGGTAGCCCAGGCCAGCTGTGGGGCCTCTCCCTCTGGAATCGCCCATGATCCCAACACAGGCCCTCATGCTGCTGCTTCACCCACGTCTGCCAGGGCCGTGGGTACAGCTGCCATCTGCCTGGGGACAGCAGAGCTGAGGGCATGAGCCCTGTGCCGCATGTGGGCATCCCACAGGGACTCTGAAGTGTCCATCCCGGGGTGGGATGGGAGCAGGGAATGTCCCTTTTGGCAGGGAAGATGGAGGAGACACCCAGGCCACATGGGGACCAAGGGCCGTGTGACAGCGCTGGGCTCTCTGCTGACTGCTGGCTTTCCCTCATGCTGAGGGTTCTGTCCGTGAGCTCACACCGCGAACCAGCCGTGTCCAGGGTGGGCAGTGTCCCTGTGCCAGCCCCCCGACCTTCACCCCGCCTGCCCATGGGAAACCACGGAGCGGCCAACAGCCCTCGCAGAAGCTCTGTGCCCTGTCCTGGCTCTGGCTATCCCTGCGGCCCCCTTGTCCCAGCCACAGCCCGGGGACCCTCGGCTGCCGGGGCTCGGGGCTGCGGCGGGCGGCGAGGGCCGGTCACCAGGTGGCGGCCGCGCTCCGCTCCGAGCCCCGGCTCCATCCCCGGCCCCGGC